>VWZS01001444.1:2588169-2675598 GCA_013397075.1 Rhabdornis inornatus
AGAAAGCAGTTTTCCAAGCTAGGAAGAAGGAAATACCAAAGATTTACAAACCTGGCTGGAAAGGAGCTTTTGCTCCTGGGTGAGATGGCTCAGTGATTCTTTCAAAGCTCACTGCAAAACAAAATGTACCAAAAGACTCCAGGGCTGCTCCCAGTCCTTTCTGCTGAATCTGACCTCCTTTGTTTGAAATAGCCCTGATTAAGGTGGAGTGTTTGAGAGAAAATGTGGCTGACTCCATGCTCCCTTTTTGATGGCAGTCATTGGAAAAGGACCTGAGTTTAAGGGTTTCTAGTGAATGCTTATCATACCATAAACCAAAGTATATAGCCGAACACCTATTTTGTGATTTGTTTGTTACCTTGGGTTTGAAACAGATGATGAGTATCTTAATAATGTTTATATAATGGTTGCATGTGCTGTGAGCTCTTGGGTTCTCAGAGGAACAGAGATGCAGCTGGTATTTGACAGAGGCAGGCAAGGAGGCATGAAATTTTCTCCTTGTGAACTTACTCCTGAGTACCGAAATTATATTCTCTGCAAAAGCAAATTGAGTCTAGGTACTGCTTTAATATTGGTTAAGGCTGTGAAAAGTCTGAATATATCACATGAAAAAAAAAAACAACTTAAAAAGTGAGGCACCTGTTACTCAATCACTCATTAAGTGAATGAGTTTTCAGCAACATTGCTATTTGTGTACCATTGTCTTACTCTGTCATACAGGAAGGGGATGCATGACTTTGCCTTTATGGCAAGTGCTTTTAAGACTGACTTCTTCTTTTAATAGCCTGGGACTAGCTTTCTGAATTTCCAGTTGTGATTGAATTCTCCAAAGCTATTATTGCTGGAAACAAGAAAAATTAGTGCTCTCCGTGACCATATGCTGTGCTGTGCAGTCATGCAAAACACAAAAGAACAGATAACTATTTCAGAGTGAAAGGAAAAACAAAAATGTTTGAAACTCAGTGGCCTCTTCAATTAATTTGAAGATTGCAAACTTTCATCAGAAAACTTATTTTTAAGCAGACTTCCTCTTGTTTGTGGCTTCCTTTTGCTTGCAAGATTTCCTTCTTCATATTTGAAACATTTTCATAAAACCAGATGTGAATGGTGGTGCTATGGGACCATATTCCCTGTCTCCTGCTTCCTTGCCATGTTATGGGCATGGTTCCCAGCATGTTAAACTTCACAGAGGCTGGCTGACTTTGCTGTGCCAGCATACCTGCAGAGATGTGGCCAGAAGAGCGTTTTTCTTGTCGGGTATTTGGGTATTTATGCCTATACTGTGGGTTGTGATGTTATATCTGAAATTGTTTTAATTTCATGTGGGAGGGCAGATCTGTACTGCTAAGGTGCACATTTTAAATGTAACTCAAAGAACACATCCAGCTATGTGCACTGTCACTGAGGTCTGTGCCCCACCCTGTTCCCACAGGTAGTCATGCCTGTGTTGAGGCTGTGCACGCGGAATAAAGGTCATCTCCCTAATGTAGCTTCAGAATGAATTGCACTCTGAAAAGATCTGTCTTCTGAAGTGATTGACAGCTTACTCCAGCACCACAAATCCCACCTCTACAATGTGAAGGAGGAGCTAAGCTCAGCAGGCTAAGCAGACACCATCTGACCATCCTTTGCCAGGAAACTAAGTTCAAAAGCCTAGTGGGTCGCAGTGAACCCTCTTTTACGATCCTCAAAATATGTAGACAGCATCAGTGATTATATTTTGTATGTCTTCCCAATATATTTTGAGTAGATTTGATGTGGGCAAAGACTAGAAAATCCCCACTCAGTGTGATTCCCTGAATATCATTTCACCTACTTCATTCTTTTACAAATACTAAGAAGTGTAGTATCTAAGGCATATACGTGTTTATATATATTCAAACACATTTCTATAAAATCTTATCTATGTGCTTATAGTAGATATATATGGAAATAATTTCTCAATTTATCTCCTCTCTGTGTCTTATATTCTTATAATCTTGTTTTAATGTTAAATCAATAGTTTAGGAGGTTAAATAGCACCAATATAATAAAAGCTAATAAGAACAAGTTCAACAGGTACTGCTGTGTTTGACTTTAAAATTCACTTTTTGTCTGTATACTAAATAGGTGAATACTTGCATATTGAAATAGAACTTTTTCTTTCATCTATTAGCAGCCTGTTAGGATTCTGATTTCTCATTTTCTTTCCCATGTACAGCCAGAATGATGATAGAATTGTTTCAAATTTTGGAATTTTGTAGCTGAACTGAATTTGTGAACTATACTGGTGAATCGGTAGTTTACCTATGTTCTGTTCTCATGCTATTTCTCAGAAGGATATACACATATAGTGGATATTAAAAGCTATAGCCAAACTGGACAATAAAAAAGGTATCAAACTGGACAATAAAACAGAAGTTTATCCTGGACCTTTATTTTTAAATGTAATTCCAAATAAGCAAATAATTATTATTATGATAATAATTTATTTATTCTTAATTTAGTTTCTTGATTATTGTTTCACTAAAACAATGAATAATTGAATTAGTTAAAAAACACCTTCAATTTACATCTAATTGGAAATTTATTTGCTAAGGTGAAGTTTTTGTTTCAGGATTGCAAAAAACATGTTGCTGTGCTATGCAAATATCTAGGATTGTCCATAGTAATCTCTCCCCAAATGAGTGGTAACCATTTCCATTCTCATCTGTGAGTGACAGTGAAATTTTTGTGGTCTTACAAACTTTGGAAGCATTTATTTTCAGTAAATCATGTGGAGCTTATTCAAAGGGTCAAGAAACCCTGTGTCTCACTAGCATCATGTAGATAGATGCCAGACTATTTCTAAATAGTTGCTGTCAACGAAAGGGATAAACTCTCAGCTAAAGAAAGGGGATTGCATCAGCTCTTGGATGAAAAAAATGCTCCATTTCTCCTAGCCCCATTGTCTATGTTCAATCGACGCACAGTTAATGGAAGCCCTCCAGTGCTAAGCAATAAACAAACACAGTTTGGCAAATAGTCCAAAATCAAATCTAGTGTATAAGGTGGACAATACATAGTTAGTTCCATTACAGAACTCTCCCCTGGGAACTGGAGCAGCTTCTGAGCCCGTCTCATTACGCACCAGCACCATCTGTAGCCAGCCTGAACCTTATTTGGGAATATATAAAGTACACTGAAAAAATAGAGTAGGTATCAAGAGCCAGAGAATTCTATTTCAAGTTTAAATTTTGCTTGTGAAAGATCATTTGGTTTTAGACTCAGCAAACAGTAGGCCCTCATCACTCACAATGAGCTGCGCATGTAGCAGGAATTACTTCAGATCAGAGAGATTGAAGGTAATTGCTACTTTCCACAGGGAGATATCTAGTACTAGTGTGGTTTGAGAGATACAGTAAAGCACCATAAGCTGAAACACATCATCCTGAAGCAAACTAGAGCCACCTCTCATTGTTTCTCCTCTCCTTGCTTCATTTTGAAAATGTGAATAGGAAATTTAAAGGAATACATAGGAATAGGATGAAATTCTTTAATATGTGGATTTTAAATAATTTTAAAAAATCCCTACTTTGATGTGCAGATGAATATGTATATGTGTCATATAGATGGTATATTTTTTCCACCAAATGTCAAATGTTTTAAAATAACTGTCTGTATTGTGTAGGGATCTTACAGGTGTTAGATTGCAGATATAAGAACATTAGAGTTGAAAGTCCATTTTTGGGGACATAAGAGAGAATAGAATGTAAAACCCAAGGGTTCTCTGCCTCAGAGAACAGCGGTTGAACTGAGAGCCCAAATATATCTGTTAGTGACTTCAGCAGAATTACTCCTGGGGGATTCATTTATCCTGGGATGCTCAGAGCTTGCTGACAGTTGACAGCTACATTAACTTCTCTTCTCCATTCTGTGGTTCTATGCGATAAGAGAGCAGCATCTTAATATAGTATGAGGAGTTTCTTCGTGTGGGTTTGTTATAGTGAATTATATGGTTGACTCCAAACAAACTCTTCATTATTGCATCTTAAGAATATTCTGCATAGCATACACAACTAAGTTCATAATGATTTAGTGAGTTTTATAACAAACCTCTTTGAAAGTATTTTCATATACCTCTTTTTGTAAAACCTACAGACTTAGAAACCCTGGCTCTTATTCTTTGCTGGTCAGGACAGAATTTTAGGCTATGTGTGCATTCTTGATGACATTAGATGGGCTTCTGTGCTTCAAAGGGTGTTGTAAAACAAGGATCCTTCACTGTCACTGCAAGGTCATGCTTGCTCTTTGTCACTGTTGAATGATGTCCAGCAGCCTTGCTACTAGTCAGCATCAAGACTGGTGGCTCAAGGTTGTGAATGATACCAGTGCGTTCTACTCAAATTCAAACAGTTTCAAGTACAGAGACACTGGGCCTCTGAAGTTTTAACAACTCCTTATATACCTTGTCTTAATTTTCCATTACAGAAATTACATCTAAACTTACACTCTATTCCTTTCTCAACAACATTAGATTCTGCTCCACCATAGGTACATTTTTATAAGATAAATGTGAAGCAATTGACCTTTTTTGTGAGGGTTATTTCATAAAAAAACCCCAAAACCAGCATCCACAGGATTGTTTTTGCCATATTCCTAGGTTGTCTTCACTTCTTTTAATTTCTGACCTCGATAGTCCAATATGGGTAATATCAGCACAATTGAATGGAGACAATAAATCCTAGTGATACTGAATCCCCTCTGTGACCATGTGTGAGTGCCGGAAATTGAACATCTATTTCGTCATCTTGCTCATATTCTTTAGTACCTTTATGGCATCTTCCCATTAAATGGATTGATTATAATCAGTAGATGCATAGTAATTTTCTTGATCCTTTTGTGAAATAAAGGATTTTATTTTTCTGAAAGAAATTATAATAGCCAGAAAAGATAGAAAGATATTAGGGGCAGTTTAGAATTTACCAAGAACTTTGCACCTAATAGAGTACATACATTTTTTTGCTATTAGGAGACAGCTGTTTAAAATATTCTTGCCTTTAATGAGCTAGTTATAGAACTGTGACTGATTATCAGATTGTTCTGTCTGTGAAAATTGTAAGTTCTTGATTAATAAAAGGAATTCTTCTGAAAAGAATTAGCATTAAATGTTTTATGAACAAGCACATTTAGTTTGTAATGCCACCTATGTAATTCCAGAGAAAATGAAAGATAATACAGTCGTATGCATGATAACATAGATTTAAACACTTTGAGCAAGAGTTGTCAATTAAAAAAAATTCCATGATATTTTGGGGGGAATTCTTCCACATTTGTGCACCTTACTCCACTGTTAGTTAAAATTATAAAGCTCAGAGTAAAACTGGTGTCATAAAAATTAGTATTGATCACAGAATTGTCAGTGGTATAACTGTGCACAGTTAAGTTTTATCACTTGAACGTATTTAAACAAAATATGGTTTAGTAGAACCAAATACACAATCATATATATACAGAAACAAATTCTTACTTACACACGAGAAACTGTGTTTTGGTAGGGAGTATGGGGAAGGTGTTTAAAGGTCATAGTGGACAAGCAATTAAACATGAGATCCCAATAGATACTGTGGCAATGGGGCCTAGCCTAATCTTTGGATATTATAAATGAGAGTAGTATGTCAGAATGTTGTATCTACCTTTGCTGTTCATTTTTAAAAAATGATGTTGAAAGTTGGAAAAGGCTCAAGAAGGACCATGGAAATTATTTGGGAGATGGAAAAAATGTCTTGTATAGCAAGATTTGAGGTTATCAAAAGAAAAATCTGCGTTGAAAGTCTGTACATACTTTACAAAGTGAGAGACACCGAGTGCCAAAGGATTTGTCAGTCTGTCAGAGGAAGACATCTCAAGAGCTGGTGTTCAAAAGAAGCAGCCAGGCAAATTCAGACTAGCAATGAGGCATGCAGTTTTAATGCTGGCAATAATTACTCACTGCAACCAACTCCAAAGTGAAATGGTAGGTCCTCCCTCTCCAGATGCCTTATAAGGGTCTAAATGCCTTTCTGTTGCCCACTACTGTAGAGAGGGCTGTTTGTCCACAGTGGGTGAAATTGCAGAATGGATGTCAGTGACCCCTTATGATACAGCAAATGTCAAATAAACTTGTGAGGACATGCAAAGAACTGATGGTGAATGTGGAGTTGGGACAGATGCCTTTCCTTGAAAATATGTGTTAGTCATCTCCCCTGTCCATCTCACAGCAATCCCAACTAGTTGTCTCTGAACAGTCAGCACACGAAAGGCAGGTAGATGATCTGAAAATCAGGATAAGAATCCACTGTGCAAAATGTTGCTATAAATTGCAAACAATAGAAATATTGGCTTTAGTAGCAGTGTTCCTTTTTAATAAGACAGAGCAGATGGATCCTGGTCAAAAGGTTTTGGACTGACTCCTTGAGGAATTCCGAGTTGCCTGGTTTTGCCTTTGCCTGGTAGGATGCTGTTTCAAAAAGGGTATGCTAAACAGGAACCATCTGGAAAACTAATTCGGGCTTCTTCAATATTTTGGTATTATCTATGACAAAATAGATCATTTTTGCCTACCTTCTTTCAGTAAGTAATGCAGGTCAGAATTAAAATATTTTTCTTATTAAATGAATGATACTACAGGAATCTGCAGAAGACATGAATGGATGGCTTTGTGGTACAGCCATTCTAAAAAGAAACAGAAGAAAACCCCAAAGCAGTAATATTTGTGTTTGTAACTTATGCTCTGATTTTTACATCTTTTAAAAGAGGCTTAGTTGTAAAATGTAAAATTATTAAATGGGTTAATAAGTGAGTAATGAGTTGCTATTTTTGGTGTAGTCACCATTAAGAAAGAGCATATTAGTTCAAGCTATGGCTACTGCTTCAAGAAGTCTATTCTTCATTGCGGATAGTCCAAAAACTGCATTCAAATTTTTCATTTGCCCAAAATACCCCAAGGAATGTCCTTGGAAATCACTGAGTATGGAAATTTCATAAGCAATGGTTTTTAGCTGGTTATGAAGATGTTTAATACATTTTTCAGTGCCAATATGTTTTTTGATTGTCTCATGAACAGGTTTCATAGGGGATGAATTTATGTATTTCAGACACCTTTTTATCCTTGATGAGTTCTACTGATGCTTTTGCAAGACTCCACATATATAGCTAAGATTCTTTCCAGAGCCAGGCTTACAAAAACCTAGTTTTCAGTTTGATCCTGCTGAATCTTTTATCTGTAAGAACTACCTTGTTTTTCCAGACTTTGAATTTTCTGAATGATGAAATATATAAAGCATATGATCGTGATCTCAGTTGTTTTCATCATAGGAAGACCTCATCCTCCTTAACAATAAAAAAATAAACTCAGTAGTAGCTGAGTTATTGAACACATTTGGAACTTAATTAATGATCAATGTCTAAAATGACTGCAATCGAGTACTCACCCTCATCAAACCACTGTCCCTCTCCATCACCCACTTAACTGACCCTGCAGTTTGGCCTCTTCTATTTATCTGCTCTGTCTGGACAGGGCCATAGAACTTGAAGAGCTATGCTAAAGCTGAGGAACTGCTGTAATCTTTGTTATATGAATAAGTCTCAAAGGAGAAACAAATATATCCAACTGAAATAGTAGCTGTGCAGACAAATCTAAAAGGGACAGAACTGTGTGAATGCGTAAGGTGCAAAATTAGTGTGTTTTTTTTCCCCAGAGATAGAGTATGAAATATTTCCAAGAAAATGCTGAAGACTTGCTGGTATGTCACCAGCTTTCCACTGCTTCAAGCTAAAGAAGCTGCTATTGAGGGGTTTTGCGCTACTTAAAGAAAATGATTTAATGAATAATTAATGTGTTACAGTGCATTTCCAGTATATTATGAACTATTAACAAATTAGAACAAAGTTCTCAATTTAAAGTAGGGCTTATGAGGCATTTACTTTTCTGTTATTTGCTTGTTTACTTTCTGCTGTAGAATGTGTTGATTCATAGTTCTTCTGATCACCAGCTTAATCTGCATCAGCCTATTCTGTGACACGTTGCTGTGTATGTGAGTGTCCATATGCTCAAAAGCACTTAAACGCATTCCTATTTTCTCACTGTTGGATAGGTAAACAATGTTTGGGTATATGTAATAGTGTCATTTGTTTCTTTCAGGAAAACAACACTTTTAGTATTGATCAATGGTAAGTGTAGGACTGTTCAGTCTTCAAAACCTTCCCTGGTATGTTGTGTTTGTCCTAATCTAGTACAGGGGGAAAAAAAGAGTGAGAGTCTATTTTCCACGTTTCTTTTTTTCTGCTTGCTATCGTTTAAAAATCAGCTTTGAACCTTGCTCATGGCTTCCCCAGATTTTGCTGTTAGCTGCCAAGTCCCTGTCAGATCGAAATTGAAACGGCAGAAAAAAGATTTTCAACATACTTTTTCTGCAATTTTTTTCTGTCTTTCACCTCTAATGAAATGACCTTTAACTGCCCCCTCATCCTACACTAAGCAATGCTGAGTTTTATACCCTAAATTCCAACTACTTTATTAAATTAGCAACAAAATAGAGGTTTAGAAATGAAAACAAAACTAATTTAAAAGGTGTATATAAAGCTTTGCATTAGTCGTGTTTAGATGCATTCTGAACTTTTTACTTCAAAGACTAAAACCTCTGCACTTGAGAGCCATTGCCTCTTACTCAGTGCTTATCCAAATATATATAATATTTTATTAGCACAGATCATTGTAAAGCTAGCCTCATTTAGATTTTACTCTATTTATATATAAATAGTTCTCAATTAATGCATTGAATCTGTAGTCATTTGCTGTGAAATAATTGCCTTGTAATCGAAAAAATGAATTGATTTAGCTACTTCAGTGTTAGGCTCCTACATCCTAATAGAGTATATATACAAATTGCCTATTGGAATACACAGTATGAGAAAGTCAGACTTACCAGCTCATTCTATTTTTATACCTTATACAACGTTCAACACTTTACTCTTGATGAAATGCACTTCAGTCCCTTGTTGCACTACCTAATGTGCTAGTATTTCTTGCTACATTACATTTTCCTCTATATGGTCTTTAATGGAAAAGATGCTCAGCAGCATAAATATATCTAAAGCTAGCAGTAAAAAGATACTTAAATAAATAACAGATGCACAAGGGAACCGTGGGATAAATATACAGGAGGCATATAGTCATAAGCACATGTCTGAACTACTAGACCCATTATCACCATGTAGAAAAATACACACTAGTCATTATGTAGGTATCCCATATGCCCATATGATTCTGAGCTGGGTCAAACTATCATCAACATTGCAAATATTTGTAAAGAAACTATGATTTTTGAGAGATAATATCTGATAAATTCTGGTAGACCTACAAAATGCATATATGCAAACATACACACACATAACACATGATTTTATGTCATTGTGAAGTTTTTCAGAGAAAATATTTTATTGAACTGGTTATAGCCACCACAGAGCATAATTAGCCAAGCTAATTTTGCTCCACCAATGCACCACAACCCTGATTCTTCAGACCATTGATATTACAGTCTGGGACATCAAGAAAAAACTTTGACAAACTTAATGGTATTGTTTTTTCACGTCAGTAAAGTCTAAAAGATTACAGGATGTGATAGCAACCTTTTATTTTCCTTTTCTACTTCTACACCAAGTCAGGGCCTTTATCTCAGTTTAGATATGAAGAACAAAATATCACAGAAGCCTGCTAAATGCTCTTTCCTACTACTTTTTCCTAGGTAGTGTTTAATTAAATACTTTTTTTTTAAGAAGTATAATGCGTGCAACAATGGTGCACATTTATGAAAAAACTAAATGCAAATCTCATGTATAGCTTAGTTTTGATAAACCTCTTCACTGATAAATCTGTCACTGAGCCTCTACTTTTTTGTTTGGTGTTACATTTGAAAGGTTTTCCTGGTTCACTGGATATTGCTTTCTATAATTTTTAAATTTTTAAAAGTTGTTTTACTTTTCATGTTATGAAATATCTTTGTATTACGCTCCAAAAAGCAGTAATGAAAATATAAATATGTTTTTATGTAACAAATGACTCCTTGGATTTACAAATGCAATTCACTTGGAGGAAGTCAGGCCAAGAGGATGTACTGATTTTGGCTGTGGCAGAGTTGATTTTCTGCACAGTGGCTGGTAGGGGGCTGTGTTTGGATTTGTGCTGAACACAGGGCTGATAATGCAGAGATGTTTTGTTATTGCTGAGCAGAGCTTACACTGAGCCAAGGCCCTTTCTGCTCCTTGTACAGCCACACTGGAGAGGGGCTGGGGGTGCCTGGGAGACACAGCTGGGACAGGTGACCCCAGCTGACCAAAGGGACATTCCAGACCACATGACATCATGCTCAGCATATACAGGGGAAAGGAGGAAAGGGGGCACAAGTGGGATTGTGGCATTTGTCTTCCCAAGTCACCATTCTGTGTGGTGGAGCCCTGGCTGTCCTGGAGATGGCTGAACAGCCTGACATGGGAACTGGTGTTCCCAGGTGAGTGCCTTGTTTGGCTTTGTTTGTGTGCACAGCTTTTCCTTTACCTACTGAACTTCCTGTACCTCAACCCCTGAGTTCTCTCACTTTTACCCTTCTGATTGTCTCCCTGATTCCTCCAGTGGTGGAGTGAGTGAGCAGCTGTGTGGGGCTGAGTTTCTCTCTTGGGATACATGATGTCAGAAGATTTGGGATTGGTTTTACCTTCCAGTGTGTATTTTTATTTGTTTGTTCTGCAGCCAGCACAGTGTTACTAATTGGTTAATTACTGTTAGTATGTATACAAGACCTTGCAAATTAAATTTAGAACAACTTTTGATGTTCAGCAAAAACAGCCACAGAAACCACCTTTACCTTTTTCTCCTTACTTTTGAGAATTTGGCTCTTACTGCTGTTTTGCTCCTGAAAGATTTTGAAGGCATGCTCCCAAAAATCAACAAATATGAAAAAAATATGAATATGTGTCAAAACAGAAGTGAAAATATCTACTTTTCATGATGTAGGGAAAGTGCATGCAAACATTGCGCCCCACAATGTTCAGGAAAGCTGGATGATGTTAGTTTACTTTGATGAGGACCTCTGCACAGTAGGACTGCCCTAAGAGCAGTTTCAGGAAAAATTTTAAATGCCTTTTTCATACAGATAAGAAATGACAAGCTTTTTGCATTTAAGATGTTGGTCATCATTTACTTCTGTACCTTGATTACCTGCTAAATTTTGCTGTCCCCTTTTGCTGGGGAAATGATAAAGAGAAATATACACACACGGGGTTAGAAGTTGGTCCTCCAGCTGCAGAAGGCTTCTTGGCCTTCTAAAAATGGTCATCCTGTGTGTTTACAGTGTAAATAATTGTTGGATCTGAATATAAACCTTGAGCAACACCTACTATTTGCTTAAAAACATAAAAGAAGATGTTATTTTGATACAATCAGTGGCACACTGTGTCTTTTTCTGAACCATTTTACAAATTTTGGTCTTTCATATACCTCCAGAGGTGTTCTCAGAGGCAGCAGTGCCCATGGCCAGAAGTTGCAGCAGCTAGAAATAATTCTCTTTGTTTCTGTCACTAGAGATTAGAGGTCTCTACAGATTTTCTTTAATTAACATGTACTAACAAATGCCTCTTAAGGAGAAAAACAGTAAGTTAAAATTTTAGTTAGACAAATGCATATTAGTAAAATCTCTCTCAAGATCCAGCTTACAGAGAGCCAAGATACAGGAAACTGTAGACAGGACATAAGAAATGGGAATTGGGGTACTGGAGCCCAATTTCTTTCGATGTCATTAACTCACAGTGAGTGTCCTTAGATGTAGAACACATCATTTCTGCTTCCATGTGTGTATAAATAGTCTTGTTGATAATTGGCTACCTCTATGAAGTCTTGTGATGGATACAGTTAATTATAAGTGATAAGTAACTAATAGTAATGCTTCTTGAAGAATCATAGTTCAAGGCTAGACACTTCTTATTTACTGCTCTAAGGTATATCATGTCAATGAGTAGCTTAATATTAATTAAGGACCCCTAATATCCACCCTCAGATGACTTATGTATTAATAGCCATTTGTAACCTATACTTGGTGTCTGTCAGAATATAAAGATATAAAGTAACAGTTTTTAGACCAGAAAACCTGAAAAATTTGTCAAATTAGTTGCAGCTTGGAAAACAGAAATTTTGCGTCTTGGAAATGATTTTTTCAAAAATGAACTCTAGTAGTCTTTTAAGCTCTCTATTGCTGGTGTAGAACTTTAGCTCTTACAAAAGCTGTGCTTGAGATTCCCTCCCAAACCACTAGCCTCAATACTCTGCATCCACCCTTGTCCTTCACTAGAGATTTCAGTAGCCTTTGCTCTCTTCCCAAATCAGATTGCTAAACTGTCCTACCTTCCAGCTGTCATCTTTGACTATTGACTAGGTCACGCATCTGCAGTTTGAGAGTAGTTGTGCTTTGTGATTACTTTATCATCATTTAAAAGTGAGGAAGAAATAACACAAGTGGTAGCATATTTTGCTTCTCATGCATCCTCCACCATGCTCAGAATCCTTGGCACTGGTAGCAAAGGTGAGAATAATATAAGTAATATAAGAATTAAGTAAATGTAAATTCCAGCCCACATGCATTATTTGCTGTTCTAATAAAGCATCACAGAAGTTCTCCTGAAGATGAATCATGTTTTTGTAGCAGTTGTAGTGCATGGACTTGAGGGCTGATTCCTAAGCTTGATGGCACAGCTGTGTTTCACATTTAATGCCTAAAAGATTTCGGCACTAAAAGATTTCTGAAAACAAAGAATGAAATTAAAGAGACCTTTTATG
Source organism: Rhabdornis inornatus (assembly GCA_013397075.1). NCBI lineage: Eukaryota > Metazoa > Chordata > Aves > Passeriformes > Rhabdornithidae > Rhabdornis > Rhabdornis inornatus. Next base: position 2,600,993 of record VWZS01001444.1, read on the forward strand.
GCTTTAGGTGGGAATTTTCTTGCTGTTTTATGACAGTAGTTCTTCTATACTAAAATGTCAGTTCAGCTGGTAATTGAACTTGCTATTTCTTCAAGCCTGGTTTGCATTTTCTTCCCTGTTTTTAGACTACTTGTACGTCATTTTCTGCTATGTATGTGGGTACACATGCTATGTATGTGGGTACTTTTTACTTTTCTCAGAACTGTCAAAAAATGAACTATCTGAATTGTGCAAATGTGAGAATACAATCTAGAAAAATACTTTTTAAGAACTCCTTTAAATATTACGTGGCGATCAAGGAAATAATTTTTGGTGTACTGATCTATTGACAAATCAAGAAATAATTAGTTTGTTTCCTTCTCTGTTGCTAAGATCTAAATGGGACCTATGGTTGGCTGATCAGATAAGGCTTGGAAAGCAACTAATGAACATTAGTATTTTTTATATTTGAATGAAATCAGGATAATTGTTTGTGTATTTTTTACTGTGGCAAAGAGTTATAGTGGTACTACTTCTCTCCTGATACCTGAGTCAAAAAGGAATTAAAAATTAATAGACTGTTACAATTTTTTATGTTTACCTTAGTTACATTTCAATTAGGTATTTTAAAATATATTTAATATGTAATTTCACTGTCTTGCACTTACCCCATAAAATACCTTATCTCCTAGACAGGCAAACTTCCCTTTGGCAGTGCCTAATTGCAATTAGCCTAGGAATACCATTGAGGATATTCAATCTCAGGGTAGTGAATTCATTTCCCCTATACTTGGAAGCCAGAGAAAACAGGGTCTTCTGCCCCAGTATAATGTGGCTGAAGTTCAGATTCATCCTCTGCCCGGAATCTCAGTTGTGGAGTTTGAAAGACTTTTTGATCTTTGATATGAGATTTAGACCTTCTTTGTGAGTCTGTTATCCAGACTACAGCCTCCAGTGCATCCTAAGGAATTCTCCTTAGTATCTTTCCATAGAGCATCTGGGGCCAAATGGTTTAAAACATTGTTTTGTTTGTAGCCAAACTGAATGATCTTTCTCGAGGTAATAACCAAGAAGACAATTATCTGCCTTGATCAAAGTGATCTTTCTCTAGTCTGTCTTCTTTGAAGTGCTCTAACAAAATTAAAATAAGTCTGAAATCAAAACTTTTCTCATGCATTGCCCACCTGTGATCAGGTGGCAACATCCTCTCCTACTGAGGGATATGAAGTATCTGTAGCTGTGGTAAGTGAAAAACCACTTTGTCAAAGTGGCCTTTAGGCCGACTCCTCAGAGCAGGACAAACCATTTACATTTTCTGCCTTTGCATTAATTTTACTCCTTCCCTAGCTGGTTTTGTGTGGGCTCCATCACCCTACTGACCAAGATCTTTAGCTAGAAGAGTAAGTGTAGCTGTTAAAGATGTTCAAAATAATTTGCATTAACAAGGTAAATTTTATATGTCATCCACATCTTTTATGGTTACAAAATTAAAAAAAATGTGTTCATGAGATCAGCTTTTTTTTTAAACAAAAACCTTCTGCTGTCAGCAGCTCAGGAGTCATTCAGGAACACTGTCTGAACACTGCATCTTGGCACCTCTACTTTAGGCAGAAAGTGCCAGGGCATAGGCATCTGAGAGAAATGTGAAGAGCATACTTTTAAACCTTAAAAATTATCACTTCTAGGAATAGGTAAAATTTAGGGCTAGAGCAGGAAGGATTGCAGCTTTTCTGAATGTATGCCCTTTGGAAACTCAAGCTATTATTTTCTAAAGGTTAAAGCATTTTTGATGTACAACAGTTGCTTCATTCAGCAGCTTGCCCTACAGTGGCAAAATCTAGATGTGGATGATCTGTTTCTGGAGGTTTAAGGTCAAACTGGTCTTTCCAAAGTCTGAAGTGAAGGTGACCATGAGTATACCATCCAGCAAGGAAATCTTTAGCCAAATAGTTTGCGCTAATGGCTGGGCAACCGAGTTTCCAACTGAATGACTGTTCTCTATGCTAAGGCAAAATACATGACCTTCTTTTGACGTTCTAACTATAGAGCCTCTTTCATTTCCAAAACTTGGGAGCCATTATAACTACACTGATGATTTAGTAGTAAATCATCAGCGGCCCTGGAGTAGACAAACTGGCCCTGAAGTAGGCAAACAAACAAAAGAAACCCCAACCCAAAACCACCTAACAAAAAACTCCAGTTTTCCCACACAAATACCAGTTATTCCAGAAAGCACCACATAACAAAAATATTGGCAGAATTACGTAGAGACAAGTAATGCTATGCATGGGTAACTGATGCTTAATCACATGAAAATCTATATGCCATATGCATGAATTCCTCGAGAATTTATCTGGAGCAGTATGCTGAAAATGTTGCCTGTTTATATGAGTGCCAGAAGGAAACAGTATTTCACAAGTAATTACTGGAAAAGCTGAGACACAGTGAATGAACAGAACCTTTTAATAAAACTTCTTATTGGTAGAGATGGTTTTATTCTAATTTTCTTTCAAATGCTAAAATCAGCTTTTCTTTAAAAATAATATAAAATATTGCTTCATAATAAGATGTCAGCCATAGTTTTACCTGCACTGTAATATGCTTCGTAATATTCCACAATTTCTGGCCATGCCTGGATATATTGAAGTGCCCTTAGCTTTGCCTCGGGCCCTTAGTACCTCCAGCTGTTATATTATTGGCTGATTTACTGGGAAAATAAAGAGTAGAAATACATAAATGAACATTTTTGTTGCTACCTAATCAGGAGAAAAGTGACTTTTTTCTCTCTCTAAAGCAGCAGAGGATCCTTTTATAAATGTGAACCATTTACAGTCAGCAGCAGTCTTATGAGCCGACAATGTAGTGTAGTCTGTTTTTTTCCAGAATTGCATTTAAAATACAGTAGTAACATAATTATTAAAACAAATTTATATCTTAAATAACCAAAATTAAATTCCATAACTGCAGTGCAAATTATTTAGGTGAATTAAACTCAGATGTCTCCACATGCTCAGTATTTAATTGGAGCAGATTTGAGCTGGGTCCAGGATGTGTATTAAAAAGAAAGAAAGAAAGAAAGAAACTCGTGACATCCCTCCATATCAAAATGTTTGGTAATCATTCTGTTTAAATAGTAACATTTTATTTTTTTAAGCACTTAGATTCTTGATCTGAATCCATATTCATGGATGTCTGCTGTAATCCACTTTACCACTTAATGTTGCAATTCAAATGTTCAGTAAGAAGCAAAGCCCTCCAGAATAAAGCATGAATATTACCATGTGGGGGCTGTAAAGAGAAGACTATTAGAATATATCACCAACACACTAGGGGACCATTTAGTGCACTGCTCTAAATACATCATTTAATTACAATGGAGACATTACTTCATGTTTCTACTGATGTAAGTATTATTAGAATTCATGATATTCGCAGGCTACTGTGGGCCATTACATTGGCCATAAGCTATTCCATAAGATTTACTACTAAAGGCCCGCAAGGGTATTTGAGCATTCATGGATTCTGTGGCAGTAGGCTTTTATCTAAGACACATAAGTGAGGGACAACCGAGTTATTATCTCTAAGAAACATAGCTTAATATTTTGGATTCTAAAGGTTAAGGTACCATAAATCCTGAATTACTCTGAGATATCACATAAAAAGACATTTTTATTTTATTTTACTCTACTCTGCCTCTTAAAATATTTTATGATGGCAGTTTCTAGAGTTGTACCATGTTGTTTACATTCAGTCCCTGGATGCATCAAACCCACTGACACAGCATTTCCTTTAAACTGCTCTAATGGAGGCAAAAAACATGCAGGGGATATTCCCCCCATTTCTGCTCTCTCATACATGGTGCTCCCAGTGTGATTAGTCTGTCACCCTGATTTGATGAGAGTCACCGCAGACTTCCCTATCCTATGGGAGGGCGTTGTTAGGGAGCTAGTGGACAGTGTCTGGCAGATCCTACTGGAGGCAGTAGGACTACTGTGCATGTGGAAAAGTAAATACAAATCTCTGGCATTTTGAAACAGATAGCTTGAATGTTCAGAGATTAAACACTTCTGCTGAAGCTGGTAATGTAAAAAGTGTGACATTTTCTTCTGCAGATGATCTACAGACCTTTAACAGTACATGATGTTAGCTGGGTGTTCAAATACTTTTCTTAATTATGACAGTAAACAAGCAGCTTGCATTTAACTCTGTTCCTCCAAAATAATTTAGACTTCATATGTAATCATTAGGAGTCATTATCCAGTTTTTTATTTTTGCATAAACATAGCTGTACCACATCCAAGCAAATAACACATGATGTATTATGAAGAAGGATGAGTCAGTCTTTCAGGCAGACCACAGCAAGTGTCGCTGGTGCAGTGCGGATCCAGCAATCGGGCCAGGTCCCTGCACCCTTGCCAGGAAGGCGGCATCCTCACACTCCAGAAAAGAGTTGGGGCATGGTACTTTCTCTCCCACCAAGGACCACAGTGTAAGTGGACAGGTCTATGATTTGCTATTTCAAACAGCAATTCTTTGGTATCAACCCAGAAGTTTATCCAATTAGTCTGCTTGGTTTCATGACTAAATGTCAGAATTTGATTTGTTGATTTTGGTAGATAATACGGAGTGAATTGTCCTTGAAGAGTTTCTTTAACACTTAATAAGGTTCAAGAACATTTTCTGTAACAGTTATAACAACCCACACACAAATTATCTGAGAGTTTGAGGTGAGTCAAAATTGTTTTAGGAAAGCTAGAAAATCAGAGAAATCCGCTAGTAAATTCTGCAGGACAAGAGCTGTTCTTCTTCTTCTTGTTCCAATTTTTTACCCTTCTACATTCTGCTTTTATCTCAGGGTCATTGATTGCTAGAGCTTAAGATGTAATAATAGAGAAGAGGCAGTCCTTTGCAGTTTTGCAGCTATCAGGAGGGCTGACAAGAATTTTCCTTCCACAAAACAAAGAGGTACAGAAAGATTGGTCTTGTGTAGCATGTTAAATGTTAGATAAACAATTAGCTTTTAATTTAGGTGTAAAGTCTAGGTCTTACGCTTGTTTCTGATAGCTTTACTTAGTACAAACTAGTCATTCCACCTTCGTTTACTCTGTGCGTTTTAATGGTTGTCTTAAGGAAATAAAGAGCTCTATTTGGCCAAAGAATCATTGTAGGTGCAGAGAGCTGGTGGTACTTCTTCATAAAGAACTTTGAATCCGAAGTCTTATCTGTGTGTGTCTGTGAAGCCAGAGACTTCACAGAGGTCTGTATTTTTTCTCAGGCTGCTCTAGAACCGGCACAGGGTTTGGGAGTGGTGGGCTGCCTGCACCATGCCAGAAGTATGTGAAGTGCCATAGAGCAATTGCTTGGGTTGCCTTTTGTTCCAGTCGTTGAGTCCGCTGAGGGCTGAAATTGATTTTCCTTATGTTAGCATGTGAAGGCTCTGCCCCTTGACCCGCTGCCGGCGAGCGTGCAGGGCACACAGAGGCTGCAGCTTTGCAGGAGTAAGCAGCACTATGGCTCTTATCTCTGGTACATTCTTCTTCCAAAATTGTTCTCTCCCCTGTGCTTTTCCTTCCTACCCTATTCTGCACTTTGCAGTGATGCTGAATTGTCCCATAAATATTTTGTATGCCTGAAACAATATTTTTTTTCTTGCAATAGCATAATATTTTTTAAAAGCAGCAGAAGTGGTTGATCTGTATTCATGAACCAGATAATATTGTTGAGTGCAGTCAAGCACATTGCCAGCAATTGGTAGTATGGGCCATCTACTCTGTGCCATTATTTCTGTGCAGCTTAATTCCATATAAAACATTCTGCTCATATGTCACTTTTGCCAGCACTGATGCAATGATATGTAAAACAGGGAAAAGTGAACAGAGACCACAATTGTTAGAACAAGCTTGGTGATGCTTACAATATAACTATCCTCAGAAATTTAAGAAATACATATTTTACTAGATGAGTCAGTTCTTTTTGTCTCCTTTCCTCAAAAACATAATTCCTTCCCTTCTCATCAGTTTTGTTTGCCTCAGCTTATGTCCTACTGCTGACCAGGAGACTAAACCTACCAGAAATTTAGTTGGCAGTACTGTGATTAACCCAGTTGTCCGAAGTCATATGGGCTTGTTGGGGTCTTTGAATGTAAATCTTTTACTCTGTATGATATTATTTTTTCTTTTTAATTTGAACATCCACGAAACATACATATAGATCTAGACTGAAAGATTAAAGCATGCCCATGGCTTTTTACCTGTTAGGAAGAAAAGAGGGAGAATGTGTTAAATCAGGAAGAGCAAGCCATGTTTCAATGCCTGCTCTCAGTAGGTGGCACTCTTTCCTCTGAGTATGTGCCGAGTGAAAACCTCAGAAAGTCTGTTCTCAAGGTTCTCAGCTTAACATAGAAGCAGGAGTGGGGTCCGGCAGTTTCTGGTTGCTGAAAGCTCAGAGCACTTTTTGCAAGAGATATGGCCTTGCTTTCTTGTATCCTTGCAACTTTCCATAGTCTTGCAACTACAATCTCTGTATCTGCATTTTCTCTGTAGTTTGAGTTTGTTGCTCATAGTATTCCCCACCACCACTCACAAAACAGAATTGACATGATGTATGTCTGCTTTGAATGACTGACAAGGTCTTCACCAGAGATGGTTACATTCATTAATTAGTGAAGTTATTTTCTAATCGTATACAGACTGTAAAATATTTTTGGTCTTTGAGAGGCTTACAGATATATCATATCTGTAAGATTTAATTTCTTTTAGTTCTTATTTTCTAGCAGTAGAGTAACAAAGAAGTAGTGTTTTCCCATTTTGGAGGTTTAAATGGACTTGTAACTAAAATAAAAGACAAAAGCATATGTCTATATTCGTTGATAATATTTTGAATTCCTTTTTCTTTGCTGTGGAATATAGAGGGTTGGCATTGGTATTTTTATTCAGAACCATTCACAGGGAGAAAAATTACATTGCAAACCAGAAGCAAGAAAAGAAAAATGGACGGGGAGGAGGGGACAGGGGGAAGAGTAAAAAAGAGTGCAAGAACATAGTCCCGCTTCTTAAAGAACATAGTCCCGCTTCTTAAAGCATCTTAAATAGAAATTAAATGCTTTTCAGTCAAGAGGGCATCATGTGGTCTCTACCTGCCATCTCTTGCACAAATGCAGTTCTAAGAGTAATAGGAAGTCCACCCCTCTGTGTGACAGAAGATGTAGATATTTTCAGAATTTAGAGCTCAGTAATGCAAAAACCTTTGGACTTAAATTTGGGAATATTTTACTCCAAGAGGCCCACCTTTCAATTTGTTAAGATAAATCAGAATAGTCATGGGAACTGGAATTATTATTGGAAATGCAACAACTTGACTGTATTTGTGTTCTATTTCCTCTGTCAAATTTCCTTGCTGGCTAAAGTACCAAAGTAGAAATGAGATTGGGAAAGTTAAGATTCTCCAGTGGTGAGGAGGAGGCAGAGAAGCAGTAAAAAAAAAAATCTTTAAATGAGGTGGGAGAATGAGTAAGACTGTGCTGAAGCAAGTCATCATTCTGAAAACCAAGACCAGTAATCACTGAGAGCCAAGGGGATAGCTTTTCCACTCCTTTGGAAGACACCCTTTCTCTATAGGGACTTCTGGAAAGAAAGCATTTAGGAAATTGTCAAAGCAGGGATCTTCAGCATTTGGAAAAGCAATGACAGTTCTGGCTGCATTTTCTCTGTCCTGTGCTGACTGCTTGTCTACTTTCCCTACCTTTCTTTTTGTATACAGTGCTTTCACTTTGGGTCCTATCATACATCCGTCTGACTTTTTTGCAGTATTTCTTTGTTACTCTCCTCCTGCATTTGAAAATGCCTCCTTTTCCAAAGGATCTTATGCCTTTTATCACTATCACTCTTTTCTCTGCTTCTTTTTTCTCCTCCTGCCATTACTTCCTGTCCTGTCAAAGCAAATCACTGGTGTGTAATCTCCCCGGCTCATTCCTTAGGTGTTCTCCCAGCCGTATTCTGAAAGTAGTAATGTTATGTACCTGCCTGAATAGCTGAGTTAAGTAAGTTTTTCTTCAAGAAGTCTCTAAAAGGTTGGTATGGAATGGAATATTGGAATAGGTTACCTCTTCTGAATATTTGTATTAAATAGCTGGTGAGAGCAAAAGTCCCCTAGACTCTGCTATCATTGCTGGGACAGGTACGTTGAGCCACAGTGTACACCTGCCTTTTAATTGAAAGCCAAGTGAGGTGCTAACTTGCTGGTACAGATGTAATTCTCTAATGTCATTTTGGGGAGAGAAAGTAGAATGATTTAAGGGCCTTGATAGATACCTGTATTTTCTGAGTTTATTTTTCCCATCACATGTGGCTAATTTCCTTTCTCTTTAGCTGGACTCTAAGACACTCCTGAACTTAGAGGTGGCCTCTTACCAGCCATGGTGTCTTCTGTTTATTTATGGAGTAAATTTGAAAATGCAAAAGGATTAGCTGACACATTAGGCTTTTTTGTAGTACCAGAGTGTCGACACAATCATGATTAAAGAGATGTGAAGAGTTCTAGTATTACTATAACTTTACTTAGGAATAGAATCGTAGCTTAAGGGAAACAGAGTATTGACCTTGTATCTGTGCTGAGGGAAAGTGCAACTCATCAGGATGCAGGTTTTGCCCCTCCCTCTCTCTCCCTCTCCCTCAGTTTGATTTTCTAATTCTTCTCGTTTTAGGTGATTTATGTCACATAGGCATAAATACTGTGGCATCTGTCTCTCGACAGATTATTATATTTAGTATGTAAAAAATGAACATAGAAAATTCTACTTCACACTACAATCAATAATTCTAGCAATATAAAAGATGTCCAAGAAATTAATTTTTTTTTTAACTTCTGTAATACTTTTTTAGATTTTTCTGTATTCATCACATATAAAAGAGCCAACAAATTGTGTAAGCAAGTGAAGAAATCACTGTGTTTGAGAGCTCAGCTTTACAGATGATCCACACTACTGCAGGTAGTTGTACCCTTTACATTTGTAGGCAATTTATAATGGGTACCAACATCCAGAATAATTATATACATGAAAAGTGATACAGCATGAAAAAAATACCATGCAGGACAAACTGCATCTTAAAGCAAAAGGAAGTAGCACAAGTTTTATGCACGCCTCCATGGTGGCCATGAATAGGGTTTTTGTGTGGAGTGATTTTTTTACATATAATGAGCATAAATAACTAATAGAGTTTAATATAAATAACAATCCTTAGACAATGTAAGATGAAATAAATCCATTAATTTCTAGGTAATTATGCCAATTTAAATCAGCTGAGAATGATCACCAAATGAAAAAGTAAGTTCACAGTTCAAATAAAAAATCAAAATTTTTTAACCATAATATTAATGGTAGAATTATGCACATGGTAAACTTAAAACCAGCATTCATTTATTTTCATTTATTTTCATTTTTATTTCCTTGATACATCCAGTCTTATTTCAGATTTTTGATTCTGGAAGAAGTAAAATTATAAACCACATAAGATGTCTTCTATTCCCCATAGAGCACAGATCTGGCCTTTGGGGGATAGATGAATCAGTACTTTCAAATTAAGCACCAAGCAAAATGTCCACAGATATTCTGGTGCATCTTTTTATTTAGAACAGTTGCCTCTTTTCCTACTGCAAAAACCCAGCTTACGAGCCTGCCCTCAGTAAATTAAAGGGAAAAAAATCACTTTCTTCAGATGTCATTCCTCTGTATGCACTCATTTCTCCAAGGCTTAAGATCTAAAATTCCTGTAACAATTTGGCCTGGAAAGATGAATCGCTTTTAAAACATTGTGTTGATTGTATTAATTGGGAAGGGAGTAATGGGTTTAGAATAACTGGAACAGTTTTTAAACAGCTTGATTACAAGGATTATCACACACATATTGAGACAGACAAATGTAGGGAAATGAGAATAATTTCTGGCTTTCCTGGGCATGCATTTAAAGTAGAGAAATGTAGAACTAAAAGCAAATAGCACAACCTGTTTTAATCAAAGTAGTCTAGCAAGAAACAATCAATTAAAGAACAGTCTGATTCTCTGTGACATCAATGTATGAAAATCTGTTAGACGCCAGATTGTGTCTCAAGACACATATGATGAACTGAACAAAATGACCTGCTAATAGCTTTTACGGGTAATAAATGCATCATGTTATTGGTAATTCTGCAGATGGTAAATCAAGCTAATATCCAGGCTGAAACAAGCTACTTGTTAAATATACTTCAAAAATGTTCCTCCTTGTTATTCCATAATTGTGTCACTCAGAAAAATAAGATGATTGCTACTTACTTTTAGGCATTTTAAATTAAGATGTGTTTCAACATGCAGAATTTAATTTTCAAATTCTTTAGAGAGAACGTTTTCCAACTGATCTGAGCTTTTGAAGCACAGCATTTGTATTTAGATTAGCAGCTCTATATAAATTGTTTTAAAGAAATGTTCTGTTTTACTGTTCATGGTGTATTTTGAAAGAGATTTCACAATGCCTAATGTTAATCTGAAGCTGCTATTCAGGATGCAGGATTTTCAGTTGTACAGATGTAAACCATTCCAAATGGGATTTTTTGATTTCTAGATTTCAAAATGCTGTAAAAATGGAGTTCATCAATCTGTAGCAAAACGAGACTTCAGATGTATAGTCATCAGTTCTAATTTTGCAATATATATGAAATTGTTTAGTTTATATATCTAAAGTAGACTAATTATGTAAAGAAAGGGTTGACTTTATGCACCAAATTCCATGTCTACCCAAGGCATAAAAATTATGAAATCATCGGCTTAAAAAAATATTTGTATAGTATAGATAAACCCAAAAATCTCACTCAAAAATGGCAAGTGAGAGAAAATAAGTAAACTTTAAAAACCCTATTCCATTTCTTTATGCCAAGGATTTTACAGAATTGAGGAGTCTGTAATTTTTATATTCCCATATATATATTTATATTTTACATTTTACGTTTTATATTTTACATTTTATATTTTATATTTTATATTTTTTTATATTTTTATGTTCCCCATCAGCTTTTACTAATAGAAAATTAAATTAATTTTCAGGTAGCAACTACTTACTGCAGAAAAGCATCTACCAGCAATAATAAATTATATTTTTGTGGTACCCAATTCAGTACTCATGCGCAACAATTCAAATGGATATTCAATGCTCAATTATTATAATATCTGTTAAAAAGTGTTTCTGTCAGGTAAATTCATCAGGAAACCAGAAAATTATTGGAAAACCTTAATAAAATTTGAAGTCATTATTCTGATACGTTAGATACTGCAAAACTATGGGCAACTGAGAGTCACAGGTAGCAAAAAGCAACTGTAATGAGGGAACAAAATCACAAATATTTGAATCGGGGAATCTTTCGGACACACTGCTTTTCCCAGATTCTTGTGAAAACGTGGTGGCCTTGACTCTGCCTCAATGCTTTAGTTCTTCTTCTACATTCCTGTGTCAGATCTAGTCAACATAATTAACATCTTTTGTTACTAGCCACTTACTATATTTGTTCTAGCTACTCCCCTCACTACCCCACACTTGAACTAATATGTGTAGCTAGAGTTTTAATGGCTCTTCTCAACAATTTTGCTATTGCCATCAAACCGATAGAGCTCTTGCTAAATGCTCAATATTAACATCATCAAGGCTTTTTTTAGATTTTAGAATTATTTTGCTTAGCGCATTCATGATCTGTTGTGATCATTTTCAGTGAATACAGAATTCAAGTTATCAGTGGAGGACCTGGAGGAAAGAGATTGTTAAATCTCTGTGCTGTTAAGATACTCAACATCTTTTCCCACAATGGGAGAAGGATTGTAACTTGAAGGGAAGGAGAGACAACAATGAAATGTTCTGGCAGTGCCACTGCAGATGTAGTTTCTGGCAAAAAAACCCAATAAATGCTGGTAACCAATATAGTCTGAATCCTGTATCGTGAGGGCCATGCTCAGACACCTTTGCCCACATTGATTGAAGTGTCTCTTAAGTTCATTCAAAGGTGGCAGAACACTACTTTCAAAGCATACAGAAAGAAGAAATGACTGTAGCTTTGGCCAGTCATGGAAAAGACAAAAAATAATTTGAATTTTCTGGTTTTGGTTGAATTGTAATCATATACAACCACAGATAAGATTGTATCAGGTATTAATCAAATTATCAGGACTGAATTTTAGTTCAATGCTCTTAAATATTTTTATAAGTTTTCTGGATTCAGGAGTCAAACATGCAAAAAGTAAGTTTTTCTATAATACCAAACTAGGATGTGCCATGGTTTTTCTTGGGAGAGGACTTACAGAGAGATCTGGGTAGACTAGAGAACTGAGCAATTGCCCACCATATGAAAATTAACTAGACCAAGTGGACATTTCTCCACCTGGGATGAGGAAATCCTGTTTCTATTCATAAATACAGGGATGAGAGGCTGGAGAGCAGCCCTGCAGAAAGACATCTGCAGTTTGGGTTGATGGCAAGTTGATAGGAGTCAGCAGTGTCCCCTGGCAGCCAAAAGGGCCAGCTGTGTCCTGGGGGGCATCAGGCACAGGATCGCCAGCTGGGCAAGGGAGGGATTGTCACGCTCTGCTCTGCTCTACACTGTGTGCAGTTTTGTGTGCCACAAAAAGAACATCAAAATATTAGAGCATGTCCAGAGGAGGGTGACCAAGGTGGTGAAAAGTTTTGAGGGCAAGAATCAGGAGGAGCAGCTGAAGTCACTTGTTTGTTGGGCCTGGAAAGGAGAAGGCTCAGGAGTGACCTCTTCACAGTTGACAACGCCCTCAAGGGCAGCAGTGGATGGAGAGGTGCTGCTCTGCTCTCTCTGGTGAGCAGTGACAGGACACGAGGCAATGGAGTGAAGTCCCATCAGGGGAAGTTCAGGTTGGGCATTAGGAATGGGTCCTTCAGAGATAGTTGTTGGTCACTGGAACAGGATCTTCAGGGAAGCCATCATGGCACCGAGCCCCTCAGAATTCAAAGAATATCTGGAAAAAGCTCTCAGTTCTGTAGTTTAGGTAGTCCTGCAAAGAGCATGGAGTTGGACTCAGTGATCCTTATGGGTCCCTTCCATCTTGAGATATTTTAGGATTCTAAAATAGCTAATTATTTCAGGAAATTGGGATCTTCTTGAACAGAGATTACTTCCAGAACACAAGTAATTCATTATGGTCATGTCTGTCCCTCAATACAGTGTGACTGTGAGAAATCATCCTGTGTTTCTGTGTATGCTCTCTTATGACTTATTTTTAAAGTTTTGTATAATGTTTCAGTGAAAATATAATATTTACTGTTAAGCAGCAGAATAGTATTACTGTTGTAAGTCCTTCTAGCCAACTCATTGAAAAACTGCTTGTTATGCTGAAGCAGACTATTTATTTTCTTGGTCAACAGGTAAAAAATGGAGAAACTCCATGAATTTTTCTCTGTTTCCATCCTTCTCCCTTCATTCACCATCTGCTTGTTTCAAACAGGCCAGAAATTCTGCTTTATATTTCCAAGGAAACTGTTTTGTATATTAAAATGGGTATTAATTGAATATAAAATTATGATGCTAAAGTCAAGAGTTGCTGAGTGTTTCCTCTCAGTCATAAAAATTGTATGACAATTTCGAATTGAGATTCACTTAGTACCCTCTTGGAAAGGGTTTTGGCTCTCAGCAAAATACTCCCTGTTGATGGCCACATCATCATTATCCCTTTGGCTCCTAACAGAGTGCCCACTCCAAGGTTGTTTTATTATGGTAAGTACTGAAAAAAATCCAGAGCAGGCAGTGTGGTGAAGACAGTGGTTTTCAGCAGAAGTCCTGTCTCCATCGTTTTTATTCCGTATAATGTAGCAATTGCCAGAGGCACTGTGCAAACTTACGAATTTGCTGTTGCTGCCCCAAACAGTTAAAAAACTAAAGAGTATTAACAGTTAGCCTAAAAAGATCTGTCTTTCCATTTTGCCTGAAAAAGGTAGAGTAGCCTCTATGAGGCAGTTTCTAACCCAGAGTTAGTTCTCTCAGGTTGGAGAATATGTGTAGGGCGAAAAGATGCATGAGAAATGGGTAGCTGAGAGGTGACTGGGATGTTGCCTGCAGCAGGATTTGGTTCTGACCTTGTATTTCCCATTTTTGCTCCATTAGCATTGTCACACAAAAGTTTTTAGAAGCACCCTTATTTTATAGACTGCTTTTCCTTCCAGCTACCCACCACTTTGGGAAGGGTAGGTGACCCTGGCAGATTATTTTCCCAAATCGTTATCAGTTTTGTTTCTTCAAAAACAAGGAAAAAAAAGGCTCCTTTTTCTTTTAAAAAACAGAAAATATTTTTTTGGTAATAATAATTCTCATATAATTGTTTTTATGTGTTTAAAAGCAAGGATCACTTTTGTGTGCCACAAGCCATAGCTTTTGCAGCCACAGTGATGGTTCATATTCTGGATACCCTGTAAATTAATAGCTTAGGAACAAGTCAAAGAACTTAACATTAAAGCTTCTGTTTTCTCTCTGGATGATCAGAAGAGGGAAATCAAGTGCTGTACATCTTGAGAAACGATATTTTTTATACTAAAATTTATTTAAAATTAAGTCTATCATATCAGTTTAAATATTGCTCTAAATTCTAAAATATAATCTCTTGGTAGATATTTAGTGCAAATTGAAAAAGCTTAAATGGCTTAAAAATGGCTTTGAAGCATTATGTAGAAGCAGAGATCATTTATAAATGATGGGACATTAATGGCTTCCTTCTACATTTAGCATAAGACTTTGAAGATGAAATGGAAGTGTCTCACTGCAGAAATTCACAACATATATGTATCTCTAAAAGTTTATTTAGTTTAAGTATTTATTTTGAGATTCTTTATGCTTGTGTAATAATTTGTAATTCAGAACAGTAAATTTATTATGACAGAAAGTTTGCTATCTAGGACAGAACCCTTTCCATTTTGTTTTAGGTTTTATTTTATTGTAGACATATTGGCTAAATTACTGGCTTGTTATTTGCTCTCTTTTCTGACATCGTGTAATCCATCTGGCTTTGAGTAAAAACAACATCAGTTCACAAATGAAATAGCTTTAAATTCAAGAGGAAGAGATATCTTATAGGTATACTATTCCAGTTGAAATGCTGTGGTGTAGGATCTTAAGTGCCTGACTCCCATGCCTGTGTCAAGGAGAGCAGAAACAGCTAAAAATAATGTACGATTGCCTTAGACCTGGAATAAGTCATGATTTTAAATGATTCCATTATGGAGGAATTATACTATGGGCTATTTTGCTCCTGGCAGAGCTGTATGGAGTAGTTTGTGTTTAATAAGAATGTGTACAGCAAACTAGATAAAAAATATAGAAATTTATGCATTCTTCTAGATGAACATATGAAAGTTTGTCAGTATACCTTTTTGTACAAAAAAAAAAAAATAAAAAGAAAGAAAGAGAGAGAGGGATTTTGAATTAGCAATATTCTGTGTTATCTGTCCAATCTAGACTGAAATGTGATATCTGTAGGTTTCATAGACCAGTACAGTACAGTTCACTTCTGTTGAGAAACAGGAGTTGGTCAAAATATTTGACTGAAGCAATTATAAATTCTTCCAAATTCTAGATAATATTTATTTTAAAGTCAATTTAGTATTTCTGATAATCATAAGTGACATATGCTGTTTGATGCTGGGAAAAATTGCTCATTTCGAAGATGAGATTTTCCAAGATGATTAAGATATTGCTGTATAACTAAAGACCACACCAAAATTTAAGAAAGGATTCTTTTCCCTAGTGGATGTCCATGAATGAATCCTGACAGTAAAAAAACCAAAATAACAAACAAAATTGTGCTTATGAGTCAGCCATCTAGAAGTTTAAACTGCTTTTAAATGCCCCTACAATTTTCCCTCAATTAATTACTGTGGGCAAGAATTTAAAGGCAAAAAATGAGGAATATTGGATCTACTTCTGTTTTTTTTCAAATTCATTTTAGGGCATGGTTCAGAAAAATGCTCAAAAGCATGTCTGACTTCAAGCACACAAGTCATGCTTTATTTCTCAGAGACTATACACATCTCAAAGATTACATTAAATGTGTTTTGCAGAATGAAGATGTACAGGAAAAATAAAATTAAATGTTGGAGTCCAGGAGTGAATAGCACACCTCAAATCATCATCTAGTAGTCAGGTGTTACCTGCTTAAATTTATTTTTGACACTTGATAAAATATTTTGCAAGAAACAGTTGAGTTGAGGTCAAAGGAAAGAAGGAATTGATGGGAACAGGGATGTATACAGCTTAAAAGCCAAGGTTAGTGTTAAACTTCACTGACAAATTTGACCTTTTAAGTAGCACAATTGGAGGCAAGGTTAACCATTTCTTTTTCCCATCCTTGTCCAGCTGAAATGGCACTCCCCACGAGCACAGGCAAACAGAGCTGCAGAAATTAGCAAGCAAGTTAATTTTTGTACAAATTCCTAGACAATCCCTAGACACTCACCAGTAAACACAATGTAAGGAGGGTTAGAACATGGCCCAAGGAAAGGGTTTTTTCCTCTTCTTATGCCTGAGGTTATTTTGCTAGGAAATACATCTTTCAGTGTACTGTAATTGAAACTACCCTCATGCTCTGTTTCGGCCTTCTGATAAGCACAAATTGTTTCCTTGTAGACCTGGCAGACTGACTCTTCCCCGTCCCCCCATAATTCACAATTTGCAGTGCCCACAGAGACACAAACTCAACCTCCTATGCTGCAAACTTAAAAAACTAAATGGAAAGTTTTCCAACCACTTCTACTTTCTGTTGTTGCAAATAGTTAATAAATGCCTTATGACAAAGCAAAAGAGACAAATGAAATATTTTTATTTTTAGTGTGCTAGGAGGTTAATTCTATGCCTTTGACAGCATTTTTAAGAAAATCAGTTTTACCTTTCTGTTGTAGCCTTTTTGCTTTAACAAGAACAAAAATAATTTGGAAACAGGCATTGTCAATCTCCTTAGAGCAGCTTTAGAAAACCCTCACAGAAACCAAATCCCATCCCACACTGAATGTCTCTTTTTTAGCCAATGCTGAATGTTATTCTCCACCAATAACCCATATTCCCAAACTAACCCAGCTCTTGCTGCTTTATCGTACGTCTTGCACTATTTAATGCTGTACTTGAAGCACCAGCTGCTGGACACAAGCGATAACAAGAGACTCTCACCTTTCATTTTAAAATGTGCATGTTTCTAGCCTTCATAGCTGTGGAGAACAGCTTGAAAATATCATCCAAGAATAACTGAAAATTCAGAAAAAGAGAAAAAATACCGTTTTGTGCAAATCTAACTTTTTAGTCTTGGGACCAGCACTACTGCAAAACTAAAATTACAATGAATAAACAAAGGCAATACTGTTCAAGGATTCTGTCTACCTGGGAGATGAAAACACACAAAAAGATATTAGGGTCTAAATATTTGTTCAGGTCTATTACAGATTATCCTTTATTGACAGATAGAAGTCCCAGGATTATTAAAAATGTATAGTGATAAGACACAAAATTATTGCCTGATTGCTAGCATCAATGCAAAAACACACTACTCAAAATACAACTCTTCCATCTAACAATTAATGTTGTGCAGTAGAGGGCATTGTGCAGTTCTTACTATGGAAAACAACTTTGCCAGCATTGTGTAGTGGCCTACTATTCTTAATTACACAACAAAGCATCGTGTTTCTCCCATGCTAAAAGCAAAATGAGAGTATAACCGCTTAGGTAAGCTTAATTAGGCTCCAGCACTAATGCTGACTTCCATCTTTGAGTAATTCCAACCTCTTATGCTAATTCAAAACCCATGAAATTGTAGCAGTAAAATAACTCCACATTTACCTCACCTAGTATGTGAGATGCATTTAAGAAAGTGGTTTATAAACTCTGAAACAATCTTGGACTGTTTTTTTTTAAATTTTATTTTATTTGAAACTGAAGCAATTTCATCAAGAATAACTCACCTTCCAAGGGG
The DNA here is from genome assembly GCA_013397075.1 of Rhabdornis inornatus. NCBI lineage: Eukaryota > Metazoa > Chordata > Aves > Passeriformes > Rhabdornithidae > Rhabdornis > Rhabdornis inornatus. The sequence continues at coordinate 2,618,958 of VWZS01001444.1, forward strand.
AAAAGAGGAGAATTATGATAACTCGTATGCCTTTGGAAGAGCTTTACCTGCTGTGATAAGCCTATTTGACTACATGGCTGCAAGAACAGTGACTTTTTGACATCAATTCCCATAAGGATATCTCTTCCAAAGCTTTGGTTTTCTTTACAATTTAATTCAGTTGCCCTGTAGTGGAACCCCTGATGTCTGGATATTGCCTCTGCAGCTTTCCTTCTTATGGTCCAGTTTTTCTTCCCCACATGACCATTGTTCAACCTGATATGGCATTGCTAATGTTGCTTGATGAATGATAATTCTGCTGGGAAAAGCAACAGAATAATATTAGATGACTTAAGCTTGTTGACACATTTCAACTTTTAAAATGTGAAAAAAATCCCAACAAGAACAGTTCAGTAAAATTATGCTAAAAAATACTAGACCACATTTAAATAATGTATCCAAGTGTTAGACTCCAGATGCATTAATAAGTGAGATATTGTTCAGTCCTTTTCTTCTTTTCAGACAACACAAAGTTCAGATTTGCTGGACGGGGCTCGGAATTCTTTTTCTAGGTGGTTACCTTTTTTTTTTTTTTTTTTTTTTTTTTACTGGTAGTATACATGAGAGACCTTCAGTATAAGCACACACTTCACTTTAAGATTCCCTTAATCTTTAAGAACCAGATCTACTTATATTAAGAAATATACTTCAAAAATAGTATTGAAAACAGTATCAAAAGTACAACTATGGTATCTATATTTGATATTTATTTATCGTGGGTGAGGAACTACAGATATCTTAAGCTGAGCCAAGAACCTCTATCAGTTGCAATTTCTGATACTGAAGAATTTCCTATCTATGGCTAGGTAGGGTGAAATCAACTGAAATTGAAGTCAGTAGGAATAACTCCTAGCATAATATATTACTCGACATGTGTAATGGTGGCAGAATACATCCCTATGGGGATTGAACAACTAAAGATTGGTACACTGAGTTGAAATACTCCCCTGTAGTGTTTCCTGATCCAGACTTGTCAGTGTACTCAGAGCCTGATCTGTTATTCCTTATATTGACTCCTGGGCACTGTTTTTATTTTGGGGAATTTGTTTTGGTTGGTTGGTTGGTTTGGTTTTGGAATTTTTTGTTTGTTTGGGTTTTTGTTTGTTTGTTTTGTTTTAGGTTTTGTTTTGTTTTGTTTTGAGTACTTAATGTAATATTCTATGAGGTTATTCACCTTGAGTCTAAGTCACACACCAAATTCCTACTGAAAGAAGAAATCTTCTGTAAGGAACTTGTGTAGCTTAGCCTTATAGGAAAAAGGAAAATCTTAAATAAATTTCTCAGGGGTTTAATAATACTGATATGTTCCTAAGAGAAGCAGCCATATGCTGGTTATTCCATGGTATCTTAGAAGATGATGGATGTTGGATTGCCATACAACTTTTTCCACAAACTGTGAAAGAGATTATTTGGAACTGTGAGCAAATTGCAATCCCATTCCTATGATGTTTTGTTTCCAAGAAAGGTGCTATAGAAAGAATAAGCAACAACAGAATATCTGTTCCAAATTTAGGGGATGGAGTAATAGCTCCTAGCACAGCATACCAAAAATTATGCAGGGAGAAGCAGGAAAAAACTTCAGTACTGTTTCAGACCAGGCTAAATCAGGCAAGAGGAAAAAAGTTATATAAACCCATCCCATACGTGCCAGATTGTGTCAGCTTCTAGGAGGCAGGCAATGCCCTGTTTTACCCAAAGATCATAGTCTAAAAAGTGATTTATATATCATGCATTGATCTTCCAACTGTAAATGCAACACCATTTTCTACAAAATTAATGTAAGATTTATTTGAGAGAATTAATGAAACAGTGTTTCACAACTGCTCCTAAATGTTTCTTATTTTCAGTGGGATAAAATCTCAAGTATCGTTTTAATTTCAATGCCATACAAGTTTATTTTGCTTGGAATATATTGTTCTAGCAAACTGAATAATATCCAGTTGAGTTAGTAGGGGGAATTCAATTTTTCTGTAGTTCGGTACCCTTGTGTTGTCTTGTTCTAAACAGAATGCATAAACCCGACTCTATTTTTCTGTGGTGCTACCACTATTGATAGCATCAGAATAAACAGCAATACTTAGTCTTCATGTATTCGTCCTAAATTGCTTCTTAATGCTAACATGATTTTTCCCTTGTAATCTTTGGCTTCTTTTGTTTTTCCCTATATGTCTTATACTCTCTACTTCGTTGGAGTTTTTTTTTTCCCAAAGTAGGCCTCAGTGTGCTTTGGGACTGGGCATTTACATCACTTGTATATTAGGTGTTTAACTTCTTAAGTAGGTTTTTGCTGTCTAGCTGATCTTTCAAGTGTCCTGCACTTTCTATTTGTTAGCTTTCATTTTACCATTATAGAAATTAATGGGTTTTTAGGGATTTAAAGATCTGCAGAGGAGCAAAACTGTAGACTGTAGATCTGAAGTTCATAGTTAGTAGTTTGATATTTTAATTTCAAATTCTCAAAGAATTTGGTCACTACTGGAATTCAACAAAGTAACTGTAACACAGATAAACTTGCATTTATCCAATGTTCTTCCTCCTTCCCCCATAGAGAGCCCATTCTGGGTTCCTCAGAAGCAAAGGAAAGACAGATGGAAAGTAGCAAGTTCGAAGCCTTGAATGTGTCATTAATTTGGGTACATGCTTGGGACCAGTATGCTTTAAGTAATTGGCAGTTCTCCAGGTGATACTGTTGATGCACCCAGACACCTCGAAACTGCTGCAGTTCTAATCTAATTTTCAGAGATGCAAGTGCTCTGAAAAGCAAGGTAGGAAGTTATTAGTGACAGCTATTAAAATAAGATTTTGCATAATAATATTTTTAGCATTATCATAATCAAAGTATTTTTTATTACATGAAGAAAATTTTAAAAATATATATTCTGGATTTGTTAATTTCTAACTTTGCATTTTACAGTGTGGTCAATGGCAAAGGAGAACAAGTCCCCCCCAGCCCCCAATGTACTTTATTTCGCATCAAGCATTTGTCAGAGGTTATGTTGAAACATTATATCCTATATCAGAACTGTCTCCTGAGAATAATTGTTTGCTTTGGGGTCCTCAAACAGTAATTCCAGGGTCTCTGCAGGCAAGGTTATTTAAAGAAAGACATGAGAATCATTTGGTCACTGCTGAAGCACCTGTAGCACTTCTGCAGGGATGGACAGTGCTAGAATCAGCAGCTACTTCAGGAATCAGTAAATAAAAACCAGTAATATTCGTAGTAATTTGCTATCAGTAGTAATTTTATACAATATGAAGTAGTTAGAACTTCTGGTGAGTAATTTATTGATTTTTAATGTTTTATGAAATATAGATATTAGAGATACACAAATAACAAGAGCAAACTGCTAAACCATTCAGAAAATGAGTGCAGACATAGCTATTCTTATGGAACAAGATGCTGCAATGCATGAGAATAGCACTTTGTAACATCGAGTGAAGGGTGTGTGTTTCAGTGGAATAATGCAAAAAAATAATGCAAAATTCTAAGAAACACAATGTAAATATATCTGGACAGTTAAAACCAGAATATATCCTTGGGTAAGCATGAAGTCTTCCAGTCTCTAGAAGCTGTATTCTGGATCTGAAGATTCTACCTGTGCTTACTGAGTGAAATATCAAATGAATGTTTGATCAATCCATGAGCAGATACAGCACAACATGTACTCAGTACAGCTGAGCCTCTAATGACAAGACTAATTTTTATGACAATTTTAGAAAAGGAAGTTTGACTGATGTTAAAACTTGGAAATATTTCTGGTTAATCTCCTCAAGACAAATTAAAATGGATTAATTCAATGTGCTGCATTAGAAATGGATGTTCTTCAACATGACTGTCCCTATCAGATGATAAAGAAAGTAATCAAAACTGTTTAAGAAAACTGGTTTAAACTGCTTGTTTGTCATGTTGATAGAATGAGCCTAGATCTTTTGTTCTTGTCCTATTTCATGTGGATATCACTCATTTTTTATCCATGGAGTCTGAATTACATTATTCAGCTGGAACTGAGTCAGCTGAAATGCCTGTGTTAAGAAAGATTTTACCTTGTAAAGTGTGAGGTTCAAACAATGGTTGTGCACAGGATTAGAGAGGCTTCATTTTCCTGCTGTCTAATTCAAACAAAGCAGAAGACTTGCCAATTAAAAGTTTTCCAATACAATACATGATGATACATCTTGTAAATCATGGACTGGAGTTCATGACAGAATAAAGTAGGAAGGTCACGTGGAATGACTAAACCATTGTATTGACCGCATCGTGTGAAATTGTGTTTGAAAAACTGCCATAAAAATTATGGTGCAAATTCCACATCTGAATCCAGGTACATCTGTGTGTATGGAACTGGGGGCAGAATTTGGTTACTAGGTATGACTCAAAACATTGTTAAAATGAATATCAAGCTTTCTTTAGTTTGCCTCTGCTCAAAACAGCTGAAATTTGCTCAAAAAGCAATGATTCTGTCACTTAAAGCCACACTGTGGTGTTCTGCAAGATTCCAATGTCTTAGTTCCATTACTCTACTGGGATACTGAAGCTTTGGGTTTCTGCTGTAAAACAATGCAGTCGAATTTAAACTCAGAGGAATCTGCACCTGCTCCCTACCCATAACATTTCTATTGGGCGTGCTTGGCAATAGAGCCAAGACTAATCTTGGATTCCATTCTGTGTAAAGGCTTAAAGAAGGCACTCTATTTATTTGATTATTCTTTAACTGCATAATTGTCCACTGATCTTCCTAAGAAACTGTCTCTGTGCTAGCCAAATGAGGCCTAAAGGTCAGTAAAGTAGCACATAAGAAAACAACAACAGTGTGTACATATTCCTCAGAGCAAACATTTGAGAGCACATGCTTGTTGTCCCTGTTTTTTCCAAACTTGCATAACAATTTTGCTACTAATAATCTACTTAGTAAAAATGAGTAGTAAAAACCAGCATGGCATAATTTCAAGAAATGAAATTTCTTACTCCAAATTTCTCTCTCGTGTAAATGGTACATACATTGAAATTCTTCATGGATTTTGACTTGATTGTCAAACCTAACGTGAAACCTAACCCTGACTATTCATTTCTGTGACTTAAAGTCAAGAAGTTTGTTGTGTAATTAAGTACAGTGGGTCACTGTGCACTGCGGCAATGCTGTTTTCTAGTGCATGGAGTACTGAATCCATAGAGCAGCATTAATTGCTGGGTAGGAAAAGATATTAATATTTTGAATGGTTGTAAGTGGTTTTGCATAAACGCCAGCAATAAGGAAATGGTTTTATGTTTTATTGTTATGCATTTTTAATATCAGAGGCGCTCTAACCATAAAGCTTCTAACAAAAATTAAGGCACTGTTTGAATCTTACTGCACATTTCAGAAGGTTTCTTAGTATGTTACTTCTCTTCTCTTCTCTTCTCTNCCACATTTAGCCATGACCTAGAGAAAATTCTTTCCTTGATTTACTCTTAAGATCAACTCTAAAATTTTGCAGCAGAGACACTTTATGACTCTTCCAAAAATTCATGCACAAAGACTATACTCAGTCTTACCAGTCTTTCCCAGAAGGCTTGATTTTCTTTGCAAGTGTGACAACAGGAAACACTAGTCTAGGCCCACAGGTGGCCAATCCATAGTCATTATAATATGCAGCTACTCTGAATTAAATGAGTAGGATATTTGCTTTTTGTGTTTTATATGTTATTGTTCATTAAGTAAATATTATTTTTCATATGACATTTTTAGGATTCTTAGTGCTTTATAGGATGCAGTTAAACTGACCTTATATTTAAGAATCAATGTGATCTCCTGGTCAATAATAAAAAAGCTTTTTGAAATGACAGAGACATTCATCATTGTCAGTTAACAGTTATGATTACTTGGACCATTCATCGTTAGTAATTAAACTTAAAAAAATAATGAAATCATCCTAAATTTCTCCTCAGAAAATGGTAGTCTGAATATAGGCTAAGAGACAGCCACAGATAATTCTATCTATAACTTTGCTGTAAGATTTCTGAAGGATCACAAATGCAGAGCTCTTTCTTCACAAAAGTTACATGCTAAGAAATATGTCAAAACATGAGTCAAGTAATTAAATAGTTAAGTGAGTGTTTAATAATAGATTCTATTACAACTATTTACATTCCACTGGGAATGTGCCATATAATGATGTTGTAGTCTTCTGTATCGTCACCCAACTTTCAGAACAGCATTTTCTGTAATAGAATAAGGCATTTATCTCATATAAAGTTTAAATGGGTAGAGCATGACTGCAGAAGCCTGTCAGATGATGGCTTTAATGAGATCCTTATGGTCACCATGTGATGCTACAATATCTTTCATCTCTAGAATTCACAAAATTTTGTGCATTGATTTTTCCTTTTGCCAAGTTTCTCAAAATAAATGTTTCTATGACAGCTGGCTCTAAAATCAACCATTTTCATGGCAAGAAAATTTGAATATCTGACCTTACAGGTACAATAATGCTCTTGTATCATGTATGTATGTAGTTGTCTCAGAGATAGCAAGTGTTTCTGTGCTAGTAGAATAATATGTACAAATGTGTGGTACGTAAACCTTTTAAAATATCTATGTCCAATTCTATGTGTAGAATTAAACTATTAAATGCACATAAACTCCTGGAAACAGATGGGTGATTTAAGGCAAAAATACATGAAAAAAACCACTTTTTTTTTCTGATAGCAGTAATGCTCAGTGATCTCTGTAATGGGCCATGGTCTAATTGCCCAGAGAAACGCATGAGCATATAAGGAGATGGTCTCTATTCTAAAGATTTTACAGACTAAGATGACAAGCTATCTCTGAAGGTGGTAGCACAGTATAACAGAAAATCACGTAAATATACGTTGGTGTGTATATAAGCATACATATTGATACATGTATATGAAAACTTACTGAAATGAATACATTTACATGTTGAAATATATCACATTCTCCTCTGTGAACAGAAATATATCTATTCACACTCATACTACAAAAACTTGCATTCAGTTTTTAAAGTAAACTATATCTAATTCTTCTTTATTTAACATCTTGTAGGAAGCATTAAGTTATAATTTCTTGAGTAATATCAGGAATCAGAACTTTTGCTGGTTTTAGATTAAAGTGTTTCAACTGAGGTGTCATAAAGATAGTTCGGGGAAAGCAAACAGAATCAGTGTGATTCTTAAAGCAAGAAGGCAAAAATGATATATTAAGGACATAACAGGGGTAGCATAGATCTATGATGGGTCTTGGGGGTGAAAATAAGAAACATTATTTTGGTCACTTAAGCTGGTGTTCCTTACCCTTTTTTTCAATGAAGAAGTTCAAGTAATCACACAACAGCAGACAACTTCCCTCACTTTATTGTAAAATATTGAAAAATATGGTGATGTTTAACAGCGCCTGCCCCTTCTCAAAAGGCTTTCTTATATATAAGAGTAATATCCAAGAAATTACTGTTTTGATTTTTCTTCATGTTAATCATGATCTCAATGGCATTTTTTATAACAATTAGTTTGATAAATAATAATCCCAATTAATAAAAGGCAACAGAATTTATTAAAAACCTGAAATCATAAAATGGGATTTACCCTGTAAGGTTCACTATTAACACACTGCATAGCTCTATTTTATCAGAAAGCTGCTGCAGTGAATGTCAGATTCAGGAGTTTCACTTTAGTAGTTTTATCAAGACTACTGATGATTTTGCAAAAAGGAATTTTAAACCAACAAGTTTTCATTAAAATTTCCTTCAGAATATCTAAGGCTTTTCAGCAGTAAAAGTATGTGAATGTAGATTCAATGGAAATATTCTATTAACAAATTATTCTGTGTTTAATACTTATTCTCTGAAGATGTTTGTAGAACTATGCTGTGTTTGTTACAGGAATATTTGGCCTCCTGATTTATTCTTGGTTCAATTCGGTAAGTCTTGCTCAGGTTAAAAACTCTTAACTTCTTCAGAAAATCTCCCTTCCAAATGACAAGGCAACAAAATGCACTTGGCACAAAATATTCATAGTTAGTTGTCTGACAGTCTGGCATCCGATTGAGTGTCTAATCTTAGGCACATAGAAACAAACAGGCTTAATTTCCTGGACAGTAACCTGCAGTTCAAACTCTGTGGATATTTTGATTTTTTTTTTAAATACCAAGCGCTTTAAAATCCCATCAAAATTGATGCCTCTGAAAACTGCAGTATTTTAATAACACAACCCATTTCTCCTTATTCTCAACTTTTCTTTCACCCAGAGGACCAATTTAGAAAGGTGATCTATAGCAAAGCATCATATCATAATAGTGTAGGCGCTATATTGAAAAAAGGACAACAATGATGCTAATGAAAATACATCAATAAATTTTCAAGTCTCATCATTGTTCATTTTACCAGAATCAAAGAATGAATACCCCAAGATTGGCTGATAAACTGTTAACATATTGAGATCTGCATTTTCTCTTGTGTATTCCCAAACTTGTTGTGTGCCCTTTGGAAAAGAAAATAATTGTTTTTGACATTATTTGACTGACTTGATTCAAGTAGGCCATAATTACATTGCTGATCGGATTTCCCTAGACCGCTTGAATTTTCAAGCAGGACTACAACATATGGAAGCATGATGGTTAATGGCAAACAGATACACTACACAGATTCCTCCCCCCCGCCCAATTCTCATTCTATGCTTCACTGAAGTTACTTCAAATTTACAACTGTGTAAAGGTGAAAAAACATAGCAACAATGCAATTACCACTGGAAGAAAGCTGCTAGTAGCAGAAGCAGAGAAGCTGTCACTGCTTAAATACTGTTTAAGTATACAAAAGAGTACTTACATGTGTTTTGATCAGCAAAGAATTGGTTTTCAAACTCTTATTTAAGGAAAAAAAATTAAACAGAGGAAAACAAGGCCCATTTTCTCCTGTGAGGCATTTGTCAGACTTATGAAGGCTAAGATACAAAACATTATAAAAATCTTTGGGTGAGGGTTCTTTGATTATTCAGATGTAGCCAATGTAACTTTCAGTGATCCAACGAAACGGTGGAGGGAAAATATTTACTGCAAAACTAATGGTGGGAATGAAGAAAGGATACAGTAATCCAAAACAGAGAGAGCAATACAGTGTTTATAATAAATAAATATTTATCGTAGTAGTAGAAGCAGAAGCCAACAGGATGACTGCAAGAACAGATTTAAAACCATAGTTTTAAGAGATAAAACAAAAAAGTTTGGATAGTCAGTTGCCACAATGATCCCTAAAATTTTGTTGCAGTAGAAGCATAGTAAAGGGTAGAGAATAAGAACCATAGGGAGTAAGAACCATATTTAGTTTTGAAAAATAAAGTGATCATACTACCTGGGAGGTAACTGGGAATTATAAAAATAGTAATTGTATCTTTAGCATTGTAATTTACAGTCTTGAAAAGATCTTTACTGGATAACTGCTTCTGACTATCCAGTTGTGTTTTCTTTGGACTCAAAGTTAGGGAATAGGAGCTACTCAGTTCATCAGATACTATTCAGTATCATCAAAAGTGAGATCAATTTAGTAACACTGAATCTACTTGGCTACTCATGTATGAAGGCAAAAAAAAGGCAGCTCTAAGTGGAACAGTGTACATACATTTATTATTTGTATCATCATTTTCCCTGATAGCTTGATTACAAGCCTATCATTCATTATGGCAGGTGCTGTAGAAACCAGAGAAGGTACAAAAAATGATCAAAAGAGTAATCGTATATGTTTCTAAGTCAAGAGGTAAAGCAAAGACATTGAGTTAAAATTGGTAAACTGGTAATGGTGTTATGAGCACCACATCCCAGCTGCTGAGCTGGTTGGAGGTGTTTCTAGGAATCCTTGCAGGTGAAGGCCTATAAAGGAAGACCTGGAACTGGGGATCAAGGGCAGGTTCTGAGAAGTGCAGACTTGTATCATGGACTGATCAGAGGGAGCCTGTATCTCTACAGGAGGAAGGAAAAAACCCCTTGCAATTGACAACTGCGTGGAATGAAGTAGGAGTTAGGGGATGGCTGCATAAATGAGATTGGTGTGAACAGATACCCAGATAAGAAAAAGTCTACTTCAACTCTCTGAAGCAGACACAACCTATGTAGATATCTCTATATTCTACTTCAGTTCTGTGCTAAAGTTATGGTTACAGACCTGATATCCATTTTGATTTTTTCTTGACACAGTAGTCCTGAAGACTGAAGAGTTTTCAGTCTTTCCTTTTGCCTGTTTTTAAACACATCAACAACACAGAAAGCAATTAATTCAAAATAGAGGATTTCACCCCTAAAGAATTAAATGAAATCTAAATTAATTTATGCAAATTTTTGCTTGTTGCTAAGATTTTGTAATGGTTGTAACTAAATTTTTGCTCCCAGATTGTACTTATGTGTAAGTTGATGAAAGAGAAAGGAAGAATATTACTGCAAATAAAGCAGGATCAAAGCAGCTTCTTATGATTTCATTTCAAGGCATGCAAATGCACTTTTTTCCTAAAAAGTTCTTTAGGATTTTACCATGCAAGATAGAATTCATAGAGAACTCACAGAAAGATTTCAGTTGACAGAAAAAAATACCAAACAATTTCTCAAGTGTATTTTTCTCATACTTTCCTTTTTATATTTTTTTCCAATTCCTTAAAGCCTTTTATCTTTCTTTTTTTCTCCTTTATAAGCAAATTTGATTTTTGAGGATGTAAATTTTTGTTTGCAATTTAATATTTCTGAATTCTGTCCAACATAATTTATATACTCTAAATCTGTTCACTTTGATAATGAAAGAAAAAAAGATTATAAAATAAAACTTTGTTGTATTCTCTTTGATAAAAGAGTTCTTTTGATCCTTATATTACATTGAATTTGGTTTAAGGTCATTTAAGTCAATTACATCTTTCATAAGCTAACAAACCCTGCAAAAACAGACACACTTTCTTAGTACTCTTCAGCTCTTTTTAGTTTACTATAGCTAATGGTTTTGTCAATTCTGACTGAAAGATAAGTCAAATAGAGCAACTATGTTGCAAGTGCACCACTTTCTCTGGATTTCCCAGTGATATATATTTGTTAATTTTTATTTAAGTTCACTTTTAGAATCGTGTTGAACACAACATTGTGGAACAAGGAGCTCCAGTGAAACCCACATCTCACATTGTCACTGCATTTTGGCACTGCTGTGATGAACATACCATGTGAGAGTACTTTTTACTGATAAATGTGTGCATTACAATTAACTTATGCATTGTCCTAACTGTATATTCCTTCCCTTTCCAGACTGTATACTATGTTTACTGAAACACAAGCTTTTGGGAAGCCTACCAGCAACAACAAAACCAACTGCAGGATGGGTGGGTGCTCAAGGGCTTTCCTTTGTTCTGCAGTAAGCATCTACTTTGCTCTTAGTCTTTCTTTAGCAGAGACTGTCATGTGAGTGGAGGACTTTGTGACATGAACGAGTCAACATTAAGAAGAAATTGTATTTTTTTTATAAGCCACCTGTAGATACAGATCTGGATTTTGATATTATTTGATGTAACCTGCCAATTTCCCTTGTCACATGAAGCATCTCTTTCTTCCTATTCCCTACTTAGTCTGTGCTTTGGTTCTCTGTGTTTTTATGTAAATGCTGTGTCTTTGCTTTATCTAGTTAAAATATTCTTTTAAATGCTGCCATTTCAAAGCTCATTATATCTTTAGAAAGTAGAAGATATACGAAGGTGTTGAAGAACTAACTCTGCTCAGATTTATCATACCTTTGATTGACTGGGGAAATGACTTTCAGTTGACATCTGAGCCAACAAGTTAGCTGAAATAAAATTTTGTTTAATACCTTTGCATCAATAATCTAGGCACAGCACCATTGATTGAGAAAGTCTGATCAATAGAGTATTACTGACTGCCTAACTGTAACTTTGCCAGACTTTTTTGTTAATTCTGCTGATGACCTTCGTACCACCACTTTTCAGGTACACCATTTTTTTCTCTTTGAAATTCAATTTGCTCCATTTGCTATTATTTAAGGAATTTACACATTCAATTGATTTCATTCTACCTAATACAATATGAGTTTAGTATATAAGAGATTGTGCATGCTCGGGACAAAACTTCTGTAGCCCCAAATTAGAATCTTTGTGAGAAATTCACCTCAGGGAAGACATAATCCATGGAAAGAAAAAAGGGGAATATAAATAATTTATTTTAACCCTGTGGTTACTATGGCATTTTCATCTTGAGATTTGCATTCGGTGTAGATGAAGTAACAAGGAAAAAGGGAAATAATAATCTCAACCAGTCCCAGATAGTTATCATCCAGGAATAAGAAAACAATTACAGAAATAATGAAAAATTCCAAATTCTAACTAATCATTCAAATAGGAATTCTCCATTCTGTCCTTCTAGATATATTCTTGCTCAGTTCAATTTCACTGTGACTTACATTAGCCCTTGTTTTTCTCTTTGTGACATTCTTCAAGCTATCTCCATTCACACTTTGATGGAACAAAACAACAGTTTCTTTGAAAGTTATTTAACAATTTGAGATTGTTTCATTCAATGTTCCCTTGGAATACATAATGTTTCCCTTTCGCACAGACAAGACTGATTGCAACATCTAGATATATTTGTCTCATCTAACAACATGTTGAGAAAAAATGCATTGTTAGTTTGTTTGATATAAATTCATGGCTTATGTTTTCGTAGTTAGGAAGATATTAAAATATGCTAAAACACATCCATTTTTCTATGATTGCCCTATTAACATTTCATTGCTTGTGGAACATACATGCCATTTACCCCTATATAATTTTCCAATATTAGAAATTGAAATCAAATCCTGTGCTAGATGTGTGAATGTGTAATGCAGCACCTGGCAAGGAGTCCAGTAAACTGTTTTTTTCTGAGGCTGGCTGCTCCTAAGCCTCCATTTAAAGCTCTTCAGAAGTCCAAGAAGGTCCAAGAAGTTAAAAAAAACTGCCTTAATAAAATGAGGACAGCCCTAAAGATGTTATTTTTCTCCTTGACATCTTATGGAGTCCACACATCTTTACACGATCTTCCATAGGCAAAGGATCTTGCCACCACTGGCTATAAAGTTTTCTGAGTGTCTTTCCACCAGTTGCATAGCACAAAATGTCTTTAATATTCTGTCTGGATCAGAAATACAGACCTTCCTAGCAAAAGGGTATCACATTACTCTTAATCTGCTTGACCTTGATTTCAGAGTGAGATGAAAGCATCTGTATTCCATTTAACTGACTAAGAAAATGTCACTTCTTGGGAGATAGCCAGATTTACCCACCTTTCACCCACCTTCCCACCTATCTGAGTACTGCCTAAGTGCAAAAGGGAGGCAAATTTGAGACTATTAATATGATTCAGGCTTGAAGGTACATGTGCAATAGAATTGTTTAAAAACAAGTTAAGTTTGGAAGGATGCCATTCTGATTAATGATTATATTTAGTTTGGGAAAAGGCAGTGACACCAATGAAACTTGCTAAATGTAGACAATCTATTAGATAATGGTATTAGATCCAAGATGGCATTAATTCATACTTCAGGTTAACATGTGCTACCCAAAGCACTTCCATTTCAGGGATAGATAGTGACAGCAAACAAAAAAAATAATGGAGCAATTATATATACACCCATAAATTATTAAATAAAAAATTGATGTCTAAAAATTCTGAATGTTCTGTACATTTGTTTCTCTAAATTAATTATATTTAGAGGGCATGTAATGCTTTCTAATTTTAATAATACCTATTTTTTTCAGAAATATTAAAATTAAATCGCTCCCTTTATATGTTCAGTACAACGATCAGGTCATCTTTAACATTTTGTTGTCCAATGAATTGCTATTGTATGCACACCTAAGATAACACAACTCATAAATAACGTTAAAGCTTGCTGTTTAAAGTAAACAAAAAAAAAAGGTGAATGGTGCTACAACCAGAAATTAACTTTAAACCTGACTAGAGAATGAAATGTGTCCTAGGAAGAAAAAGATTTGGAAGCAGATCTCTTGAAAACAGATAATTTACAAAATTCTAGTTTGAAGATTAATATATTTCTAAGACTTTGAACACTTACATGATTTGTCTTGATTCTCTATTTAATCTTCTCTTTAAAATCAGGTATCTATGATTGAGGCAAACATTCAGGTACCTTTCAGATATTCAGGCATGTATTTAAAGAAAATTAGAAAGCTAAGAAACCACAAAAGAAGTGGGAGGTTGGTATCTCAAAAATTTTCCAGATCTGCACTGTGTCTCCAGAATAGTCCGTTTCTGGAGAGTGACTTTTGAAAATTCCTCAAAATTCAGAAACAGTTAAAATGTTGGGGTTTTTGTAAGGTAGGAATAAGATAATATCTTCAATGCTTTTAGTCACTGTGCTGACATAGTAAATGAAAGCATACTAATTCCATTTTGTTGATCATTTAATCAGTGCAAAGTATGTTCCATTCATCAAATTTTATGATATCTACCTAATGCCTGATTAGAAATATAAATAGAATTTAGCAATTCCTGGGAAGGGAGCCTGTTCAAGGCTCCCCTCTCTCAGAGTATCATTTGAAGTGTTTCTAATTGTGGAACATATTTTAATTCTGTGTAATAATAAAACAATAGGGTCTGTGGCAATTCCTCCTAGCAAGGATTATCTTATGTTCTCTGTGTCCTATATTCTCTTGCCTGGATTATAGCATAATATGATGTCTACTGTATTATTTTTCTTTTTCTATCATGTTACCTTTTTTTTACTGTGAGCTTCAGGATATGCACTACTTGATAAGTCCTACTGAAGTCAGAAGGTAAATAAGACATAGACTGGTAATACCTTAATTCCAGGATCTGACTAATTTCTTGAAAGCTTTACAATGCTGTTTCCTGGGCCTGCCATTTCATTAGTTATTCATCATCATAATGACTGTATTTATTATTACTGCTAAAAATAGGTAATGATGGCAGTATTTCATCTAATGGATTCACTTTGTCCCTGCTTGAAAATGTTGATCTGTCACTTACAGTAGGTTTATAAGGTTGCAATATTATCTTAGTGAAGCTGCTTGTGCTTGTAAGTTTTTCATATTTGGAATATTATAGATCTTTTTTTAACACAGAACTACCAAAATCAGATTTTTGTTTTGCTTAATTTAGAGTAAAAATACATATGTAATTCGGAGAGCTGTCTCTAAATGCTATTTAAGTGTAATAGCTTACAACTTTATTACCAGATTCTGTGATTTTTTTGACCCTTGGGTTTGCTTGGTCCTCTGTTTTTTAGTCAGTAGGATAAGAAAACTTTCTGGTTTCAAGTATAAGTATACTTCCAAGAGGGTTTAATAAGCTCCCATGGCATACCTTAGAGAAAAAATGAAAAAATCCTTTAGTTTGAGATTTGATGATCTGAATGTTTTATATATATTAAAATGTGCATAGATTTTTAAAAATCCCTGTGAACAGTGAAAGGGATGGTTTCCTTTTAAAAATGCTTTATTTTAAAAATGACTACTTCTACATCAAAAATGCAATTGCTTATTCTTATGATTTTTTCACTACACATTTTTTTCATTGGCTGTGGAGCTACTTCATGACTGAGATAACTTGCTCTGAGGACAGAGAGAGGAAATTAACTCATTAGCATATTTTTATAATTTAGTTTACTGAAACATTCCACATTCTTATATCACTTCCATATCTATCTTTGCTTCTGCCCCTCTCCGAGCTAGAGAGTTGTTAAAAGTCCTTAAAATTGAATGTGCTACTTTATGATAGACAACCGTGAAACTGTCTTAAACATCATTGTCAGAGAACATGCTAAAGAAGGAATATTAAGGAATACAGTCAAGTTAAATGGTTTGAACTACACATTTATATGCCTCAAAGAAGCTATAATGAATTAGGTAGGCCTTAAACAAGTATAAACTATGCCAAGAACCCGTGTAGTGATAAATGCCACAAAAGCATTTTAAACCGCTGCCAAATATCAAGTAAAATACAAAAACATCGGATGTGCAGCACCTTTTGGGAGCCACTGTGAGATCTGCTGTATAGCCTCTGTGTGCCCTATCCTGGTAAAGGAATGGTCATCCTAAGGTTTGACTGCTAAAACACGTGAGCAATAATAATCATTAATTAAATTACTTTACAGATAGGACCATCTATGTCTCTGTTTCTTCTGCAACATTACACAGATCATGGCTTCATGATTCCACAATCCATATCCTGCTTCAATGATCCAGGTTTTTTTCTGTGAACTACTTAGAACATGGTACAAAATTCTCACATTCTTTACACTTTTCTTCTGGCTAAAGGGCAGCTTCACTTTCTAGTCCTGTGCTTACAGTGTGTGTTGACAGTTTGTTTACAATTCACTTATAGGCTTTCTAATACCAGCTTTAGTGTGTGATTTAACCACTGCCATTGTTTTTAGATTCTTTCCACTATCCAAAGAGTAATAGTTGTCTTCTCTTTTGCAAATTGTCGCCAGTTTCAGTATAAAAGGCATACTTGATTCCCTTCTTTTTTCAAAACACCTGTCTAATTTTATTTTGTGTGAGATTCCTGGTTAGTACAAAAAGGAATCTCCTTATTAGCTGTATTTTGGCTATAGAAACAAGTGGACTTGAAAAGTGATGACTGTGGAATGACTTTTCTTTTTTGCTGTTTTCAGCAATACTTCCCCCAGGCAATGCAATATTGCACTGTTATAAGGCCTTTTCTTGTGCCAATACATTTACAGGTCTAATGAAGGAGTTCTGTCCTTGGAAAAAATTAACCTGGCAAGAAATGACTTGTTTGTTATGTTCTCTTATAGTAGCTATGACAAATGAAGAGCCAGTGAAGGGTTGACATGTTCTTGGTCATTGCTTGCTGCCTTGATTTGGTGCAATGTTGCAAACAGAATGCCACCCTACACTTTAGTTCCTTGTTTTGCTCTGCCTATAAATATATTGTCATATTACTGATACTGGGATTACTACCCATTAAAAAATAATGCTGTAAAGATGGCATCCTAGCCAGTCTTGAAAAATAGCCAACGGAGTAACAGGGATAAATCACCTGAAGAATAACATACTGAACAAGTAACATAAACAAATTATTTCTATATAAATGGTAGAACCTTATCTAGTGAAAATTAATAGCAAGGTAAAACAGCATTATCTCTGTCAGGGACAGTGGGATGGCTATTTAGCCCATGGCTTACCTAGAGAAGATGAGAGATTCTGAGCAGAGTTTAGGAATTATAACATGCTGTCTAAGTGGCATATCTAATAGACTTGCCTCATGCCTCTGATGTAAAATGTGTAGCCAAGAGTGGTGGTACCCAACCACCTTGGCATCCACCTAATTTTGTTTCTGCTTTTTGCCTGTGTGCCTCTAGCCATAGCAGTAACAGGGCTTTCTGTTCTGCTTATGCATTTTTAAAAAACTTGTGCATTGATATGCTTTACTGTTTTCCATATTACTGGTATTCCCTGAGAAATATTATCATTCTTTCTCCCAAGCATTTATTCTTTTTGCCATGTCATAGCTCAGTCTTCTCAGATGCTTTATTTTTATCTCTCAAAACAACAGTTCCTTCTCCCAGCAAACAATAGTGAAGACACAGGCATTTTATAATTCACTCTCTGTATACTTCACTGTCCAAAACAAAATAAATGTAGAATCTACATACAGAATATATTCCCCCTCTATGCACCCTAAGAGCTCCTGTACAGTATTGGAAGAGTGATCAATTACTGGTATGCAGTCCCCATAATAATGAGCAGATTCTGGGACACACTCTGGCCATTCACCCAAGATAATGATCGAGTTGTGGTGTAGTAAACACATTCTGCATCCATCCATAGGATGTCATGCATTCTGCATAATATAAAGGGAATGATCAAATATAGAGATATACAAATACTGCAAGTACCACCCAGACTGGAGATGATGGTATACACAGATCCTGCTTAAACAGTCCTTAGCAAATATGTTGGTATACGGTGCAGCTAGTAAAGTAATACAACAAAGTGGGTCAAATGCTATTCTGCATAGGATTAAGCTAGAATACTCTGCCAAATGTTGTGTTTCTCTGGTGGTGATTTTCAAATTAGCTTTCTAACTTTGCCTACTTTAACCTTTTTACCCTGCACTTCTCTCAGTGTGTCATAGTCTTTTATTCTGTGTCTGATCTTCTACTCCCCTGTATATAATCCTTGCTAAAAATTTTCTCTCACTCTAAGTGATTGTTCATTTTGAAAGACAAAGAAGGAGGAAACACAAAACACACAAGCTTACTGCTTCTGGTTCTCCTATTACACTTAAAATTTGCTTTAGTTTTTTTAAAATGCATTTTTCCAACCAAAAATAATTAATTTTAATGGTTTTGCTTTTCTTTTTGCTAATTTTGCAGTATGTCTACTATTTCTTTGTGGAAGATGTCTTCTGATGGAAGATATCAGAATAAAAATTGATAGGTAATTTCTATTTAGTCTTTAAAATACATGCTGAGGGGGTGGGTGACTTAAATATGGACTAGAAACATCATTGCATCAGCATTTATTTTAGCTGCATGAAATGTGCAGGTATATTGACTGATTTTTATAGAAATCTAATTTGAGCTTTAAATTAAAAGATAGCATGTTCATAAGTTCAATTTATGTTGAAAGCAGTTGCACCGGTTTTCCAAAAAGTCAGCCTGTTGTGGTTTATGGAAACCCCTTTACTTTATCACTAAGCAGGAATCCTGTTAGTCTGGAAAAACAGGCTTTCACTAAGCTCTTCCAGTTGCCTTGTTCATTCCTCCTGTCTTTTGCCAAGGCTGCAGTGAGTGCAATGCATCTGCATACACGCTCATTATATAAAGCTGGGGAAGAATAGGGAAGGAGGGGATGTGATGGTGTGTGTCTGCCCAAGTCATGGTGTGGTGGAGCCCTGTTGTCCTGGGCCTGATTGAACATATGCCTGCCCATGGGAAGTAGTGGGTAAATGCCTTGTTTGACTGTGTTGGTGTGTGTGGCTTTTGCTTTACTGATCGAACAGTTTTAACCCCAGCACAAAACTTTTCTCACTTTTACACTCCCGATTCTCTCCCCTGTCCCACCGGGGAGGAGTGAGCAAGAGGCTGTGTGGGGCTGAGTTTCTGGCTGGAATTGAACCACAACATCATGAAGGCTGAGATCTTAGCAGGATCCTAAGAAGAAAACAGGCATTTACACGGATAATCAAAAGAACTATAGTTTCAATGTTTAAACAAAGTAGGTGACTCCTGATGGTTTCATAGCATTAGCGAAGTATTGACAATGGGAAGAAACTTCCCCTAAGGCCAACTTATTTTTTAATTATCCACTCTGGGATTTCTCACACTTTTCTCTAAGGCAACTTTTACTGGCCTCTCCCATCACCAGTGCCACAAAAAGTATTTTTTTAAACAAGATGGCTGCATCCAGAGGTAGGTTGTTTGAATGCCAATTGGGATTACTGTCATTACTGTCTTTAGTTTCAGGTGCCTGATTTATTCAGACAAGGTTGAATTCAGCAATCTTTATTACAGCTAAACCCCAGCTCTTCAGAATGCTTTTATTGATATAAGATAGGAGTTGTTCTAAAACTTCAGTTGATTGTTTTACATTTATGCTTTTTTTTTTTTTCTCCTACATTTCAGAATGTTGGCCTGAGCAAAAAATGGCTGTTGTCTTTTTCAGTTCCGGTAGGTCTGGAAGATACAAAATTCACTTTCTTAGCTCTTCATTTCCTATGTATGCGTACAAAATCTAGATGTTTGTAGCCATCCAGTTCCTGAAACAAATAACTCAATACTTGTTTTTCATAAGACATCAGAGTAGCTCAGTGATGTGTTCAGACCTTCATGAGCAACCTTTGGTAGCAAACCCATTTCTGAGATATCTTTCTGCAGAAGGAAAGAGGTTGTTTTAGAAGGAGAATGTTTCCAGTTTGAAGTGTTCACTAGGTTTAGTAAAAGCCAAAGAGGGAAAAGAAGTGATTGCTAAATACTTTGTCAATATCTTAATATGTATTCTTTAAGGAAAAGTAATGGAAATTTTAAACTATATGTACATTTTACAAAAATTTAAATGAATATCTGTGTCTAATCTCAAGTGCATTTGATTAAAAAAAAGGACAATTTTGATGTTCCATGTTCAATTATTAAGCAAAAATATTCAGTTATCAGATAGTTAATTAAGTGGAACTGACTGTATTCATTAAAATATTTGTTCCAAACAAATGTATTTAACATTCAGATATTATGCAGAATAGGTGACAATTGCATATCTCCATGGAGATCAATAATGGGATTCAGATCATTGTGTAAAGAGTCTGCAAGTTTAATGCAGAGAGAATGTCATTATTATTTCTCTCTTAATGATGGTCATTATGCGCAAACACTGATTGAATTCCATTTGTTACCTGCATTTGAGCTGAGAGGAATAATTACAATTTAAGTGTCTCCATTAAAATTCATAAAAGAATATGAATGCAAAAATTATACTTGAAACTGACAAAATATACTTTGAGGATATAAATTGTGTTTTCTGATAGGCCTCTTAAAAGTATTAAAAATAGCTTCATTTTAATAAGATGGCATATAAAGATCATGCATTATCATCACCTTTATGTTAATTTTCATAATACATGACTAATACTAAAAAGTGAAGAAATTAACTTTAAAAAGTAGAAATTAATGAAACAATAGGCTACTTGTCATACAGCCTACTGGAATGGATACCTCTATATTTGGGTTATAGTCACCCATATTCATAATACCCAGTTAACTCATCAGCTGTTGTATATTGTGGAGATCACCATGCCATATTTTCTGTGACATGTTTCAATATGGTTTTTTACTAATTAAATGGGATGTTATTAGTGCAGCCATTTATTCAAGAAAACCTTTTACACATTCTATGATTTACTGCTTTGCACTGACTGCTTATTGTACCATGAGAGTGATTCAAGTGCTTACTACAAGTATGGAAGGGCCTGATCCGTGATGGTGCTCAGCTTTTCAATAGTTCTTTGTGCCTCTTGACTTCTCACTGAGGTGCTTAGTCCTTTATAGGATTAGATCCTTAAGCTATAATTATTAATAGCAGCAATACTCCTGAGGGACTGCCTGATGACATATCTCCTTAAACAGTAAATGACAGCAGAAGACACTTCTTGCCATCTTTATATACTAAGAGATGACAGACTGGCTGGTGGGAGTAAGGTTTTTTGCTAAGGGTATGTTAGTATGAAACACCTCTACCTGTTATGTAATCGTTAGTAAATATGTAGGGTCCTTCTGACAGGATCTTGAAATGATGGTCTTCGTTTTGCCTTTTTTTTTTTTTTTTGTACAGACATAGCTATTTTAGGTAAGCATATTGAATATATGTAGGTGAGCTGTTCTGGGTGGGTGATCTCTACATACATCAGTTCAGTTCCTGGGATGACCAAGGGATCTCTGGCTGACAGTGTTAGGACTGAATTTTGCCTTCTTTTGTGAGGGGTGATTGCGCTGGAGACTCAAGATGTCTTTTGGCAGGGCATATACATGTTATCATGTTATAAGTTTATTATAATTAATATTATTATTAAGCTTATTATTAAGGGTGACAGCAGAAATCTGTTACTGAGATTATACATGGATATTGTATCTTCCTGATTATTTGCCCCAGTTAGGAGATGAAGTTTTAAAAATAGTTGATAAAGCTTTACAAGGACAAAATACTGTGCTCATCAAGAACAAAAAAAAATGAAACCAAAGAAAAAGCCAGGATATTTACAGCATTTCAACCTGGTTTTTTCCCTCTAATCTTTTTCTGGCACTTCACTATTAAAATTATAAAGGAGAGTCTAGAACTGCATAACTATTTAACACTTGGTTAAACACTATTCAAGTATTTGTCACCAGGCAAATGTTTCCCTATTAAGTGAAATTTATGCTAAAATGGTTCTGATTAAGCAGTAGTCATTGCCATTTACAGTTGGTAGACTAAACAGTTTCCCTGGAAGATATCTCAATTAAGTGGCTGTCCAAATGAAACGTGTCACTATTAAATGCTGTTTTCTACACTATTATATTTTACTCTTCTGAATGATGTGATTTAAAATATAATTCAGTTACTAAACCGTAAGAAGTGCTTCACATATACAGCTTCCATTCTTAGAAAAGACATGAAGAAATTGTGAATAGCACTTGGTTTAAAATAAAATTCAGGGCTTAGCATTAATCAGTAACAACTGAATATGCATGATTATTGGCAGAGCAAGTTTGTAGAATTGGCTTTGTGGAACTGGAATGAGAGATACAAAGGTGACAGTGCACATAAAGTAAGGAGTGAGCAGTTTCATGTAAATAAGCTTTCTGTGTCCAGCCTAGAATCTGCAACCATGGAAAAATTGGATTCTGCAAACCAGTGAGTTCTTGCTGAATCAGTGGGCAGAGCTTCAGAGATCCATATCCTCTCTGCATTGCCTCTTCCTCTGGATAGAATCCTAAAATGATTTTACAAGAATGTATTAGAACTCAAAATCCTCACACCTTTGCTGTAAGTTTATTAGCTTTTAAAGCTCTTGCAATATAGCTCAAAAACATGCTATAAGAGCTCCAAGAACTTTGATAGATATAATAAGCAATTACTATGGGACTGACATTCTAAATGGGAAAAAGGACCTCTGTCCCTTTTAAAGAAATGTAGAATACTTACCTTACAGGAGTATAACTGTGCTTCACAGTCTAATATGTGAATTTGACCTAAGCTTTTGATTCTCTCAGCAGCTACTAATGGTAGTTCAGATCAACTGGTATTAAATCACAAGTATAAAAAGCATGGGGAAAATAGCCGTCAATTGAATTTCTTAACTAGTTACTCCTGATTGACCTCACATTCTCCTGCTTGAACTGCTGTTTCTCAGGTATGCAAATCTCTCCTTGATTGTATACTTATGGGTAGGCTTCTTCCTAAATCCTTGGGGGAGTAAAAATCCTTTTTCACAAATGTTCAAGCTAATCAAACACTACCTTCTCCCATGTCTTATTTCTAGTTACTCTGACATGGCAAGAAAAGTTCAAGGCAACAATAATTGCCCTTATAATGCTTTTGGAACAATTCAATGCATGTAGGTCAGGCAATGAGAAGTGGACGGTTTCAGAAATGAAAAATCATACTTAATCGCTTTCTAAAAAAGCACTGGAAATGACCTTGTTAAAATCAAGTCATACCATGCTGCTAGTAGATATTTTCTTTCTGTGGCATTATTTTATTTGATAGTTTTGTGGTTCTGACAATAAAAGCTTGAGAAATATACTCAGTATACTTTAAAAGTGAATTCAGCTAAATACCACCCCAAAGTTTTAGAATGAACCCACTCTCCCCAGTCACTGCTTTTTTTTTTCTGTATTGAACAAACTGTAAACCAGAAAAATGCCTTTGTTCACTTTGCATGAGCACTGATGCATCTTTGTCAAAAATGGAGGGTCCTCCCCATACCAGACCATTGGAAAACAGCATGGCATATACGAATAGATTTTTAAAATCCCAAGTAAATAAAATTATCTGTAATTCTGATGTCAGTAAAGCCTGAAGTAATGTAAGAATGAAGATTCAATACATTCTTCCTATTAAAAGCAAAATATTCTGCTTCAGAGGTAGGGTGAATCCATACAATCCTTTTCCCTTGTTTCCAGTAATTATACAGGCAGTTGAGGCAGAATCAGGAACTCAGACTCAAGTTTGCTGTATCCTAAAGCTATGTACACCCAGTATTTACCTTTAGATTTCTTAAGTATTACAGAGCAGCTCTGTGCCAAATGATATTCCCTGGTTTGCTTGCAGTAACTCAGTTACAAGATTACAGGAAAACAGCACAGAGAATACTAGAACTACTCTGCTGCTCGGCAAGTCTGTGTTTACACAATCTCACAACAATGTTTTATATATATGCATGAAAAATCATGTCCACTCTCTACTGAAGTTTTTACACAAGCCAGATGGTACAGCTTGAATTTCTGTGAGCAAAATATTGATATAAGGTAAAGAGACTTTCTCATCCTAGCTTTTTGTTAAAGATAGCTTTTTCTAGATGTAGTTATACCCTGGCTTGTGTTTATTTTTCCCTTTCCAACTGAAACTACAAGGAAAATACTCCTGTGTCTTGCCAAATCAGAGCAGATAATTTACATATTGCATTTTGTCCAGACTCATCTGAACATAACTGACCAAGTATTTCAAACCTTATTGAAGCTTCTTCTACTATTGCTACACTCCTTTTCTGAGTAGCGTTATGGCATTTGCGCACATGTTTAACATTATGTCCAATTTACACAGCATGTTAATGAATGATCCAGCATTTGGCCTTGGAGCTCTGTTCTTCTGCAGCTAGGAATACAAGGCCCCACTCCAGCCCTGGCTCTTCTACCTATGCATAAAAAACATGAATTACACCGATTAGGCTTTTACACCCCAGCATAACCCAGCGGTGAGCAGAAGTTGCATGAGCACCTGCACTTTTAGGTACCCTGTGGTAAGCATGGGTTGTCTCTCCACAATTTATTAGTTGCAGACATTTAACTTACACTCACTTGAGCAGAATTAAGAGTGTTTATTTTCCTCATAAGAGGGCAGTCAGATATGTAGCAATTTTGTTTTAACTGTGGAGAGCAGGGAGCTGAGAGTGGTGTGGAGAAGGAATCCAGGAAGGCCTAATCAATCACTGACAGATTACAGCTAAAGCCACTTCCATACCCATTAAAGCAGGACAAATGCAGAATTGCAACTGAACAACTTCTAGTTTTAAGCCAACAGTGGGACTTCCTAGTTATTTATCAAAGTCATTGCTGGTAAGCAGCATGCCTCACTGCTCAATTGTACTTCACAGCAGACAGAGCTGACTGAAGCTTCAGCCATGAAAGAAGTGTTTATGCCCTCAGCTGTGGTGCTGTCAGCCCTCTGGAATTTACTGTAAATCACACAGCTTTTATTGCAAGATTTAGTAGCTGATCCTCTGTGGGCTCTATTCACTGCAAGCTTGTTACTATTTGGATGTTAGCCTCAGTCCATAAAGGGACTTGCTACACATCATCAAACAGCAGCGGAAAACCAAAGGTTTCATTTTTCAATTTTCTAAACCCTAAACTCCTCAACAGTCATTGAATTTCATTGCAGAAAGTGGAAGTCTACTTTATTATGGTACTCAATTTCCCCAATGGAGTTATACACTTATAACATTACTTTTATTTCCAATGACAGGATCTGGCCATCTGTCCTGGCTGTAATTTCATAACACACTCACTAGTTTTTATTTTAAGGGGATTTCTAGATATTACATTGAGCTTGTGACAAAATTGTAATGTAGATATAAAGGCCACAAATAATGATAACTACATTCAGTGCTGCCTAACATCTTAACAAAGTAATTTTTTTTTTTCTATTTCAAGTATAGAGGCATCTGGGTAAGCTTATAACACAATTGAGCTGACAAATAAAAAAAAAAAAAGTTTTGAAAAGCTAGAAAATACAAAAGGATAAGGGCTTTCATGAGTGAGCCTCAGCCAGGACAGCATTATTCCACAGGTGGTGTGTATTTTATCAAAAATGGTACTGTACATCAATTTTATCAGAGGCATTCCTACTAAGATCAAATGAGGGAATAAAGGGGAATGCTGAAATGTTTCTTTGTAATCACTGTGGTTATTCCTGACAAGGCAGAGGGACCTGACAGGGCATTTAATTGTGTTTGTCACGCGGTTGGCAGGGGAGGCCAGGTCCGGCCCCAGCGCCCCAAGCGCCCCTCGGCACCGGGCACCGGGCACCGGACCGGGGCAGCACCACCGCCGCCGAGGGTCACTGAGCACCCGGGGCAGCCCCGCCACCGCCGAGGGTCACTGAGCACCCGGGCCGCTCCCTCTCGGTCGCCAGGTGCGCGCCCTGCCGAGCCAGCGTGGCTCCCTGCGGGGAGCGAGGGTCCCCACGGCCCGGGGCAGTGCGGGGCTCCGGCACAGCTGCGGTGGAGAGCTCAGCCAGCGCCCGGTGCTGCTCCTCTCTGTGCTCAACGAAACCGTTCACAGAACAGCTTCTCGAGCCATTGCTTCAGCCAGGTACATTTTGCTGCAAGGTCGAAGCAAGTTTTGGGTTTTTTCTTGCTTCCCATTCACTTCCACAATTCCACTGTTTATTCTTAATTTCAGCAAAGTTATGTCGAATTACTATTTTAACCATCAGTTAAACCTGATCTGGTTTCTATGTTAAGAAAAATCTTCACAACAGCCTTGCTCAAAGGATAAAACAGCAAGAGACTTAGACCTGCACCTACCTTCTCCCACACTCCCTCAGAAAGTAGTGTCTGGATTCTCTTTCAGATTTACAACTGCTATTATGATAAATAAATAAATGGCAAAAGCATGTACCAAAAACATATTTCCACTTTTTCCCCAGCTTTGTAGTAATTTTTGCTTTGTGATTGCTTTGGTTTTGACAAGAAAAATAATTGTATACCCTTTTAACCTTAATACCAGAAAACGAGCCAAAGTGGAGGGCTTATTTCTGTTCGATCTAATATGTAACAGGTGATTTAAGTAGATGCTATCCTCCTTTTACAATCAAAGATCAGGCCTCTGATCAGTGTCATCATCAGAAACGTAACAAAGGCCATAAAGAAACCTACGTGGCTGTATATGCTATGTGTGTGCTTTCCTGTGCATACATTTAGAGACCTATGTTTTAGTTGTAAAACTAAAATAGTTTTGCCAAAGTAATAATTTTCTTTTTTTTTCCTACAAGAACATGAGTAGTGAAGAAGTTACTTGGTTTCTCCTTCCTCAGTGAAGTACTGTGTTTTTAAACCCTCAGTATTTCTAGCTACCTTTCCTGTTACCACACCACCTCTCTCTGCATTTTTTTTTCAGAAAACCAGAAAACATTTTGTTTTGCTGTTTTGCATCACAATATAAGCCTTTCCTACTTGTTTGTGTGCAGCTGCAGTGCTAAGGTAGTTGTAAGAAATATTCTCATCCATCCATACATGGGACCCAGGGAAATATGTGCATGCGTATATATATGTATATATTTATATATACACTGCAGGGTGGCAGCCTCTTGGAGACTCCCTGGGTTGCATGATGTGCTGGAGCAAACTGAAGAGGTGTTTGGATCATAGTTTTGAGTGGGGCATTGAGCCAAATTACGGAATATTCCAAGCTGGAAGGGACCAAAAAGAATCAAGACCAACTTGTAAGCAAATGGCTCATGCAGCGTATGAACTCACAACCTTGGTGTTCTTAGCACCAGGCTCTGCCAGCTGAGCTAATCTCAGAGTCAAATCTTTGTCAGGATAAGTATCAAATAATCTGAAAGTATCAAATAGTCTCTACTAAAGTAATTCTGTCTGTTTAAGTTCTTGCCCAGTACATAGATGATCTCTCTTACACATTGCACAAGCAATAAATTGATTTTCTTCCACCAACAGGCCTGAAACTGAGTTGTTCCCCAAAGAAAGGACTCATTAACCTGGACACAATATGCATATGGGAAGCAGCTGCATTGTCAAGAACTTCCTGTTTTTAAAAAAAATTTAAATTTCCTTCATGGATGTGAAGGGTCTTTTTTATTATTTATATTGCTAAGGTAGTTTTTCCTTATACTGAGCTGTCTTTTTCTCCCCAATATCTCTTTCTTGTTATCATAAGGAAAATTAGTGTAGTCAGATGTGCAAGTTCGGCATGGGTCAGAGGACCATGGTTACCACACAGAGGTCCTCTGTGAGGGGCTTGTATTCTGAAGGTGGCTGCTAAGAACCCTGCAAATCCACAAATACCTGAGCCAAAAAGAATAAGCAGCTTGTGATAGGCCAATAGAAGGGGATCTTGTCCCCTCAGTAGCACTATCCTGTTAGCATAATTCTGATTTCTTCCTGCTAATGTAATGACAGTGATTTCACATAAAATACTACTGATTTACAGAGAACGAAAAATACAATCAAGTTTGCATATGGGCCATGTCTATTACGACTTAGAGATTTTTCACATCCCAGTAACCTTACTTCATAGTTTCTTTTCTCTTGACCTCCATCTCATAATCATCAATTCTTTCCTCCTAAATTCAACCAGACTAATTCTCCTTATGATAATAACTACCTAATAGGTTTCTAGAAGAAATGGCTTAGTAGTTTGTTCCAAAATTCTCAAAGAAATTGAGTAAATGAAAATTATCATATCTTAAATTATCAAGCTAAGAACCCACAATAGAAGAATAATTTACCAATATTGAAAGAATAGGCAATTTACTTTGACAACTTGTTTCAAGCAATTTGAATGTGCAGGGAGCAAGATACGTAGTAATTATTGTGTATGAAATTTAGAAAAGGATATTCTCATGATCTATTTTCTCTGAGAAAAATCACTGGCATTTTAAAGTGAGTATATTCTTGGCAGTCCAAATTTATCAGTGCTCAAAACTCACATTTCCATAGATTAAACAGACAACTTAAACATTCTCAGTATTTAGGAATTGTATGTGGGGGATCCCTTGGGATTTACTCATGCTGTAAAGCACATTGTGATCACATTTTGTGAGTTCTCTGTTCACTAAAGCCCCTCCAGCCTGTTCACTGCTGTTCTGTGTGTTGGTCCTATGGGACATAAACTCAAATAAAGGATAGCCTTGAAATATAAAGGTATTTTTAGCTTAGAGGAGAAATAAAATATGCAAGGGCCAAATTCACTGGTGTTGTAAGGAGATCCACAATCATTTACTTCAGCGTATTTGTGCCTACATCTGCAAGTGGATTGGTGTGTTTGGCTCTAAATATGTAAAACAAATAATGAAAAATCTTTAAACAGTAATGCCTGTTTGAGAGCCAGACATACAGGTGGGCTATAATTTGCATTCTCCCTTCCATGGGGTTTTGTACAATTCCCAAAATATGGATATTCTCAGTGCAACAAATGCTCTCCTTCACAGGAGATTTACCTTTTCTAAGTATATATAACAATAAATACTTCAACCAGTTAAGTTTCAGAAAAAGTGTTCTAACCATTACTCTACTTACCCTTTAAAATCCCAAGTATATTGATTCAGGTTACTTTCCCAAATAAATATGGATAAATATGCTAATACAAAAAAATGAAGATATTTGCCTTCGAAGTGGTACAATGCCTGATTGTAATTGAAAATCTTATACATACAGAATAAGCTACGGAGTAAAGAATGAATATGCAACCATGTAGATAAGAGTGCAAATAATATAAAGAAGAAAGTAGGTGCTGTTGTATACAGTAGACACGAGTTAAGTAAAGACATGCTTTTAAAACAATGGAAGAATCTTCTTTTCTTAAATTAAGTTTTTCTGAAATCCTTCTTGTTCTTATGCCAGGAAAGCAGGTTACTCTTCTGGTCAGGAATATCTCATATTTTAATTCTCAGTATCTCAATTTCAATATAATCGCTTCTGATTCGGATTTGGTCTTAAACTTCTCCTTTCTTGGCTTCAGGGCAATAACCATTAATCTTATAATCCTTGGAGATGACTTTTTTTTTGTAAATATGAAGTGCTTGACATTCTTTTTGTCTGCTGTATGTCATTACATTTTGACCCTTCTGGAAGACGATGGCTGTGCTGTAGGCAGTGGGGAAGCCATCTCCTCTGTCTTGTCCTGGCTACCACAGGGGGCAGGGGATTTCCTGGAGGGAGAGAGGATGTGCCTCCCTGAAGGGCAGCTGGCACTTTCTAGGAAAACTTCTGTAATGAAGGGATGGCTGGGGAGGAAAACCCAGCCAACAGGGCTTGATCAACAGGGGAGACTGAGAAAGGCAGGGAGAGAGTCAGAGTCTGACAAAAGGAGACTTTTCCTGCTCGAACTCTGTAACTTTGTAGCTGAAAACTTTCTGGCCTGAGTCCAAGTCTGGAGGAAAGGCCATGTGCCAAAGGCTATGGAATGCTCAGGAGGGTGCTCCTCTTTGGGGAGGAGCTTTTTTTCCTCTCTTTTAGCCAGGATGGCTGACTCCTACGTGTCTCATGTCCTAGGCTGGGGAACATGCACCTTGCAGGGCTCTTGACATGCTCCTGGTGCTTTCTGGAATGCTGCCTTCAATAATGAGCCCATGCATTTCTATGTCAGAACTCAAGCTCATTCAAGGGCTCATCACAAATGGTAAAGGTGTTCATTGCATTGTGAATGCAGGGTTGATGAGGTTATTGAGGTGTGACTAAACTACTTCTTGGTTATCAAGTATTTGTGAAATGACTTGTTTAACTTTTGTTTGTAAATGGGAAGGATTTTTCAACCAGCTTATAAAACTATTTTGTATTGATTTGCCATAAACCCCTTGGTTCAGCTGTAAACCACTCTCTGACCATAAATTGTCCCTCAATCTGTTAGTACAGCATGATAGGTTTCTAAATTCATTTACTGAGTTTTCTTTTCTAATTTTCTTAATATGTGAGAATGTATCTGTCTGTGTCCAGATCCCTGTGCATACAGGTAGTGCCTCAATAGACATCCTTTAATCATTCAGTCAACTATTAGCAGATTTCTTCAATTTATACTCACTTTGAGATCTTTTTACTTGGGCTTACATCTGCTGAAATGAGGCTTTGACCACAAGCACTTGTGCATATACCATCAATAAAAGGAGGCACAATGATTAAATCAAACAAACATCTGAGAATTCTTATCTGCTTTGCTTCCTCAGATTTGACCAGATTTTGGCTCTGTTTAAGTGCAAGAGCATGTTCACATGACTGCTATGAGGCCAGTTTGCATATTGCACCACTGGTGAATGGCATTTGCTTTAGCATTTCATGTCAACAAAATTGGCAAGCCATTTGCAATCAATGATAAGCAATTTGACACAACTTCTAATTGAGTAATCTACTAGCTGCATTATAGGAAAAGAGATTTTTAGATTTATTCTTGCAATTATACTTCCAATATTTCCTTATCATGTTATTTTATGCTCTCCAATATAATAGTTATTTGTAACTAACTAAAGACTTCTACAACAATTAAAGTCAATATCAGTGAATGAGATACAGACAATACATCTATCCATGCTCAGTTCTCAGAATGTCTTGAAAATAATTATTCCTCTTTTTTTCCTTACAAAAAAATTGAGAACAGTGGTACTTTTTCTTTTTTTCAGAAACATGGTTTTGAATGTTTCAATTTGTGCCTTTCTGTACTATTGAGCAGATGCTGCTGTGTATCTTGAGACCTACCAAAACTGGTAGGTCTCTCTCCTCTCTCCCCTTTGGTCCATTCCAGGTCATTACTTCTCTGGGAGTGGAATCCCTTAATCCACCAGCATTCAGGTCAGGCCCTATGTTGTAATCCCATGAGTACCAACAAGTAACTACTTTTACAGGTCCAGGCATGGACCCTTCTTTATCTTTTGAAGCCTGGAAGAGTAGCTCTCATTAAAAGGACCCCCAAGCAACTTCTCAGCATACCAAAGTAAAAAGCAGGGGGTCTACACCCACATTCACATACCAAAGTTTCCCTGTCTATCCACAGCTCAGTCGGCACCACCTTGTTGTTCACATCTGAGCCAGGAGGAGCAACTTGCTTTTCTTTACAGGCTGTTCCAACTACTTCTAAATTTTCCAGGCTGACAGTTTTTTTTTCACTCTGGACTGTCTTTTCTACTTCACCCCAAAATACTTCCCTGTCTGTAGGACAGGATCTTTTAACAGATCAGTGTTTTCTGATCTTCATCTTCTCAGGCTTAACACAGGCAGTCCCTCTTTCTGGCTATAAATCCCGCACCAGTGTTTTGAGGGATATTCCTTATCTGGGCCATGCTTTAATCTTTCCTTCCCTGTTCTTTACAAATCTTTTGCAGCTTCCTTTGATTGAACACTGTCCATTCATGTTAAGCAGCAACAGAAAACTGAACAGGAAAAAGCCACTTTTAATATTCATAGGAGGATACAAGTATGTTTTTCCAGTTTGCCAACTGTTTCCTTCAAAAGTGGCTAATTTGCTGGTGGTTGGTGCAATAGGCATGTGGTTTTTTTGCTTTATACTCTATTTCAGATGTATTTTCATACGTCACACATAAAACAGTGGTAATCTGGGCATACTTATTATCTCTTTCATTACCTGAAGCCTCAGGTTCAGCAGGAGAGCTGCACTTATTCCTCAGAAATGTGCACTCTAACAGTGTGGATATGCAGATGAATAAATGCAGAGCAGAATGCTGGGAACAGACTTAGTTCAGAACTATCAGTTGAATAGCTGCTTACTGTTGAGATATCAGAAGATATCCCATCAGGAGATGAAATTTGCTGAAAAATATATTAGAGGCTTGTATCAAGTCTTAAAGGTGATAATTAAAAAAGGTAGTGGAAAAAAATGGTAGTGGGAGTAGTTAGTAGTGTATGTACAATTTAGGAGTGATAAAGTACTCCTTCTAGCTTGACTGGGCACTGATGCTGATGCTTTTGCCCAAGGTTTGTGTAAGTCTTTGTATTTATGTCTCTTGTTGATGCCAGTCTGTTCTCCCTTTTGTATAAACTGCTGAAGGTCAACATTTTTGGTGTCTTTTCCTTGACTGCCTTCCCTTCCCTGTGTTTTCTTCTTTATAGTGTTTGGTTGAAACCCATGGAGCACCTGTACCTTGAAAGTTAAGAAATTCTTACGTGTGGCTCAATTCAAACACTCCCGGTGCTGCCCTCGGATCATGCTGTGGGGACAGTCTGTCGTATGGCCACAGCATTGTTATACTCCGTCTCCTTTT
This sequence comes from Rhabdornis inornatus, assembly GCA_013397075.1. NCBI lineage: Eukaryota > Metazoa > Chordata > Aves > Passeriformes > Rhabdornithidae > Rhabdornis > Rhabdornis inornatus. Next base: position 2,651,710 of record VWZS01001444.1, read on the forward strand.
GAAAGCTGAGGAACATCTTGCATTGCAGAACTAGCTGGGGTGACTTGTACTGTTACAGATGATGCTGCTCTAATTACTGCTAAAGCCAGCCCAGGTTTTTTGTTAGTGGAAACAGCAGACTTCACGGATCAGCCTTGACCAAGGCCAGACAGAGTGACACCTCTGGGCCTTCAGTAAATACAAGAAGGCAAGCAAACAGGACTGCAGCTGGCAGAGGTCTCCACACTCCCACGGACAGTATTTGTCCGCTTTATATCAACACCATTCCCCACCCTTCCCTGCCCCAAATCAGAGTAGAACATGGCTCAAAATGCTGTCTTATTTGAAATATCTTGGAAGTTACAAGTGGGTTTTTGCTTTTTCTTGTGGGGTATTTTGCTTTGGGTTTCAGGTTTTTTTGGGGTTTTGTTTATGGATTTTTTTGGGTTTGTTTCTTTGGTTTTGGTTTTGGGATTTTGTTTGTTTGTTTGTTTGTATGCTTTCTTTAAAGGAAGGTGGATGAGGGGATTTAAAAATAAAATCTCCTTTAGTTTACTTTTATTACCAGACTTACACTGTCATGCAGCTTCACTCTGATAGTTTCTCTTTCCTTTTCCCCATTACAATAGCTTGGCAACTGCAGTGAAATGAACCTAAAGTGACAGCTTGAGACAAGGAAGAAAACTAATATACACTGTGGAGAGTGGGGACCAGCCAAGCGGATGACGTCACTTGGAGGGGCACTATCTGAGTGTCAGAGCTGTCACAATTCATTCCCCACATATCAAATCTGCCCTGCTTTTGTGTAGAGAAGAAGCTTGTTACCTTAGGTACTTGAATCAAATATCCCTTTTATTTGTTTGTATTTACTCAAGTGTGTTCTGAGGAGACTAAAACCAGCTATGTCTGTAGACACCAGGCATCAACTAGGTTGTGTGTGCTGGGCGGCGTGACCCAGTAATATCAGTGGCTGTCAAATATTTGATCTTGTAATATGCACTCTTTTTTGCCTCTCCTGGACTGCTAGTCTTTTTGAGTATCCACTCTACTTGTCATGTGAAATAAGAGTACAAAGCCTGTGCCATGTATACAACAGTCTTTGGTAGTCAGCCACGTCTTCTCCTTTAGGCCATTGTCTTTTCAGCCTAACTGAAGCCCCCTGCTACTATGTGCACGAGCAGTAGAAACCCTGCTTCTTCCTTTTTTCTCTTCTGTCTATTTTCCTCTTTTGTTGAGTTCACATAGAACTCAGTGTTAGATGAGTGGTAACATGTAGTGAAATGCTGTTAAATATATGGGATTCCAAACATTAAAATAACTCTCCTTTCTTGAATTATCTTTCATCACAGGTGTCTGAAAGCCCAGAGAATTTAGCAATACAATGTCTGGGCAGGATGCTTCTCTGCACTGAGATATAATAAGAACTCATTAGGGATGAGACGCTAAAAGGACAAGATGGGGGCTGTGGCATCACAACTATGTTGAAAGCTCATACGCGGAGTATTGGAAAGTATCAGAGAGGTAATTTCACAGTTACCACTCTCACTCATTGCTGTCCCTTTGAGCTGATGCAGGTGTCCACACTCAGTACTATGCACAAGGGCACAGCTGTGTTGGTGTCCTCAAAATTGCCAGGTATTGTGTAGCCTCATGAACCTGGGTTTTGTGTCTTGTCCTGTTTCCCTTTTTCTAATACCTTTGTGTGATCTTTTCTGGAGTTGTGAGCAATCCAGAGTCAGTGATTAGTCAGATGTGGTCCCAGTTGCTTGCCGGGGAAAAGCTGGACCTCCTTGCTTTAACAGTTAATCTAAAGAAGGCTCTGCCCCTCTCTTCTGACCCAGTTCCTTGTTTGCCCACATGAAACCAGGGAAACCCAGCTGTAGTCATGAGCCAGACCTTTTGGAGAGTAGACACTAATTATTCCTGTGCCTTAAATGTTCTTGTTCTGAAAAAAGAACTGTCTGTGGGGCAGATACTCTTTTAAGTCATCTGGCACTAGCTAAGGGTGAGCCACTGTATTTCTGCTACACTCAGCCATGTTTATCAGGACAGAGCCTTGATGTGTAAATGGAGCACAGCCTGACTTCTTATGTGGGAGTCTGGCACTTTATTGCCTTGTAGCTGTTTTACACAGTTCCTACTTGCTTGTTAGCAGAGAACAACTCTATCATATAATCAGGTATCTCATGACTATAATGCTTTTTTACAAATATTAATGTGTTTCTTTGCCAGATTTACCCAAGGGTACTCTATTCCCTACTCATATATGCAAGACGTTCATCCTCTTCACAGTTATGTAAATTTCCAAGTAAACTGGGAGATGTATTGCAAGAATAATAAGATATCAAAAAAGAACCAGAATTACACCCAGTCCTGTCCTGGCTTCCACAGTGCAGTGAAGGCTCCTGTAGTAGTAACTCTAGGAAGGAACTCAAAAGTTACAACAGCTGCTCTGCCTCTGTGTTTTACCAAGGAAAAAGGGAGGAAAGGAAGAGGAGCAGTTCCCAATACAAACTAGTGTTGTTGATGGAGCAGAGGAAGGTTTCATTCAATCATTCACTTAATCATCTTCACTGCTGAGAGTCCTTCACTTCTGGTCAGTGCTGCAAGCACTCTGATACAGATTTTCCCTTGAAGTACCTTCCCTGGTGGACATTTTTTTAACAACATTTTTCTAATTTCTCAATCAGTTTCAGTTCAACCAAATCCATACTAGAATAAGCTTTTTTAAAACTTCATTAATGTGAAATGTGTTGACATTTTGAATTCAATCATACTGTCATATTTAAGGAACAAAAGGAAAACGGTCTGTACAAATTAATCTAAGGAGCATCTTAATGTGGCTTTCCTTGAGTGAACTGGTTATATTATGGATAGATGTGTCCTAACTTGAGAAATGTTGAAACTGCAGGCAAGTGCTTTCAGACAAATTGATGTCAAATAGCAGAATACAGAATACAATCATGTATTCTGGATCTTGACCAGAAAGGGGAATGTGACACTGTGATGCGGTGCCTAACTAGTCTCTCATATACTTGTATGCTTTTAATGTTTATACTCACAAAGAAATAGTAAAATAAACAATGGTGCAATCCAGATCATTGGTATATATGACCCAAAAGCATTGTCAAGATTTCACAGAAACATTAAGCAGAAGAAAGGAAGTAAAGCGAGAAGGTAAATGAAGGAATTGAGAGGTTTGCAAAGATAGGCAGCCCAACTCTAAAGAGGAATCATTCAAGAAAAAATGATGTGAAATAATTGCCTCACTTCAATATTCAAACTGGTTTTTCTAGTTTGTTGTTATGAAAACCATAGCAGTACTTCTTTATAAAGCTTTTAGGAGTATCCATTTTCTGTTCCTAGTTAGGTAAGAATGAAAAGAGCATCTCCCAAAAATCGATATTGATGTTTGCATTAATACTAGAACAGACTAGGACAAGAATTTGGAAGTTGTCTTTAAAGTTGTCAGGCCATGCAGGCAGTGTGGCTGTGTTTTCTGTAAAGCCGTGGCTCTGCTGCCTGCCTTAATTCAGACCCTACGGATTAAATTAAAATGCTTCCTGTTACCAGGAACACTCTATGATTTATGCCCATGGATATGTAAAGCATGCCAGCTCTGGAAGAATGAACAAATTAACAGACAGCCTGGAGCAACAAGTAACTTGAACTATCTTGACAATAAAAAAATAAAAAACTAAAAAACTATGAAAGAAAGTTAAAGTGCAATTCTTATCTATTGACTATGCCTGGGAAAGATAATAAATTTATAAATTCTTAAATTCTAGGTGGAACTCTTAGAAAAGTAGATAAGGAAAACACACAGTATACAAATCCTGGGAATCCCAGAGGGTTAAGAAGGTAAGAAGTTACCATATATCCTACATTAAGCTACAAAGAACAGTTCACTGTGTATTGAGAGCTTATCATGTTGCTGTGAAAAGGGCATCATAGGAAACCAGCAACTGCAGAACTGGTCTCCTAAAGTTAATGGACTTGGGGGTTAAGGGGAGAGTATTTTTGTCTGCACAAAGCATCGAGGAGATTTATTTTAATAAGTGGCAAATTTTGATTTTTTTTTCCCCCCAATGCTGGGCCCTGCACTCAGAAATATTGTGCTTGTCAGTGCCCAAAAAACATGCTTTCCAGGAAAATAAGTGCTATCAGTTAGTGTAGTCTGGCTAAGTTGTGAGTCAAATAGCCCTGGAAAATGTACTTATTCTAGGTGCACTTGAAGGCAAAATGCATGTGTATGAGAGAGGGAAAGAGAAAATTTTTCAGTTGAAGACTGAATAGCTGTATACAAACTGTGATTTCAATGGACTTTATTGTACTTTGATCATAGTTTTACATTTCAGATGGTGTCATGTTGAAAATAGTAACTGAATTTCATAGGCAAATGGCCCTCCCGAAGCAGGATGTGATGGTAAAATGAAGGGGATGAATCTCTTTTTAGGATGCTAGGAAATCTATTTCAAGTTCTATCATTAGTTTAGTTTATTTCCCTGCCCCCCATTTTTAATAAAATATTTAACCCAGCAGCTTTTTAGCTAGAAATTACTATTTGCTTCAGTTTTGGAGGAGTTTTATTTGCAAGTGTGCATTCATATTTGAAAGTATCTTCCAGGCTGGGTGATAGTGTTCCATCTTCTAAATTTATGTGGCACTTACTGAGTTGCTTTGTTTGGCCAGGTATAATCTCGCATGTATGCTGATGGATTCAGTGGCATTGTACAATAAACATTTTGAGTTTAAGCACAGGCAGTTTACTCTAGTTTGATAGTGGTTGAGAAACATGAATCACAATTTATTTAACAATGAACGTGGAGAGTAACAGTGGAAATAATGGCAGTGCTGATCTAACCTGTACTCCTGATTGCATACATACCCAGAGCATTCTTTGCTTCTTTCTTTTTCCTTTGCTAATCTAAACTATTTAACCTCCCTGCTACTTGGATACTTTCCTCTGCTTGAATGTTTAGCTCTTTGGTTCCGTGTTGTGGAAAAATTCCCCAATGCTCTCAGCTTGCAGATTTTACTCAACATTTTTTAAATACACTATTACCCTCTCCCATCCTATAGAAAGGAAATCCCATGCACATTTGAAAAACTGTCTTTCGGACTTCAAAACTCTGCTTTAAAACTTTCCTTTGCAAAGCAGCCAGCAAAAAGTAGACCTTTAGGTCACTAGAGGAACTGATGTCAGTGATGCCGCTGCTGAACATTGTCATGTCATAATTCTCCATAAGTCTGTACCCTTACATTGCCTTTTGTTTAGTCCTCAGACTGAAGGACATTCAATCAGGAGCCATCTTTTTGATCTGGGGTTTGTGCAACCCTTATCACAATGAAATCCTTCTCTGCAAGAAACACTCCTAGGCTATACGATAATAAAAGTAAACTAACAATTGTAAGCATAGCCTTACTGTGGGGCAAGCTGTCAGTTATTACAATATTACTTCTAATTTGTTTATGATGTGATCAGTAAAATGAAAGAAACTCCTAAATTTTGTTTGATGAAGAATAGAAAGATATCAGTCATCTTCTTCAGCATGTCTGCCAAATCACCAGTTTCCTGCACTGTTTTTCTCCCGTAGAGTTAGGAGTCCAAATCAGTGACACATATTCCTAAATAGGGACATCTGTAATGGGCTTCTTGTCCTTTACATGCCTCCTGCCCCAATTCCATCATCACTCTTCTTCTTTCTATGTTTTTAAATGATTGCATTTCTCATATTAGGCAAATCCTATCCCTTACCTGGATGATGTCATTAATCTTCTTTTACACCATGATATATTACTAAGTGACATACTGCATTGTATATGTATTGTTACTCTACTCACATGCTAGTGAAGACATTGCTGGCATGTGGAATACAAATGTCAAGTCAGCTGTGAAAAAGTTCTTTTTAAAAATCATGGAAAGTATGTGTGCCAGCAGGACAGACTGCCCTTTTTACTGTAGATTAAGATACAAAGGGATGAATTTTAAGAGAACCAGAAACACTTGCCAGAGCTATGCTGATAAAATTGTTTGTGTATGATGCTTTATATTCCAGCCTGAGAAATCTCTGTGGTAGGAATGTGACCTTTTTGGCTCATTTTCAAGTACTATTTGTAAAATTACAGGTTTATTAATTGCAAAAATTTGATTCTTTGTCCACCTTGGTATTAAACTGACAGTTCTAAAAGACCTGGTCTTATTTATTGTTTAGGAACCATAAAAATATCTTGACTGGCTCTCCATGTAGCAAAACTCCTTTTCATAACTACCAGAAGGTTGCAAGCAAAAATAACAGCCATAATTTTGGGGACTAACTGGTATAAAGCATGAGAGAAATTATAAAATATTCAGTTCAGTTGTTCAGTTGAATTTTGCATGTTGCCAGACAGATATTAGCATCTCCTGGATGAGCAATGCCATGTCATTCAAAAAAATGGGGAGCAGCACTCAATTTTTTCATTCAGATAGCAAAGAAATTCATAAATTGAAATGCTCTTTGCAAGTGTGCAATCTGGCCTCCTAGCACTGGCTTGGAGACCGTATTCTAAACAGCTATGTCCAGCCAGCATAAAGCTGCATAATGTAGTCATCAATCCTCTTTCCAGTGGTGTTTTACACCACCTTTGGCCTCTGTCATGCTACATTTTTGCATAGGATTAAGGTATCCCTGAACCTTGGGGAACATCCATCCCATACCAGTCCTCTCCTGGAGCCTGTAATTTGAGAACTAGCAAGATGCTAATTAAGGGATTGAAGCATATAAATAGTTGGAAGAGAGGATCATAATGGGGACAGAATACTTTTATCTTTAGTCGTCCTCTATTGGATCATGCTTTCATGAACTTTTAGCCCACAACTGGCTCAGTTTTTAGACCACTGCCTTTGTTTGATCTTTGTTAGAGCCAAATGCTGCATTAAGAAACATGAAGACAACTGAAACAGAAAGGTCCTACTCTGGAGGCTTTTTTTTCATTTGCAGGAGGAAAAGAAATCAGTGCAGTGCAATGATGTTCTGGGGGACAGTAAGTGAAAATTTTGTCATTGCTTTGGAGAACAATAGAATTGGTCTCATTCAAAAGATGTTTTTCATGTACTAAAATTCCATTTGTTAAAACTCTGTGTCTTTCATTACTTTCTTATTACCTATTACATTGTAAAATAATTTTTAATGTATTGTTTATTTTAATGAATATTTAAGCAGATTCTCTAATTTTTTCATTAAAATATTTTTATGTAATTTCTGAATAATAAATTATAAACAACAATATTCACTGTGCTTAGAAAATGTTAAATGTAGTACTATTTGCAGACATTAAGCCATCAATGCTATTTGAGATGTTTTGAAATCATGACCCCTTTAGAAGACAGACAGCACTAAACATTCCTTCCATAGCAACTATATTCATAGCAGCAACGTACCAGAGTCAGTCAAACTTAACAGCCCATGCTGCTGATAGGTTGTTGGGGTTTCCACTGTCAGATTTTTTCTGAAATTACAATACAGGATAAGCGAGTTGCAATTTTTTTTATTAGTGTGGGGTTTTTGATCAATACTACAGTTTCTGTGAAGAAGGACCTGTGGATAGTGGTGCCAAATTTTGCTTTAAAATGCTGCTATGTAAATTTCTTTTTTTTTTTTCTACAGAGGCTGACAAAAGACTTTTTTTTTAAATTTCTTCCTTGCCTCAACTATCTGCTGCCAGTTAGGAAGTCCAATGTTCTGTATTGATATTTGAGACTCCTAGTTTGTCTTCTGTGCTGGGATCAGACTGGAATGCATAACATGTCACCAAAGCAGTGTGGCTGGTGGCATCATGCATTACAGAGAAGACCTGATCCCATGCAAGCATTCTCTGAAGTGGAACACCCAAAAGACAAAACTTGTTTATTTCTAAAATGTAATTTTTAATGTGTTTTGATAAATATTGCCATAAATTTGTATTTTCAGCCCATAGAAAAATCTGACAGAAAAATCATATTCAAAACAGTTAATGAGAATACAATTTTCTTCATTTCTCCGAAGGCTTTTTTGAGAAACATAAAACTCTCAAGGAGTGGAAGGAAAGTAAAATATGAAGGCTTCACATTTAAAATTCAGTTTCGTCTTTCCCTTTCAATATTTTTGAAGGAGGAAAGAAAAACTCCCAAATTCTAATTTTCAAACTGTATATCTGTTTTTACACAGCAAAGATGTGAAAGCTTTTGTTTACTGCATTCTTTTAGTCATGGCACTGCAGTCTAAATGAGCTTTTTATTCATGTTACTACAGCATGTAGTACCTGCCTTTAACTTGTGAAGGATACCATTTGTTTCAAGGTGCCACTGAGGCCACAGGTACATGAAAAAGTTAGTGTGAGATAAACCAGAGCACACATTTGCTTTGTCCTACTGTGTACATTGCCTCTCTGTGTACTCTTACTTCATTCTAACTGTGTGCTACTTCTCTTCTAATAAGGGGCAAGATTTTCTGCTCCCGTATATATAAACACCTTAACGTCAGAGATATGTGCCTCCCTTGCCAGATTCCTCTCCTAATTGAAATCACTTACATGACCTTGTGTCTGGCTAGTTACTCACATCTAAAGCAGTACCTAGTGATGTACTTGTAACTGGTGAGATTAGCATGATATATTTCAGAAAAAATGAGTTCTATGACAACTGTTGCTGTCTGGTGCAGAATCTCCTGCTTTAGTATGTTCACAAAAACTATAGCTTTTTCTTTTGTACATAGATGTCTCTGAAGATTTGTATGTCTTTATGTCAATTAATTACTTTTCCTCTTTCATTTAAGCTGCTGTTCTCAGATAAGCAACAAACTGAAACACTCTAAATGAAGGGTGCAAATCACAGAATTATTAATTATGTAACCAAAGATGAGGAAAAAGAGGCCCAAATACTGGCAGATCAGTCCTCCATTATAGAATTTTGAAGTGACAGTGAATGCAAATTGGCAATGAAACTCAAATTATGTAGACCCAACAGAGTCTAGGTCCATAATAGGGCAGTATAGGAATTTCATTTCCTTTTAGAGCTTAATGCAGTAAAATCCCCTGGTGTTATATACAGGTAGCTTAGTGTACTAGATGAGGCATTTTCTTTGAAGACATAAACTTGTCATGATTTTAGTTAGGTTCGTGACCTCAAGGATGACTCTTACTGCTGGTAAGTTTGTTTGCTTGGGTTTTTGTTGTTATTTTGCACATTGCTATAGAGAAGTAGAAACTTTGCAAGAAGAATTAAATGGTCTTGCATAATTTTTTACTTCTAAAATATTGCTATTCTAATTTCAAAGAGTTCTATTATCTCCTCATGAAGAAAAAGTATTTTAACTTTCACTCTTCATTCTTTTAAAGGAATGGTTATGTTAAAGATAATAATTCTGTTTCCTGCTAACACTAAGGTAAAGATTGGAATTTGTCATTAGATTCTATGCAGAATGTAAAGGTTTATGCTTCAACACAGAGAGAGGGTATATTAACAGAATATCTCTCTCTTGTTCACTTAAGGGAAAGAAAAACTTCTCTTTTTTTGTATTTTAGGATAGTCCTATTTTAAGAACTAGTCCATGGAACAAGAGTTTAATGTCATTGCTTCAACTGCGATGCAAAGGGAAACTGGAACATGAAAATACGCACAAGCAAAGAAATACTATTCTGGCATTTGAGTGTTTTGGAGTTCATTTTCAACAAGAAACAAATCATTTTCCTTCCCTCACAATCTTGTATAAAAGTAAGTAGTATCCAGAAAAATAAACAAAAACTCAGATGGCAGGAAAAAACCCAACTGTATTTCCTGCTTTGCTGGGGCCTGTGCCATAGCCTAATATTGAAAAAGCAAAACTGCCCCTCAAGTGAACCTTGAGAAGCAGTACAGCAGAGCAGTGCTGTTACCTGGTGTACAATGTGCCCATCTTTCTCCCCAAGCCCTCTTGGAGATTTGGAGTGTGCAGTAGAAGGGAGTTTTTTTCAGGGACTGGCTGAAGATTTCAAATTATGTAATATACACGCTTGATTGTGGAGATGAGATACACCTTTGTGACTGCAAACACTTGGTCTAGTGAAGGACTCCAGTGTTATCCTATGAGCAGAGAGAGAGTACCACTCTTCTGAAAGGGGCTCTGAAGCAAAAAAGAATGTGTGAAACCATATCACTTGTAACAATCTACAAATCCCTTTTCACAAAAATCAGAAAATAACCCCACAAAATAGGCTTACTTCCCACTTTCCTTCCTTGAGAAGGAATTCGTAATTTTTCCAGTCTACACAGTAAGTGGCTGTTATTCCTGGTGCTGTCAGTCTGGAACCATTCTCTGTTTATCTGAAGACTCCAAATATATCTTTTAGAAAAGTTATGTCCATTTTCATTTCAGAGAGCCAAGTTACATGTACCAGTGATCCCAGAAACAAAACTGAATTGTCATTATATTTGGTCACCGACATCTGCACAATTCACAGTACTAAAATCAGGCCAATATTTCATATTGTGCACCAAAATGACCCCTTTTACTTTTGAAATAAAACAGTAGCTTAAAAAAAATATTTCATACAATACAGCTTTATGCTCACCTGAAGATTTCAGTTCCCTGATGAAATTTCTCCAAATATGTATATAAAGATTCTTCAGAGAGTAGAAAAGAGATAAGAAACCCCTCTAGAGCAAACAATGAAGCCTCTTCATTTCAGAAACTGTTTCTCTTCCCAAAGGCAATGGGGATTTGATGGACCTGGCAGACTTAATTCCCAAGCCAAATTCCTCTTACAGACAAAACCCTGCTGGCTAAGCCATTCTTTCATATTCAACGAGCTCCAACACAGCCTCTGATCCAAAGCTGGCAGTTTGACACAAGAAGAGAAGTGATTTCTCAGGTGAATATATTGCAAACCATGTCTCATCTCTAAACATCTAGAGTTTTTTTCTCACATGCTGAACAAGGGGAGTAACATGGGTCCCTGTGGTATCTTCTCTGTTCGAGGGAGCAATGACTCATCATTATCTTGTGAGTTTTCACAGAGAAAAGGAATGGAGCCACTCAAGAAGTATTCTCTGTTGCTGGTAACTACAAATATCTCAACAAAGTATGAGATTTAGAAGTCTCAAAGGATAGTGGTTTGAAAAAAAAAAAATCTGCATTCTAATTTCCTTTTGAACCATAGCAGGATTGCTGCATACCCTGGATGGTAACATGACTTGTCAGGCTGCCAGAAATGTAAAACCTTTAAGTTGTTGGTGTGCCATGATTTTTTTAGTGAGTTTTCTGGGAAAAAATTGGTTTATTACTTTGTAGCTAACAAGGAAATCATCACATACAGCTGTTTTTGTTTCTCAGATCATTGTTTATTTGCACTGATAGAGAGAATTTATATCCAGCAGAAACCATGTACCTCATCAGCTTTTACTAAGCATCTGTTGGTACCTTGCTGATTTTAAGCTAATAACTGGTACTATGGAATGGTGTAATGACAGAGCAGTTAAAATTCAGGCAAACTGCATTTGCCCTATGAGATACTATTTGTTTCTGTAAGAAAGCACAGTTTTGAGATTACATCTGAGCAATCTGATTTCAAATTCTTCATAGCAATCACAAACCAATTCAGCTTTCAAATGGAGGCAAGTAGGATACATGAAGTTGTTATTTTTCACAAACTGTCCTGCCATTGGGATATTTCAGACATTAATATGGAGCCATGTTAATGGCTTAATGTTAATGTATCCATACAACTTCTCCTGGGATGTATTCTAGGCATTATCCAGCAATTAATGGCCTGTTCTATCCACATGGAGCTCCAGCATAGAGCACATGGACTCCTGCAACGAGAGGGTCCATAGGTCCAGCCCTCCTCTATACTCAGCACTGATCATATACTCAGCGTTTTAACAAGTTCTGAATATGGCTTAGTAGTCCCTCATTACCATGCTTTCCATTCTGAATGTCTTCCTCAGCTTGGACTTTCCGTCTAACCTCTTTCTTTGTGATTTGTTGTCTTAGCTATCTTTATGGCTATGTGCTTTATGTAAACCCACAATGATATTGCTTTTGCTTTCTTCTTTTCATCAGCCATAAGAAAATATTTTCTGAAGAAAATGTTTTCAGAAGGCTTCCTCACAGCCTTCCTCCTTTCCTCATCTTAGTAAAATTAATTCTGAATTCCCTGAATGTATTCAAGTCTTCCTAAAGCAGCTTTCCTGTCCCTCTATGTTGTGTGTGATTGGTCATCACATCCTGTACTTCTCATACTTTCAAATGATGAAATTATAATTTGATGAGGCATTAGTTCCAGGGAAATGGTGATATTGAATCTGTGTTTGTCCACCATGTATTTAACAGAACTAAGCCAGTCACAGGTTTTTAAATGTCGCTTGGTGCTTCTTGAGTTTCTACTTGAGGTTGTTCTGCAGGCTTTTTGAGTGTATGTAGAGCTACTTAATATAGCCAGAGGTTTTAAACCAAAGAAAAATGGAAATAAAAATGTGCCACAAAAATGGCAACTAAGAAATTGGACAACTTCTCAATTCTTTATGTCAGTAGTTTACCTAAGAATTGAGTAAAGAGTTTCAAATTTAGTCCAACATGATGAATTGGTCAAACATGCTGAGCTACCCAGTCTGATCTTAAAGCTCACCTTGCTCGAGCTGGGGGTTGGACTAAGTCCTCCTGAGGTCTCTTCACATCTGAATTGCCTTATGATCTTTTTGTGAGTTAGTTGATGAAAATGAAAGACTGATTGAGATATCTGTGATACCTGGAATGCATTTTCTGGCCCATGTGCTGCTGTGATTGTTAAGAAGTACCAGTGCTCAGGGGGGAACTTTAAAGGGGGTTTTAGTGCAACTAACTCACTTGTGTCACCAATTTTCTGCTTAGTTCCATTTCTTGTTATCAATGTAAGAAACACTTAACAAATCACAGAGCAGAGCTTCTGATACATTTTTTTAGCAAAATATGGAAGTGTGTTACTTTGAGAAACACTTTTTTTGAGCTATCATAGCATCACAATTATCTAGAGTTAGAAAATAATTTTCTGTCCTAATCATGAGTTTCCCAACAAAGTCCTAATTTCACTCTGAAGTACAAAAGCAATTGGGGAACCATTTTAAATTTTAATGAAGAGAAATGTCCTTCTTTCTAGGAGTTGATTGGCTTCTCTATGTGGTAGTCAGCTAAGTGGGCAAAGTTCCATCTTCTATTACGCTACTATAATAGAAGACACCTCATCCTCAGGAGGTTCACAGGCTTCAGCTGCTCCCATGCAGCACAGCCACTCTAAGTTTCTCCAGGAATTTTCTACAGTTGATCTCCAGAGGTAGTTTACTATTGGCCCCAGTTTCTGTGGATGTCCTGTGGTTTAACACACTGATACCTTGCACTCAGTAAAATTACATTCTATGCACTTTCTTCCAGATTGACAACTATAAAGCTTACACGAAGATCATGTATGACCACAGGACCTTGTACCTAGTGTTATGTGAATATGACCTTTGCCACACAAACTCTATATATGTTCTGGAGTGCTGGTTCATTAACGGTGACTTCACAGTATAATTATGCTTTTTTTGGTCAATGTTGTGTGCATGGTTCTTAGGATGAAAATATGAAAGATGGTATAGTGAATAGCAATTGAATCTTAATACGTGAATAATTTTGATACTTGTGCAGGACATAATTAATTAATCTTACAGATTTTGATAGCATCTGTTTACTGTCAGAAAAACAAGTTACTTGCTCATAATGAGCACCTCATGACTTAGTAAAATTTAGTTTGGTCTCACACATCAGGTACCATAAAACTTAAAGTCAGCACCATGCAACTGAATTGGGCACCTCTACACCTCTTTTCTTGTTGTTATAATTTCCTGAGGGAACACTTAATGGTAAGAAAACAACTAATATGTCAAATGTGACATTAAATTGATTTGTCATGTCAAGCTCATTAAAACCAACTTCTCGACTACAATATTCATGCAACTTTGCACAAGTTTTTATACCTAAATCATGGTAATCCCAGGGACACTGGCGAGCTGTGCACTAGGTTACATATTCATTGAGGCTGAGTTTCCTGTTTGTGAAATTCAACACAAGCAAAGATCAACCTTAAGAATTTACTTCAAACCTTTTCTGAAAACTAAAAAGATAAGCATCTTTTGAAAGTCCATAGAAGTGGACACTTTGGTGATACAAACTAATATCCAGTAAGCTTTGTCAAGATCCAGCAGATCAGCTGCTTCTGGAATCCGAGCATATCATTTGACAAAACAGTAAATTTTCTGCATGTACATATTCCCTGCCCATGACCACACAAAACTACTGGAAAAAATGTATCTGTTATGTTTCAAAGCAGAGAGCTGTATCTGTTTCCCGATTTTATCCATAGTTGCACCCTAATACAAATATCTATTCTATTTTGATTTCATACCCCCAGGCAAATGCATTTAACTGCAGTGCACTGACTGAAAGCTCTGTTTCACATTCTGTACTAGGATATAAGGTTTTTAAGAATATACAAAGTGTTCACTTGTGGACTCAATCATGTCAGTGCGTCTGGGAGCAGCATTGCAGCCTCTCCAGAGCAAACTTAAATAATTTAGTGTAAAATTTAGACTATAGCATAAATGAAAACTAGGAGAAAAATGTCAATAAAATTGCAAGGGGGAAGTAAAGACTCTTCTAGCACCTTGAAACATTAGCAATTTTATTCAGAAGAAATTGCAGTATATGCACACTTCCGCTGCATGAAAGGTCATGAATCTGCCTTCTACACTCAGTTGAGCTATTATATTAAATAAGAAAATTCACCCTGGCTGTGGCCATACTTGTGTACATCCCTGTATGCTTCCCAAGGGAATACTGGAAGAGTGGATGGCTGTAATATATTCTCTCTCACCCATGTACCCTTGCTAATCACAGTCCTTATTTGCCAAGAAAACAGGCAAACAAACAAACAAACAAAGTTGTATTCTTAAGTAATATCAGAAGTATTTTGAGAACATCAAAAATAATGCCAAACTCAGCTGAAGTTGCAATTACATGCTCCCTCCAACCAGGATGCCCCTATTTATGGGCAGTCATACTTGGAGAGGTATCCAGGCCCTAATACTCCAACTCAATGCACGTAATGTTTCTCTGGCACGCCTACGTTAATGCCCATCTGCTGGAGTGGCATTGTGCCACTTGCAAGGTAATAATTTCAGCAATTTCAGCTGAAGATTCTTGCCAAGCACAAACAGGTTTGTAAGTTGAGCCTCCAAAACACAGTGCTGTGAAAAATCCTTTCCTCCAAGATCTCTTTGGGAAAACACTCACCATGTTATTCCTATATGTATGGGTTTCAGTACTCCATGCCATGTCTCTTCATATCAAGTATAGGCTACACACAATAGAATGCTACTGTTATCTCAAAATAGACAGCATTTGTTCTAGGCAGTTGGTGAGACTGAAGTAATAGAATCTAAGCAGAAATTAAGATGATATTAAAAGCAACAATAATAATAATAACAACAACAATAATAATGGTAGTAGTTTCAACTGCATTGCTAGATGCTATTGAAGACAGAGGAGCTAAGGTGTTAAAAACCTGATATTCTTTACCCATTCTCAGTTGATCTTGTATCTATTGAATTTTCACTGTAATGAATCTTAAGTTGTAATAAGGAAAAATTCAGTAATTTCCGGCAAAAAGTAACAGGCTGAGGTTGAAAGGCATTTCTGGAGTTTGTCTAGTCCAACTCCTTTGCTCAAAGGTTGGTCATCTAGAGCCAGTTGCTGAGGGCTGTCTCAAGCTGGGAGTCGAGTATCTCTGAGGATGGAAACTTCAGAGCCTCTTTGTACAACTTGCTTCAGTGTTTGACTGTCCTCACAGTAATAAGGTAGGTTTTTATGTTTAAATGAAATTTCAATTTGTGTCCATTGCCTCTTGTCCTTACACCAAATACCATTGGCCTAATTTACTTTTTGCTCTCTCTTAAGGTACTTATACACATTGACAAGACATTGAGTATTTGTCTCTCTCAGCCTCTCCTCATAAAGATGCTCCAGTGCCTTAATCACCTTCTTGACCTGTTGCTGGATAAAGCTCAGGAAGTCTGTATCTTTCTTTCTTTCTTTCTTTTCCATGTAGGAAAAACATTAGAGAGGCCAAAGCTCGGTTCGAACTTAATTTGGCAACTTTTGTAAAGGATAATAAAAAATGTTTATATGAATATATTAATGGCAAAAGGAAGGGCAAGACCAACCTTTGTTCTCTACTGGATGTGGGAGGGAACTTAGTAAGTGCAGGTGAGGAGAAGGCAGAAGTGTTTAATGCCTTCTTTACCTCAGTCTTTAGTGGGAAGATAGCTTGTCCACAGGACAGCTGTCCTCCTGGGCTGGTAGAGGGTGTCAGGGAGCAGAATGGTCCCCCTGTTATCCAGGAGGAGGCAGTCAGAGAACTGCTGAGAGCTGCTTGGATGTTCATAAATCTATGGGACCAGATGGGATCCATCCCAGGGTGATGAGGGAACTGGCAGATGAGTTTGCAATGCTGCTCTCCATCATTTACCAACAGTCATGGTTCACTGGTGAGGTTCCAGATGACTGGAAGCTGGCCAATGTGATTCCCATTCACAAAAAGGGTGGGAAGGAGGATCCTGGTAACTATAGGCCAGTTAGCCTAACCTCAGTACCTGGTAAGGTAATGGAACAATTTATACTTAGTGTCATCACACAGCACTTGCAGGATGGCCAGGGTATCAGACCCAGCCAGCAGGGGTTTTGGAGGGGCAGGTCGTGCTTGACCAACCTGATCTCTTTTTATGACCATGTGACCCACATGGTGGATGAGGGAAAGGCTGTGGATGTTGTCTGTTTGGACTTCAGCAAGGCCTTGGACACTGTCTCCCACAGCAAACTCCTGGACAAGCTGGAAGCCCATGGCTTAGACAGGAGCACTCTTTGCTGGGTTAGGAACTGGCTGGATGGCTGGGCCCAGGGAGTGGTGATGAATGGTGCTGCAACCAGCTGGGGATCAGGCAACAGTGGTGTTCCTCAGGTGTCTGTGCTGGGGCCAGTTCTGTTCGATATTTTCATTGATTACATGGATTAGGGTATTGAGTCTTCCATTAGTAAATTTGCAGATGACACTAAGCTGGGAGCATGTGTTGATCTCTTGGAAGGTAGGAGAGCTCTGCAAAGAGACCTGGAATGGTTGGATGGATGGGCAGAGTCCAATAAAATGAAGTTTAAAAAATCCAAGTGCCAAGTCCTGCATTTTGGCCACAATAACCCTGTGCAATACTATAGGCTGGGGATGGTGTGGCTGGACAGTGCCCAGGCAGAAAGAGACCTGGGGGTGCTGGTCGACATCCAATCGAACTGTATTTGGCACTGGTGAGGCCACATTTTGAGTGCTGTGTCCAGTTCTGGGCCCCTCAGTTTAGGAAGGATGTTGAGATGCTTGAGCACGTCTAGAGAAGGGCAACAAGGCTGGTGAGGGGTTTGGAACACGAGCCCTGTGAGGAAGGGCTGAGGGAGCTGGGGTTGTTTAGACTGGAGAAAAGGAGACTCAGGGGTGACCTTATCACCCTCTACAACTGCCTGAAAGGTGTTTGTAGCCAGGTGGGGGTTGGTCTCTTTCTCCAGGCAGCAACTGACAGAACGAGAGGACACAGTCTCAAGCTGTGCCAAGGGAAATACAGGTTGGATATTAAGAAAAAGCTTTTCACAGAAAGAATAATAAAATACTGGAATGGTCTGCCCAGGGAGGTGGTGGAGTCAACATCCCTGGATGTGTTTAATAAAAGACTGGATGTGGCACTCGGTACCATGGTTTAGTTGAGGTGTTAGGGCTCAATGATCTTGAAGGCCTCCCAACCTAGTGATTCTGTGATTCTGTGACGGGATGACCAAGACACCAGAGGTTTCACACCAGGGCTGTGCAGAGGTAAAGGATTACCTCTCTCAACATGCTGGCAACTATTCCTAATGCAGCATAAGATACCACTGGTGTTCTTTGCCATGAGGGTACATTGCTGGCTCATGTTCAATTTCCTGTTCACCAGCGCCCCCAAGTCCTTTTTTGCTGAGCCGCATTGCAGCTGCTCGACCCCTAGCATGTACCAGGCACAAAATCCAGATGCAGGACTTTGCATTTCTCTTCGTTGAACCTTCTGCTCCTGTTGGTCCATTTCTCCAGCCTGTTGAGGTCCCGCTGAATGGCATCCCAACCATCTGGCATATCAGCAACTCCTAGTTTTTCATCCTCTGCAAACTTGAGGGTGTTGCTCTTCTGTCATCCACTTAGCTAGTCACTTCATCATAGAATGCTATCAAGTTTGTGAGGCATGATAACTCCTATGCAAATACATTCTGTTTATTCCAAATCACCTTATACTTAACGTGCCTGGAAATGGCTTTGGGAATTGTATCCAACACTATTTTTCCAGGGACTGAGGTGAGACTGACTACTCTGTAGTTCTCAAAATCCTCCTTCCTGAAGATATGTGACTTTTGCCTCCTTCTAATCCCCAGGAATCTCCCTTGATCACCATGATCTTTCTAATATAATTGAAATTGGCCTCACAGTGACATCAGCCAGCTCCTTGGGAACTTGTGTGGGCATTCTACCAGGTCCTATGGATTTAAGTATGTCCAGTATATTTAATGTTCTGCTTAAGATATTCTGCTATACTGGGTAAGTAATTTTTCTGAAGGTTCCCACTGGTTCTTACCTGCAGGAAGTATATTTGGCTGTGCTGCCTCACAGATCATCATCCTTGGGTTGGAGCTTGCAGTGGGAGCTTGCAGTTCAACTAACTGGAAATATGATAGATTATGAAATAGTAAAATATTATCACAGTTCAAAAATACTATCAAGTCCAAGATTATGAGAGAGACTGCATTCTTACCTTCAGTTTTAGGGTATAACCTTTTTTCTCAGAATTTATTTTAAAATACTGTCCAGGATGAATCTTCTCAAGCATGTCAAGCATTGGAACAGGAGGCTACAATGAAATGCGTTGTGCATCATAAAATGATGGGTTGAGAGGATGAACATTCTTGTGTATTCATTTGTGATCAAGATTGAGAATGTTATCCTGTCAATAAGTCCTCTCCAAAGCTAAGTTTTTGCAAGCTGGTACAGGACTTACAAACTTCTATTTTGCCTACTTTAAGTGAAAATTAAAGACAAATGTGTATTTAAACCTTGATAGCCATGGAATGTGAAGTGGTTGGTATAACTTAATATTTGTGTATGCATCCTCCTCACTAAAATTCAAACCACGAAGCATTTAGGAGCTTGCATCCTTGACTTTTTCTTCATAAAGATATTTCATGTTTTGAGAGAAGACACAGATACCCATATCTTCCCTGCATAACTTCTAATTAAGTTTTTATCCTGCTTTGTTCTTTCAGATACTGACAAGCAAAAGCAAATTTCAAGATTTTCTATAGTTTTGATGTAGAAAACACTTGTTTTTTCATGGCTCCATCACAGAAAATCTAGAACAAAACCCCATACATGTTAAATTAAAAAAAAAAAATCTGGACAGGAGAGTAAGACAGGACTGAACTAGTGACTGAGCAGGACTTGGGAGGAGGAGTCACTCACCATATACAATAACTGGCTCTCCAGAGATGGAGAAGGCATGACCCCTGCATTCTTTGTGGGGAACTGGATATAGACCCTTGATCCTGTGACTATGAAAGCAAGCTATTGAACACATTTTCAATAATGACAACTTTAGCAAGTGAAAAAATTGTTTTCAAATAAGAAGTGCAGAAAAATTAACAAATTAATTTGCTCTATGTGTAATAATGGATGAATTTCCAAGACTTTCTTGCATATTACATTTATTTAAGTAAAGGTGAGAAAATAAATTTGCAATAAATGATATGCAGAGGATAGATTTTGACACATTTCTTGGACCTGTAGACTTGGTCTAACCCAGCTGACAGCACACATTCCTTTACCTAACGAGTAAAAAGGTATTATTTGTATATTCTCTAGCCTATCTAGAAAAATAATTAGAAAGAGGATTGTCAAGAATTCTGATTAATTCAAACTGCCATGTCAAATCATTAACAGTGGCCAGCTTGGCAACAGTCCAAAATAAGGAATTCTGCAAAGTTCTTACTAGTATTTAGAATGGAGGAAAGGCATTAACAGAGGGAGGAAATTAGTCTGGGGTAAAAGGAAGGGGGGGGTGGTGGTGATGGAAAGGTTAAAAGAAAAGGAAAAATGTGATGGAAAATTATTTTGTTTAAAAGCTGGCATTTGGTATTTTCAAAGGGCAAAATGTATTTTTTGTTTTATGACAAATGAATGTAAAAATGTGCATGCCTTGTGGCCTAGAGGACAAAACAGTAGGATCAATGTTCTTTTTGTACTCTATGAAGCTTGAGATTAAAGTCCCCACTGATAAACTGAACATTCTTTAAAAGTGACCAGAAGCAAACAGTGTCTGTTTGCTGCTACTTTATTAGACAGATACCACCGAGAATAGCTAAGAATACTATTTGATCTTAAACAGGTTGACCAAATTATTGCGGTTGGCTCCAGTACATGAGATGCCTTCTGCAAATTATTGTTTCTGGTTATAAACCTTTATAATATCTCAGAATGAATTATGTATGTATTTCATGTTTTCTTTTCTTTTATCAGCCTTGATGTTCTCATTTCAAGTTTCACCCTAGCCTCCTAATAATGCAATATTGAGGCCATTCAGACACTAATTATGCCTCCATGGCTTTCTTGAAATGACTAAATCAGCATCAGTTCTATAATTATCATGAGTAAGTTTGTATCTGTGCCTCACACCACATGAAAAGCACAACTTTAAATGATTTATGAATATATGCATCTGTAACATCGAATGTGCACTTTCTAATGCTATACATACAAGAGGCATAGAGATACTTCAAACATATGTACACCTGTATGTATGTTCTCAGCTTCACTGAACTCTGCTGGCTATCTTATACAAACACAGCCTGACTGCAAAAAAATTATTGCAATGTTGTTTTCTTAATAGAAGTATGTGTGAGACACCATCAAAATGTGTATATTTAAGCATCCTGACTATTTGAATAGAACAAAATATAAGCAAGTGTTCATCAAGACTAGTGTTCAGACTTGATAATTTCTTAATTTTCTTTATGTTTATATAAAGTCTAGCAGGAATGACTGACAGGTTACAGAAAGAAGTATATACACACAAATGCAATTCCTCTATATTTTCATTGTTTCTCCCTTTGAATTATTGATGTTGCCAGTAGTCATTTGTCAAGAAATCAAGATACATATTCTATAGTGTTACACTTCTGTATGTTTGTAAACTGTTTGTGCTGCATAATGCTTATATTTCAAGTTAAAGCAAAAATAAATGGAGAATACTGTAAAATAAATAATATTACTAAATTTTTAATAACAAAGTTGTGAAGAATAATAAACATACAACTTTAAAATAATAAATAAAGAGAGCTTAAAGACAGCTTTGAGTCACTTATACCCCACAGAATCACCCGTGCATTTGGGAGTTGATAAAGATAAGTAGACCTACACAACATAGCAACTTGTGAGACGGCACAGAACCTCAAAGCCTATTTTGGTCTCTGATAACAACTGATTTCTGAATTTCTCTCCTCCCTCCTTTCCTCTCTTTCAATACAGATTCTTTGTTTTGTACGAAAAGTTGTGCTGATCACTGGTATTTTATGACCTACATTATTACCCTCTAGGTAGCAGAATGATAGTGCCAAACTAATTATTGCATTGTCTAATTTTAAATCCAGGTCTAGCGAGATTAACAACTTGCACATTAATTCTGAGCATCAACAGTGCACCTAACATAATGCAATTTTAAATGAAAGAAGCCTGCTCTGAAAACTTTTATATACTTTCATCTGGATCATCAGCTAATGCAAATTACTACAGCACAGTTGACTTCAATGGAATTATGCCAGTCTTCCCAACTGGATGATTTGGCCTTTTTTTTTTTTTTTTTTTTTTTTTTTTAAATTCAGGAAATGTTTCTGGTTTGAGCCATGTGAATGTCAGAGGGGAAAACACTGATTTCACTTATAAATGTAAGATCTCATCTACGTAAGCCCAGAACGTGTCTGTTAAACTCAGTGGATTAATTCCAGATTTTCATCCCTGTAAATGAGATCAGAATTGGCTTGGAATGTGCTTTTGGTTCCTTGACATCCTCCTCCCCCAATACAAACACTCTCAGTATAGAGAAGGATTTTTCAGTTCTTCCTAATTAAAATTTAAATGATAAAAAAAAGATAGAAAAAGAAGGACATTCACAGTCATGGAAAGTGTGAAAACTGCTTTGTAGATAGGTAGAAAACTAGACTTGGCAATGTGTCCTTACTTGCTGTTTCATCCTGCTAATTTTTGTGAAGAAACTTATGTGTTGGAAAAACATAGAAGCTCTCTGTATCTGAATGCTGTCAACAGTCAGGCAAATTTGGATCTAAAATGCAGTTTCAGATCCTAAAAAAACATATTAATTTCATGTACTGAAAAGAGAAACAGTCCTGGATAAGTGCTGAACTATGTGAATTTAGCCAGAAAATTAAGTAATTGTGTAACACAGTGGGTATAAAGTTTCATTTCATTAGAAAGCTGCTGAATTGAAAAGAGTCTTAGACTATTTAACTATCCTTTCGGCTGCATGGAAAGAAAAAATGTCACCAACAATCTCCTTCCCATATATTTTTCATAATAACTGGTAACAATATATATAATAAGTATTTAGTTCAGCATATTATATCATCAGAATCCTACACACCCAAGGTTGTGGTACTAATGGCATCCTCTGCATGGCTGCTCTAGGGCTATGTTGACACCCGTGATAATATTCTGTGGTACTTTGACTCATGTTTAATTCTGATTAAGTTGTGCAATTGTATTAATTTAAGGTCAAGGTCTTAAATAAATTATTTTGTGAGAATTACTAGCAAGTCTTCTAAAATTAAAAAGATTCACGTGTCTAATGGTCTTATGAGAACAGAAGTACAAACGATCATCTTTAAAATAAATTGTAATTTTATGGATACTTATTATGAGAATTTATTGTATTGGTAATTTGCTATATTATAAGTACTGCTGCCAGTTTAGCAAGTTGTAACAGAAGAAAAGAATGCAGCAGCTACTTATATTTGTCCTTGCCTTTGGTACTGTTGATTTGAAGCAGGGAGAAGGTTTCTACAAGATACTTAAGGTTTCCGATGTCTTACTGTGCAGTAAGGATGACCTGCAAGTTGTCATGCTCTGGCCCTGATCCAGCAAAGCACTTAAGTGTGTTCTTAACTTTGAGCATTCAAGTTCCATTTTACTGTAACATGATTACTTACGTGCACAAAATTAAGCACATACTTAAGTGCCTTGTTGACTGCAGTCAGTGCATTTAGCAAATTTGATCTTTATAAGGAAGTTAGAAAAGAAAGTACAAGTTAGCAAGATTTAATTGTTATGTTACACACAGTGGCAAAGGATGCTCTTTCTAGAAACACAAAACCCAACAGTATAAATTTACTTCTCAAAATTCTTTACCTTCTACGTGAAACAATATGTTTCTTGCAATGGAAGAATAGCATATGTAGAATAGTTGTGTTGCTCAGGTTATCTGAATAGAGAATAGTTTTTTCTTTTTTCTTCTTCAAAAAAGTCTTGTCTGAAATGTTGGTGCTTTTGCATGTTGGAAAGGTATTTTATTTTGGATATTTGATTAAGGCTCATAAATATGACATTCTTAAAAACTAATACCTAGCAAGAATTAAAAAAAAATTCACTTGTTTGAAAACCTGTAGAGAATGAAAAGCTTTAGAGATGACTGCACAGATAGATTGATAATGTTATTTCAAGACTTAAATAAACCCACATCAACACCAAAGGCAATGTTTAAAACATTAATAATAAATTATT
>VWZS01001445.1:0-15567 GCA_013397075.1 Rhabdornis inornatus
GCAGCATCCACACTGCTGCTCCTCACCCAGCTCACCTGGGCTGCCCTGATTCCACATGGGAATATTCAGCTCTGAGAAGGGTTAGGGTGGTGTCAGCCCTGGCACTGCTTCCCCTCAGGAGCTACAACTGATATGAGTCATGCATGGGCAGTTTTTTGGGGTTTGTGAGCTAATCCTGCTATCCTGGAAATATCCACTGGATTTTCCAAATGGGTTCTGACCTGTCCTGTGCAAGGCTCTTGGAGTGCTCAGCGTTGTCCCCTGGTAATCCTGCACATCTGAGGCATGGAGTCCCCTTTAAACTGGTTTGCAGACACAATTAATTGATCTTGCTGCTGCTCCTTCATTGAGTCACTCAGGCAAATCCCAAACAGAAAGAAAAAAATACTTCCCTGTTTTTATTGTAAGAGTTTCAAATACAGTGCAATAGGGTTGTTTTTTTTTCTCATGATGTCCTTCCAGAGTTTGTAATAATCCTGCCCTCCTCCTCCTAAATCTCCCCAGTTTAGCTAATTCCCTTCCAAGCTGGTGTGGTTCATCCTGGTGCAGATGCCAGGAGTCTCTGATCATGTGCAATGTTAAGGTTTCTTATTAAATCTTCCCAAAATTAAATGCAGGGTCATGCCTTAGGAAGATTTCTAGGAATCTTAAGAAATTTTAAAAGCTGCTGATAACAATAACTATTGACAACCAGCACAATTCATTGTATATTTGTTTATAGTTTTATACATATATGTGAACTTTCAAACTCATTTGTTGGCTTTAGTGACATGAATAACCAAGGGCATAATTTATAATGATTTGTCATTTGGTATTAGATTATAAAAAGTTTAATTAATTTTTCATTAGCCACATTTAATGATGGGCTTGTTAAGCATCTTGAGGTGAAGCCAAGAGCTATTAGCTGTATTAAGGACCAGTTTCAAGAAAATTACTCCTTTTATAATCCCCAAAATGAGTTATAATGTTATTTTCCCCTTTCAGTAAACTGGTTTAAGCTATATAGATATATTAAAATCTATGCAGAAGTCAATCTTGAAGGCAAACTGATCATGTAATAACAATTATTGACAAATTTTTCCACCAATTAAAATGAAATCAAACTTCTTGAGGATACTTAAAAATCAACACGTTGGTTTATCATATAGCAAAGAACTGAACTAGAATGAGTAACTATTTGCAGGAATTTGCTGCCACAAGACTTTTGCTTATTGCCTCACCTGTTTATCTTATGAAAAGATAAATTAGGGTTTGAACATTTGTTTGAAAATATAATTTGACTGAAAATTTCCTTTGTTCTGCTCTGGGGCCTGTGCTGGGTGGGAAGGCTGAGCATGGCAGAGGTTATTGGGGAAGGATCCATGACTCAGAGAACTTGCAGAAGAATAAGAGATACCTGTGAGTAATCAACATGGAAAAATGTGGGGGGGGAAATGGAAATTTAAATTATTTTCCTAGCAAGCTTTCTTTTGATTTCCAGAAAGAGAGAATACATTAAAAATGAAATGAAAATCTTAAAAATAAGTGTCTAAACATAGAGTGCTGCAAGATGAATAGTTTTAAAGCTTATTTTAAACAGGTGGGAGGACCAGGCCTGTGGAAATCACTGGGAAACGTGCACAGAAACTCCAAACCCTGTGGGTTTGAACAGGGGCTCAGAAACCTCAATTTTAGCCCAAATTTTAGCAACCCTTGAACCACAATTTACATGTGATAGAAATGTATTTAACTGCTGTAAACAGCTGTATGAGGGTGTTG
This sequence comes from Rhabdornis inornatus, assembly GCA_013397075.1. Taxonomy (NCBI): domain Eukaryota; kingdom Metazoa; phylum Chordata; class Aves; order Passeriformes; family Rhabdornithidae; genus Rhabdornis; species Rhabdornis inornatus. The sequence continues at coordinate 1,759 of VWZS01001445.1, forward strand.
GGTTATGGCTGTGGCTGCCCCAGCCCTGGAAATGTTCAAGACCAGGGGGATGGGGCTTGGAGCACCTTGGAGGTGGTGGAAGGTGGATGATTGGATGGTGCCTCCCAATCCAAACCATTCTCTGATTCTATTCTATGATTCTGTGATATTGTCTGAGATTGGGAATCTCCTCTGCACAGAGCTGTGCCAGCACCCACCAATGGAATTATTTATTGCCAGGGGGCTGGAATTAGATGGGCTTTAAGGTCCCTTCCAATCCAAGCCATTCTCTGTGACACAAAGCAGATCAGCAGCAATATCTGGATACTCTCTGGTGCCCCTGATTCCCCGAATTTCTGGCAGGACGACCCCGAGCATCCCTCCCAGCTCCCGGCAGGAGCGCAGAGCGCATCCCTGCCCGGCTTCATCCTGGAGAGGCAGCGCCTCCCCGACAGCGAGAGCAGGCACTTCAAAGGCACAGAGACAAGTGTAAGACCCTCTAAATGTCTTGCCCGAGGCAATCTGTTTCCTTTCACAGGGTTGTTCAGGAAACAGAGCTGCTCTCAGCACTTCCCAGCGGCGCCGAGGGCACAGTTCTCACCCCAGATCCGCGCAGAGATCCCAGAAACTCTGGTGACTGCTGCAGACCCATCCCAGCCGTGTGTCCTGCGTGTTCCAGCCTCTCTGCCATTCCCGTGGGATCATGCAGACGCCCACCATGAGCACTGCCAACCCCACCCTGAGATCTGCCAACCCCACCCTGAGCACTGCCAACCCCATCACGACCTCTGCCCACCCCACCTGAGATCTGCCAACCCCACCCTGAGCACTGCCAACCCCATCACGACCTCTGCCCACCCCACCTGAGATCTGCCAACCCCACCTGAGATCTGCCAACCCCACGTGAGCCCTTCTCAATGCTCACTGCAGACCCTACCCCTCTCCAGCACCTATGTGACCAAATCCCACCCCAAAACTAAGGGCAGAAGCCACACCTGAGTCCCTGCAGGGGTAGAGCTTGAGTTTGCAGGACCTTGGAACACCAGGCATGGGGTCCCCTCTGTGGCAGAGCATCCCTGTGCCTTGATGTTTCCCTGTCAGGGCACACCCTGCTTGGATTTGCTTCTGAAATAACCACCTTCAAAATATTCTGAAATGATTAAACATATTTCTCCATCTTCCCTTTGATTTTTTTTTTGAGCTAATAAAATCAATATGTCTATGTTTGGCCAATACAAACAAGTAATCAGTGTAAATGATAAGGCACAAAGCATATGAGTGGAAAATACAGAGTTTGCTCCTCACAGCTCTTCAGCACACAGGTACCTTGGCACACAAGAGTGGAAGGAGCAGGAGCTGAGATCCACAAATTACCCTGATCCTGGCCTGTGTCACCATCCCTGTGCTCGATGACACAGCCTCAAAAGCCCTCCTTTACCTCAGGGCTTCACAGGAGTGGAGGTGTTGCTGAAACTCTGCAGGATTAGAGGAAAGTCTTGGTGACCTGTCTCATGAAAATTATAGGGTTTTATTGCTCCTGTTAGCAACAGTGGGTGTCTATCACTTGTTAATCAGTCTTTACTGAATACTACAGTGGGAAGAAAGAAATTGCAGATTTCACAGCTAAAAATAGGGGGAAATGTAGATGGAGCCTCCTGGGTCTATACTGAGCTCTCATGGACCTGGACAGGGAATGTAGGTCACACCACCTCTGCCAAAGCAGCAGGTCTTCACCCTCCATGCATCCTCTCAAAATTTCCCTCTGCACCCACAGTTTCCATGGCCCAGAGGGAAGTTTTTCTAGTGCAGATCAGAAAAATTCCAACAGCTCTGGGGCTGCTGCAAAGAGAAATTGCTGAATCTCTGGTGGAAACAAATTCCAGCTGGTTCTAATGAAGTGCTGCTCTGTCCAACAACGCTGGGCAGGAGCTGTGCCCCTGTGTCCATTCAGGGAACAGAAGGATGCTACACGACAGCTTAGGACTTGCTGGATTGAACAGATGTCAGACACAAACTACTACACTGTCCTCAGGGAGGGGGAAAATCATTTTATGACCTATAAACCACAGAAGAGAGCAAAATCAGAGGCCATTGTGGGTGAAGATGGAGAAAATGTGCACTGCACTCCCAGCCTAATGTGCTGTCTGCATATTCCAAACTGGAGGACTGGATTTAGCATCCCTGCCAAAATGCCAGCGAGGAGGTTGGAAATGTGTCCCCCAGTGCTGGGGATGTGTTTGGCACTGTCCCTCTCACACCACCCATCAGCTGGCTGTGCCCAGGGCCCCTGCTGGGGACAGGGCCATGGTGTGCCATGGCCAGCACTTCCCAGAACATGTCAGGGCAGTGAGGGATGGCAGGAAAAATCCCAGGAGCAGCACCAGCACTGGCGCTGCTGTGGGAATTTGTCACGGTGACACCGGCGGTACGGAGAGTCCTGCATGGTAATGATTGGTTTACAATAAAAATTACTTCAAATGCTGGATCAGAAAAAGGATGGTTCAGTCCATCAAATCGCTGTCAGCTGCAAATTAGGCTGCCCATCCCTAGGCAATGGAGAACATAATTGGCTTTGTCCATGGCTGGGTTTATTTTTATCTGCTCTGTTAAAGTCAGGCTCTTGCCTCACTCGCACTGGCACGAACAGAGAAAAAAGGCCTTGGTGCAGAAAGGCTTTTTTGCTCCTTCCACCTGCAATAAATGGGGCAAGTTACCTTGGATTGCTAAAATTAGCCAAGGATTCTTCGAGGGACTACTTTGTGTCAGAGTCAGGTTACCTGCATGGGAGAAAGTAGGAACAAATGGTATTTTGGTGGGAACGAATGGACTTCCAGGAGCCTTAGACTGAAACCACCTCCCAAGCCAAGCAGCCAGGGCTCTAATCCAGTCCTCAGGGTTACACAAGAGAGGCTGGAGGAGGTGGGAACCTTCCTGAGTCCTGTGAGAATCACAGTAACTCCAAAACCTGCTGTGGTTTCCTGCAGACAGGATGGAAATGCACACACCTCCCGCCTCCCTTCCCAGCACCGCTCATCCCCACACGGCCAGGGCTCCTCCCAGGAGTGCTAATGTGAGACCAGGCTGGGACTGAAATAACCCGCAGCACACTTCCCTGCGGCTGGGTGAGGAGCTCAAACCCCTCACCATTCCCAAAAGTGCCAGGGATGATGGCTTTTGCTGCTGGGAGCACCTGTGCCACAGGCTGGGACTGGAGGGAGTCCCCATCGACTGCCAGACACTCCAGACTTTCCAATTCTCCCTCAAATTCCTATCTCTGTCTATAAACTACAAATATCTTTCTCTGCTCCCCTTCCTGTGCATAAATTGAAGCCCATGCCCTTCCCTGGGCGGCAGAGCTTTGTTAACACATTTCCCTGACACTGCAGGGTACCGAGAGACTCCGAAAGGGAGAAAATCCACTGAAAAAGTAAATATAGCTGACTAAGTAGGAGGGGGAACTATGTCTGTCGTCTTAACCTGTCTGTTATCCTAACCCAGAGAATTCTCTGCTCTACTTACTTGGCTCTGCCTTTATCCCCCTCCAACTTTAGGGCATTTGAGCAGCACCTGGGTACCTGGGAAATCCTCTGCTGTGCTAAAGGCTTGTGAGAAATAAGGGAATGCAGGCAGAGAGAAGGTTTAGCTCAATTTCATGTTGCACCAAGTACAAAAGATCTGTCTATGAGTAACTCTAGGATTGTGCTCATCAGCAAAGGCCAATAATTCAGAGTGACAACAAACTGGAGACCTCTGTAAGGTACAAATGTCTGGAAAGAATTAATAATCATTTACTGTCCACCTACTCCTCTAGGTTTGTGTCCCAGTTTGACCACCCTTACCTTGCTGTGTGTGCATGGATGGCAGAAACTGTGGCAACGCCAGGAGCTGCTGCAACTTGAAGTACGAAGCAAAGAATAAAAAAAATGCTTAAGAAGATGCATAAAATAAAATAATCAAGGCTTATGAGGAGGTAGTGAAAGGCAACGTTGTTGTTATTGTAATTATTGTTGTTGTCATTGTTGTTCTTGATGGTGGTGGTGATGATGATGATTGTTGTTGTTATCCTTATTATTATTAAGTAGGTGAAAATCACACAGAGCAAGAGGTTTGCTGGGCTGGGAGGCAGCTCTGACACCAACCTGGAGCCTCAGTTCCTTCTCCAAATAATGGAAATAATTGTGGCACACCAAAAATCCCTGTCTAAGCTCAGTAAATCCAGCCTGCTGAGGTATCCCAGGCCGGGGAGCTCTGTGCTCAGAGTTGCTCAGATGGGCTCAGGGTGGGTTTGCCCTGATAAGGTTTTCACGTGACACTGCCTTTGGGTTGTCAGCGAAAGTCCTGCAGATTAGTGTCCCCTGAAATCTCTCTAAGCAGCTCTAATGCCCTCAAATGTGCTTGCTGTGGCTCACTGGGAAGGCTGCACGAGACAAAACATTAATTATTAGTGCAAAAATAGAATTTCTTTTTATGATTCCGATTTCCGTGCGCTGCTCCGCTCGGGATGTGCCGGTGAGAACTTCACTCATTTCTCTAAAGCCTGGAAAGAAATTCAGAATGTGACCCTGCTCAAAACTGCAAAATGAAGATCAGAAGCAAAAGATTTTTACCTTTCTCTGTAATTGAATCCAGCTGGCCTCCTTCTACCTTGCCTTGCAGTCATTTACAGATATGCAAATGGAGGGAAGGAAATGGTGCTGCTTGCATCTGCATTGCACACCAAAAAATCAGACAATGCCTCTGTTCTCACAGGTTTGCAGCAGTTTTGCCATTCTGCTGCTTTTTTTTTTGATCCAGCTCAACAGTACAATGTGTTTTATTCGTATATTTAAATTAAAGGAATCAGTCTCTACCTGGGAAGTCCTGGTGTCCCTTTGACAACCTGAAAATTTTAACATCTACAGGGCTTTCAGGATGCAGAAGAGCAAGGAGAGGTGGGAATGGAGCCCTGGCAGGGAGATCCAGAGGGCCTCATCTGCCTTGTGTAATTAAGCTGGAAAATTGTTCAAGTTTGAGGGACTCTACAATGGCCTTTACAAAAGGCTGGCCCCAAACGGTTCCATCAGAAGTGGATTGTCCCTCCAAAAAATAATACTTAAATGGCAAAATAAAAGATTACATTTTAAACAGCATAATTTCACAACTTAACAATGCTCTCTTTAAATACTAAACAAGCAAGAAAAAAGATTTTGACTAAATCCCACCTAAAGTCCTGAAGAAGTTTCTGAAGCGTGGAGCTGGTTTAGCAGATGGGGTGCAATCCTAAAATCAGGTAGGGGATTATTTGGGGCAAATATCAAGCATCAAATATTGGATCTGCCTCTGTGGCTTCTTCAGAAAAATAGTGAAAATGGCCTGTTACAATTAATAACCTTTGGGAGAACTACTCTAAGAATTGAGCTGAATTTATTAAGTCCTGACATGGAGTTGTAGGTATGAAGAGGGACAATCACAGGTAGATTCACACACTCTGGTCACTGGTTGAAAGCTTTTATGTGTAAAGTTTTATTTTTCCAGTATCCTGCATAGAGGGAATCCTTAGCACTCCCACGGTGTAAATTATTATTATTATTATTATTATTATTATTATTATTATTATTATTAATCCTTATGTTAGAGTATTTCCACCTTCAGACTAACCTCTGTGGGAAAGTGCAGAAGCTTGCTGGGAGGTGAAAACAGCTGCTGTAAACCTATTTTCATTGATTTTTTTTTTCCCCTAAAAGGGTTAAGACAATAAAACACAATTATCCTTGAATTATCCTGGATTTGTTGGATATTTAGCTTGAAAAATTAACATCACCTTGGCTGCACCCTTTGCACCATTTCACTCCAGCCTTTCACTTCATCCCTTGGTATCACTCAGCAAGGAGGGAAGGACAAACCAGACAGCACCAGCTCAAAAATATGCCCAGAATTTAGCAGCCTGATTGCTGCTGACCACCCAGAGGACAGGTGTGACACATATTTATGGGCTTGATTTTAAACCAATACCCGTTCATTTCATTTATGAGCCCATTACATGTTTTATTTTGACAGTTCCACCAGGGTGTTCCCGCAGTCTCCTGGCCATAAACTGCTCACAGTGGGATGTGGAGCTTATTATTTGGTGTGTAGGCACTGAGCACCCCACAAGCTGATGAACTATGGGCAATTTATTCATTGGATTTTAAACCCAGTTAAATCAACAGCTAAAAGGGAGCTTGCACTCTCTGGAACTGCAAACATTTGATACTCTGAAAGCGGGGAAGAAATTGTTATGGATTCTACATTCCAACATTGCACTCATGCCTAAGATTTCATCTCTATTCAGGAATCCCAGAGCTCAGAGCTTGTTGTAAATCTGCTTATTTGAGATTTTTTTTCCCAAAGTTCTGGTTTCTGGAAGGTGACTTCCCAAGGAGCTGGTATTTCCCAGCCAGCCAAAGAGATGGATGGTGCAGAAAGAGAGAAAATGAATGGAAAATAAAAACCCTAAACACAAGAACCTTGAAAAATTGAAGATGCGCAAAAATAATCCAAGAATGCAGGTGTGCAGGCGTGTGGGCGTTTGTGCATCCATAGATCCATGTATATATTTCCAAGATGATGATTTTAGCCAATTCCATGAATTCAGGGCCTGGAATAAAATGCCCAGAACATGACTTAGCCATGTTGATCTAGAAACCTGCAATTCTTTCATGTTACATTTTCTATGTCATTGTTTCAATTGGAATCTGATTCCAAATCTGCTTTTTACTGGCTTTTCCTTCTGTGTTTATTGACAATATATTTCTTTTAAGGAGTGTAGTATATGGTCCCAAACAATTTGTCCCTCAACATCAACAGCCACAGGATTGTGGGATTGTGACCTCCTTAGCCAGTCTCTGCCATCCTCTCCATGATAAACATCTTTCTAATATTTGATATCAATTTTTCTAGTTTCAAATTAAGACCAATTTCTTGTTCTCTCTCTGATGTTATTTGTAAAGAGCAAGGTGTTCCCTTTATTTTTCAATGTATTTTTGTATAATTCAAAAGTATTTTCATGTTCCTTCCACTCTTCCATTCAGAATTATCCTAATTTACACTTTTCTGGGTGAGTCTGACTTTCTAGACCTCTGATTCTCTTTGTACATCCACATGTAATGACTCCCTGGATGCAGTGACCAGAAATGGCAGTTCTCAAAGTTCCTGGTGAAAGAAATTTGGTCTTTCGTAAAATTGCCCAAAACCTCAGAATTTGAAAAAGAAAACCAGCAATTTTCCTCTTCAACAAAATTATATCAAAGGAGGAAACAGGGAACTCCTGCATGTAAAGTAGCCATGATATTTGATTTCTGATGGCAATTTCCAGAAGGATTCCTGGCTGGTGGGAAGGAGGGAGAGCAGTTCTTTTCCAGAGTTCACTTAGAGCTGGAAGCTGAGGAGGACACTCAGGTAGCTCAGCTCGTTCTGGCTCTCACCATTTCATAATTTTAGCATAAGAAAAATTATCTCTTAAGTGCCTGCTAATGAGTTAATGCACCACACACTGGAAACCCAAGTATTGCAGTATTTGGTGTTAGGAGGGACCCACAAGCTCAGGCCCCAAATCTCTTTGGCCATTTTTACAGAGGTGCATTTGTTCACAGCTTCCATTAGGGATAAGTGAAATAGGAGTGAGTCAGCTCATCTTGAACTTCCCAGCTGAGCCCATTTCACATGAAAGATCACCTCTGATTCCCAGCTTGGGGCTGCTGTAAAACTGCTGTCACTGGGAGCAAAAACAAAATTGGGGCAAGACTTGCAAGAGGAGAGGTCATTGTCACCATCCCCTCCACGACTGCTGAACTCCTTTTTCTGTGAGATTACAATGACTTCATCTCACTGAACAATCAGCTCTGTCTCCATATCCTAACTGTCCTCAAAGAGGAATCACAGAATCCATGGATGGTTTGGGTTGGAAGGGACTTTAAAGCCCATCCTGTGCCACCCCTGCCATGGCAGGGACACCTCCCACTGTCCCAGGCTGCTCCAATCCCAATGTCCAACCTGGCCTTGGGCACTGCCAGGGATCCAGGGACAGCCACAGCTGCTCTGGACACCCTGTGCCAGGGCCTGCCCACCCTCACAGGGAGGAATTCCTTCCTAATATCCCATCTAATCCTACTCTGTGTCAATGGGAAGCCATTCCCTGTGTCCTGTCCCTCCATCCCTTGGCAATTGTTTCTCTCCATCTTTCCTGCATCTCCTTCACGCCACACTGAGCTCACCCCAAAGCTTCTCCTGTCCAGGTGAACAATCCCAGCTCTCCTAGCCTTCCCTCCCAGAGCTGCTCCATCCCTCTGACCATCCTGGTGCCTCCTTTGAACCATGCAAGGAGTGGTGCTGCCAGCGATCTTAGGAGGAGAGAGGGAAGTGGAGAATTAACAGCAGTAAACAGAAAATTCTGGCACCACTGGGCTGAGCGGAAGTGGCACCATTGACATCACTAAAAGTAGGCTCAAGTCTGATCTGAAAAGCAATTTAGAATATGAGCTTTCCTTTCCAAATGAGCAGTAAGTGCCTTCCTTCACCCAGAACTCGGTGCTTGCTATTACATTTTAAATTGATTGGCTTTATGGCCCAGTCCTGGGGAATTGCCCTAGCATGATCTCGTCTGGCTCGTGTTTCTAATTCTGGCAACTCTAAATCCAGATGCCCTGAAAACCCAGGCTGTTGCTTACAGCACATACTGGAGGCTAATCTCCATTTTTGTGTACTCAGGCAAAATCCAGGAATTGGGATGTATGGAAGATTAGCCCACAAGGTGAAAAGGAAAGGAAACCAAAGGAGAAATTGCAATAGAAAATGTCCACATGCAGAGTGTGAAGATGTCAAAATAAACCACAGCCATTATTCCACACCAAGAAATCAAACGGTATTTTTGCATTATCTAAGATTTTTCTAACGGGAACAATGAAGTTGCCATCTGAAGGTGTGTCCTGCTACCAGGGTCTGTGGGCAATGGATGGAGAAATTCAGAAAGCACAATTCCAAGTCCATGCTCTTCCTTCATGTGGTCCATGTTCCGCCTCATTTAGGACATTAAAACCTCCACTTGGGCTGCCAGGTGACAAGAAGTCTCTCTGCTGAATAAAAAGGGCTGAAAAGGATGCAGCACGTTGTGGTGATGGAGGAAAGGAGGTTGTGGACAGGTGGAGGTCAGGCTCTTCTCTCACGTACCAGGTGATAGAACAAGAAGAAACAGCTTTTAGTTGTGCCAGGAGAGGTTTAGATCAGGTATTAAGGAAAATTTCTTCACCAAAAAGGGTTGCCCAGCACTGCTCAGGGAGGTGGTGGCATCACCATTCCTGGAACTGATTTAAAAATGTCTTGATGTCCATTAGGGACATGGTTTAGTGCTGGGTTAATGGTGGGACTCGATGATCTTGGAGACGTTTTCCAAGCTAAGTGGTTCCATGATTCTGGGATGTGGCTGCAGAGCTGCCTCTGGAAGGATGGGGAGGGCTGGGGGAACCCTCTAGGGCTGGAGGGGGGCTCAGAACTCTCAGTTTTTGTGGGAACACATCACATTGAGGGCATTCTTTTGCCTTGGATCCGTGCATGAAATTCCAGCTGCTGCCAGAGGAAGCTGTGCCTGCCCACCCAGGGCTGTGAATCACCCCAGGAAAGGCCAAGGAGAAGCTCATACATAAGTGGAGTGTGGAGTTTTTTTGACAGTGGCTATAATAAATATCAGCACATTCAGGAAAAAAAAAAAATCTGTAGGCTTAAAGGGAGGAAATAAAGCTACAGCTGAGTGTGGATCACTAGAAGGAAATATCCAAGGCTGTTGAAACATTAGATAAAAAAATGATCTTGAAATGTCACGAATCAGTGAGGGTAACAACTGTCAATTTTGTCCAATAAAACCTCCCTTTTATTTTGCCTATTTTCTCTTTTATTTTTAATAGGTATCCATTAAAAATGCTGCACTCACAATTTGCTGCTCTTTGCTGTTCTGTTTTAATGGTGTCTATTAATTCTTCCCTCCTTTCCTTTTAATATTTACACATATCATCAAATACTGGGCAAAATATCTCTGCTGGAAAAAAAAAAATCCCGTGAGTGTAAACCAATTACAAATAACTTGCTACTGAGGGAATGGCTGGGCTTTCTGTGCTGCTCCACTGTCCCATTGAGTTTCAAGTAGCTGAGGACACTTTTATATTGGAAATAATCCATGTTAATATCATTTGGTGCACTGTTATTTCTTAACATCATCAGAAAATAGCACAACTGTCCTGAAAAAAAAAAATAATCAACAGTTATGCCTTAATAAATAAGTGATAATGAGGGGACTAAGAAAAAATGGTGGCCAGGAGCATCAGTTTGACATAAGCTTCTCCAGCCTGAAGGATTCCAGCTGGAAAAGCCCAGTTTAAAGTTCTTACAATTCCTCCATTTCATGTGCACCCACCAATGCTTATGCAGCTCAAATAATCCATGCCTGTACTTGATATATGGCATGGCAAATGCCAGCAGTGTATGGAAAACAGGATCCAGCCTTCAGCAGAGCAGCCAGAACGGGATGAAGGGACCTCAGCAGCACCTGAGCCTTGGGCTGAGCTCTGCCAGTGCAAGCAGGACCCTCCAGCAGTCAGGGGAACCTCTGCAGTGGCTTGAGGGGGACAGGACAGCCCCCTGCGTGCAATTTGGGACCCCTGGTAGGGAGGCTGTGCTGATACAACAGCAAGAGAGGTTGTGGTCCCTAAAACACCACTGGGACAATGTGACAGAGATTTAACAGGAATAGTCTCTTCCAGAGAAGGGCTAGAGGTAAATTCTAGCTGATGATTATGTTTCTCTGTCTGTGTTTGATAAATTAATTAAGGAACAGGGAGGGAATAAGAAAAGTGAAGCCTCATAAACTGCTCCACTAACTGCTGCACAGAGAAGCCTCTCAATTATGATTTTCCTCCATCAACATTTTTAAAAGGACCAACATTTTTCTTCTTAAATAATTTCTAATATAGAATCCCAAGGATATTTGAAAGGCTCCCTAAAAATAAAAGGGGAAGGGGAACATCCATACTGAATATGAAGACACTGTGCAATACAGAAATCTTAAGGAGAGGGGTCATCAGAGCAGGGAAGGAGGTTAAGCTGAGCTTTAAGCCCAGATTAATGGCATGAGCAGAGCCAGCCCCTGCAGCTGGGAGTGTTTCTGCCCAGGGCCACTGTCTGTGTGCTGGAGAGTCCAGCTCTGTGATCTGCACAGCTCTGGCTTTGCCAGAATTCCAGGATCTCCATCTTCCACTGAGGAGGCCCCCAAGGCAGGGAGAGCCATGGGATATATAACCATGGGATGCCCTGCTCCTGGAGCATCTCTCCCTGGAGCACTGGGCTGGCAGCTCTGCCACCCAGGAGATCCCACCAGGGATCAATGAGCAGCACATCCCACTGGGGCCTCCCTGCTCCCCCTGCCATCCCGGGCATCCCACAGCTCCTCCTGTCCCCAGAGCTGGGAGCTGGAGGCCGTCCCTGACTGCCCAGCAGGGCTGGCCAGGGCTTTTGGGCAGAAGTGCAGCTGGAGCTGTATCCAAACCCTCCCAACACTCGGACCCAGCAGCTCCAAACTACTCCCAACCTTAACAAAACACAGTGAGCAGGGTAGCAGCTCCCATTTGTAATAATTACAGCAGAGTTCCCCTCGCCCATGCACTATTTATTGCTTTTGCCCTTGCTATGGATTGCTGGAGACAGAGAGACTATTAAAGCTCAGAATATTTCTTTCTGGACAGGCAGGGTGAGCTTTGGGAGAAAACTCACTCTTTTCTCTCCACCACTGCCACTTCTGGGAAGGGAAGGGGAGGGGAGGGGAGGGAATGGTTCCCACTGCAGGCTGCCTGGAGCACTCAGTGCCTGCTGAGCAGGGACTGCAGCGGGGAGAACGCTCTCCTCTGCTGGAAACAGAGCCTTGTAAGGATATTTCTGCGAGGCACAATAATTGCCCAAGTATCCACCTCTGAGTTGGGTCTCCCTCCCTTATTCTCACAAGAAAAGATGAATTTCAGTGATGACAACTGAGGCTGGCAAGAGGCAGCCGAAGGGCACCAGCCAGCTCCCACCCTGCTGACAGCATCCCCACAGCTCCAGGATGGGCTCTGGCAAGGAGATAGCTCGCTTGCCAATAATAATAATTATCATTAGTAACCGAGTGACGTCCTAATCTTGGTTACATCAGCCGTAGCTTTCTGTGGAGCTGCTGCCTGTCACACTCACACCGGTCCTGTCCCCAGCAGGGAGTGTCGAGCACAGACACAAGGGCCGGGAGCTGCTGTGGCTGGAGGGAGATGCGGGAGATGGCCCGCGGTGACTTCTGCCTCCTGGCTGAGGGGACAAGGGGACATGGCCTGGACAAACCCTGGGAGAGCCACCTCTCAGTGTCCATTTGAGTGTCCTCAGCCCTCTGGGAAGCTGCGGGGCATAAAGGATGGAAAGGGAGGTGAGGGGCCATCCCCTTCCCTCTCCTGCCGCGGATTTGTCCCGTGTCACAGTCCGGCAGGGGGCACAGGGGTGTCCGTGTGTCCCCGCCGTCCGTCCGTCCATCCCCGCAGCGCTCCCTGCTTCGCATTCCAGGGCCATCCCTCCCCACCCCTCTGTCAGCCCCTCCGCACAACCCGACGGCAGGAGCCCTGCCAAGGAAAACGAGCGATATTCGGGGGCATTTGGGGCAAGTTGCAAGGTCAGGGCTCCCCCCGCGCACCCCGACCCTGCCCCACGGGCGGCATCCATGGGGACGGGGGGGCTGAACCCCAAACCCAGCGGCGTTTGCTCCCTTAGGTGGCTCTCCTGAGTTGCTGCCAAACCCGCCGTGCGAGCTTGTTGCAAGAACAAACTGTTGTGATTCCCCCTTTGGTCCTTTTTTCCCCGCCTCCCCCCCCATTCCCACCGGGGGGTGTCAGTGCACGGAGCCTGCCGTACCCCATGTCGCTCCCGCGTCAGAAAATGAATGATGCAGCAATTTAATTAGGAGGGAGCGGTGCGTCCATATTGCACCGGTGGAGGAGAGCTCGGCAGCCGGGGGAAGATGGTGCGCGTCCGCGGGCGCGGAGGCTGCGCCCCTGCCCGCGCAGAGCGGCCCCGGGGCGGCGGGACCCCGCGGAGCCCCCGGCACCTCCCGCCCGCACCCGCGGCTCTGCCCCGCAACTTTTTGCTACCGAGCCGCGGTTCCAGTTAAGTCTCTGCCGGCCGAGCCACCGCGGGGTGCGGGAGGGGGATTGGGGTTCTGCGCGGAGCGGAGAGGTGAGGGATGCTCGGGAGTTAGGCGGAGATCCGCGCAGATGTGCGCGCAGGGATGCGCGGGTGCGGACGGCGGGGATGCGTGAAGCAGCGCGGGGCTCATCTCCTGCCCTGCCCGCAGCGCTTCCCTCCCCGCCGGCTGAGCCCGGGGCACGCAGAGCCCGGGGCACGCAGAGCCCGCAGCCCCCCGAGCCCCCCGGAGCATCGCACCCACCAACTCTCACCCGCGGGAGAACCCGCGCAGCCCTCCGCTCATCCCCGTTACCTGCGGCGGCTCCCGGGGCACCCCGGGAGGATGCGGGAGGTGCCGGGTGTCTCCCCGAGGTGTTGGGCTCTGCGGGAAGCTGCGGGATCCCGGCGAGGCTCGGGGCGGGAGCGGCCCCGGGACGGGCGGGCAGCACCGAGCGCAGGAGGCGGTGGATGCGGGGGCAGCGGGGCGGCCGGAGTGGGACCCCCGGGCTGCTCCCCGCCGCAGCCCTCGGCTGGCACTCGGAATCAGAGCAGCTTTGATTTCCTCCAGACTTGGGCTTTTTGTTCTCTTTTTTTTCCTCTTTTTTTTTTTTCGCCATTTTTTTCCTTTTTTTT
>VWZS01001445.1:20184-55468 GCA_013397075.1 Rhabdornis inornatus
CGGATTACCTCGAAGTCCTGGAGAAGACCACGTACCGGTTCTGACCGCCGCCCCGCCGCCCGCCCGGCCCCGCCGCCCGCGAGCAGAGGATACAGCTGTGCGCTCTGCCCCGCCAGATGTGCGCGCTGCGGGGCAGGGCCCTTCTCAGATCAGTAATCGACGAAGTGCCTTCGCAGACTTTTGCCAGCAGATGTTAATCAATCATTATTTTTTATACTGAAACTGAGACTTTGACTGTGCCATGTCTAAAGGTATATTATTATTATATTATTATTATTATTATTATTATCGGGGATCTTTGTATTGATCCTGATTAAGTAAACTCTATATGTGTCTCTTTCTCTCTTTTTTTTTTCCTTTTCCCTTNTTTTTTTTTTTTCCTTTTCCCTTTTTTTTTTTTTTTTTTTTTTTTTTTTTTTTTTCGTTTTTTTTTTTTTTTTTTTCCTTTTTCTTTTTTTTTTTACGTTTGGCAGTAAACTTCCTTGATATTTTCCCTTAGAGGGGAGGGGGAGGGAAGATGGCATTTTCTGGCCTGCTTTCTTCTTGCCCATCATGGCACAGATTCTGTACATTTATTTAAAAGAGAAAAAAAATAATAATGCAAAGAAGCAAACGAGCGCAGTTTGCTGCATGCCTGGAAACTGCAAGAGGGAAGGGAGGGGAGGGTCTTGCTCGAATGTCTCACTCTTGTCTCTCTCCCTCCCTCGCACGCACACTCGTCACCCTCACCCTCCGCGCACCCCCCGCCAGCCCAGCCCCTCCAGGGGGGCTCGGGGGCCGCGGGGGGAATCCCGGGGGCAATCCCGGGGGCTGGGGGAAGCCACCCGGAGCCGAGCAGCCCAAAGGATGTCACCACGTGGCGCGCACACCTAGGGGATGCTCAGTGACACTTCATCATGACGCCATGGTTTTTTGGAGGACATCCGCACTTTCCTAATAAAAGCGACATGCAAATATACAGAGAAAAAAAAAAAAAGGAAAAAAAATCAAAAGCTAATGGGCACCTCTCACTAACAGCTTTGTAGGAAGCACCTTTAATGTTTTCTCTCATGCACCCATACACGCACACACGCACACACACACAAAGGTACAACAATGTGCATATATTTATTCTGTAATTTCAAGTGAATATAAATTGTAAAGGTAATGTTTAATCATTGTACAGTGATGCGTCTGGTATAGCTTTCCTAATAAAACGTTTTGAAAAAAAATGCAGATATATATATATATATATACACCCCCAAATATATATATATATATAGGAATACAAAGCTTGAACCTGAAACTTCAGCTTCCCCCACAGAGATTTCCTTCCCCCCCATAACCTTGAACGCTATTTTATTAATAACAGTTCGATGCACTGTGATGTTAACAGAGGAAAAAAAAAACCCTGTACAGCGTCTCTTGCCAAGATACCACCCGAGACTGTCACAAATCCGAATTGCGATCTGTATCCCTGCCGCACTGTCCTGACAGTTAAAAATATCGGGAAAATTGGGAGCGCATCCCTCCGGAGCGCTGCTTCCCGGCCTGCTTCACCGGGAGGCATCGCAGGGTGGGCACTCAGAGAGCTCCCAGCCCTCCGGAGCGGGGATTTAAACCGCATTCCCAGTTTGGAATGGGGGGCTGCGATCTGGGAAAAGCAAAGCATCCCAGCGGCCTCGCCGCGCTTCTCCCGCTCCCGCTGCAAGCGGAGCCACACCAAAGTCAGGGGATTTCCCTGCCCGGGCGGGTCCCGGTTGGTATCTTGTCCGCGTTGGTGTCTTGTTGCCGGCGGTGTCCCTTTGTCCCCGGTGCTGTCCCTTTGTCGCCGGTGCTGTCCCTTTGTCCCCTCGTTGCCGGTGCTGTCCCCGCGGGTCCCGGGCCGGGCGCGGAGCGCGGCCCCGCGCGGCCGCCAGGTGGCGCCACAGCCCCAGCGCTGAGGCGGCGGCGGGGCCGGAGCGGCCGGGCCCGATCCCGGAGCCGATCCCGGGATGGATCCCGGAGCCGATCCCGGGATTGATCCCAGGCCGCTTCCCGGGTTTGATCCTGGATTCGATCCCGGCCTGCAGCCGCTCCCTGCCCCCGTCCGCCCCGCCGAATGAACCCGCGGGTGCCTCATCCCGGGCCGGGCACCCGCGGGGCCTGGGCGCTGCCCTGAGATCCTTCAGAGAATGAGGTTTATCCACAAATACCCAATGTCTCCATCAATATAATCTGTCTGAACAGCGGCTAGGGTGGTTTATCCAGGTGAATTGAGGTTATTCCCCAAAAGAGCTCCAAAAATGCTGCTGGGAGCGCTCCTCCCGCTTTCCGGGATTTGTCACCTCCTGGCAAAGGGACATTCCCAAGGTCGCCCTCCCCTCCACCTGCCCTCTTTCCTTGGGGAACAGCTCGGTTTCACCCCGCACAATGTGTTTTAACAGCGATAAACCCATAAATACTTGTTGTCCCCACCATGTCGCTATTTCCAGCTCCAGCCAGGATGCTCATGGTGAGCTTTTTCTCTTGCAGAGTCATTTCCCCAGCCTTGGTAGCAGCTGTGTGTGTCTGGAGATGGAGGGACAGCTCCGAACGTCTGTAAATCTGGCAGCACCCTCCATGCCACCAGTACAAATATTACACATTGGAATTTCCTCTGTTGAGTTGAGATTGTGTTTCCTCACTGCTGCCTTCAGCTCTGACCCGTTGGGGTTTGCTCATTTGTTTGTTTTGCTGGGTTTTGAATAGATAGTGGAAGAGCATGCACGTGCTAAGAGTATTAAACATGCAAGTGCAAAGGCCACATCCTTCTTACCATAATTGTAATAATTACATTGATAAGCCTACGTGGAAGTGGAGCTGTATAAATCAGGTTAAAGTACAACCCCCAGTGAGAGTGGTGCTGTATACATTTGGCAATGTCCTCAAAGCCCCAAGTGTTCATACTTGTATCCAAATAGAGTAAAGCCGGTTGCAAATAATGTTTATATTTTAACTGAACTGCAGAAAGGCAAGAGAATTTCATCCTTACTATAGGCAGTAATCTCACCCATGGATGGTGACCAGATCTATTTATTCAGTGGAAATAAATTTGTTCTATGAGAATGGAATTTTGTATTAAAAGAGATAATTTTTGGCTTACATTGAGTTATTTTTCTTTCCTTGCATAGGAAACTTCCTTTCCCTTGTGTACTGAGATGGTTTGGGGATGATTTGGTCTGGAAGTGTTGACAGTGTCTAAGTGTGATGTCTAAAGGGTGTTTTGTTGACTTTAATTTTGCTTTTTCATTGTGTTGAGCTGAGTCTGAGTGGGTAGCAGCATTCCTTTCCACTGCAGGAAACAAAAGTGGATCCATCATCTCTGACCTGCAGTGGGTGACACTTTGCATGCTTCAACTCGGGTTTCTCCTAATTAATAGGGAGTATTAATGATAATTCTGTCTTTATCAGCAGTAGCATTGGTACCATTAATGCTGCTGGGAAGGAATCTAATAAAGTCAAATGATGTGCAGTTGCACTAGAGCTGTTTGATGGGATGCTATGTGAAATAAATATTTTTTTAGCTGATTCCATGTTTGTACAAGTACCTGGTGTCAGCTTGAGCAGCTCAGCCTGTGGTAGTAAAGCCTTCAGCAAGTGTTTGGTTTATTCCCTCACTGACCATTGAAATTCTTCCTACAGGTGGAAAAGAACAGCAAGGCCAGGTAAGCCCCAGTCCCAGCCAACAACTGCACACAGGGAAATGGAAAGGATGATCCTGGTGCTCAATTATTGGTGCTCTTTGTATTTTCTGGATGTTGTCATTGATGTCACCATCACATTGTATCCTAGGTTAAAAAATTTGTTTGGAAATGGCTTCATGGATCTCTTCAGTATATCAACAGCAATAGAAAGATGTCAAATGTTATGATATGAGAAATAATCTGAATTTTGGAAAGCCTGTTGCCTACTGCTCTGGTTAGAGTGTTATTGGAGAGAGAAAATCTCATTTCTTCAGGGATTCAGTGAACATGAGTTAAGCTGTGGCAGCTCCAGATTTTGTCAGAGACCTTTCCAGACAAAACCACCTTTGAGTGTGGCAGCACAGCTGATTTGCTTTGAAGCTAGAAATGTGTTGAGTTTGTCCAACTTGTGTTCTCTCTGAGAACTTTGAGAGCACCAAGAGGGAAAGGTCTCTCCAAAATGTGAGGCTGTTCTTCCAAAGCACTTGGGTGTGCCAGCAGCACTTGATGAGCTCTGTGCTGCTTCCACTTGCTTCAAGTACCCACTTCACAGGAAAAAGATGTGATGGTTTGGCTGTGGGTTTAACAGAAATGTTCACACCAAGAACAGTGTGTAGAATTTGGCCTTAAGCATGGGAATTCATTGCTCAGGACATTACTCGACCATGGGTGCCACTCCTGGCAGCTCTCCAGCCACTCCAGAGTGAACTCGTTCCAGGACTGCCCTACTTCCAAAGGCACTGCTTGTACAACGTGGATTTGTGGACACTCAGAAATCAGGCTGCTGTGTGCTGCATATTCCTATTTTCTGAGTTTTTCCGAGGCTTGGTTTTCAATCTGTAGTTGAGTTTCTTAATGCATTTATGTATGTATGTATCTATGTGTACACAATTCTGTATCTATGTTGTGCACAGTACAACACAGTTTTTCTCCATTGAAGAAATGCAAATCGAGCCAGAATGTAGCTCACAACAGCTCTTTGTACAAAAATTCCTATTTTTTAATTCTGGTGTGTGTGGAAATACATTTTTTTCCCCAGTTCTTGAAATATTTCTGGTTTGATTGAGCAGTGGAAGAATTGGAATGTGCTTGGAACAAACCCTTGAGTGGGAACGGAGTGGAGGCCCAATTCTTCTCCCTTGGAAGCCAATGTTGAAAGACCATATTATGCTCAGTTTTAGTCAACAGACTTGAATGAAGAGCAAAATCTGATCTCAGAAAATTACAGCATCTATTAAGTGGATTCAAGTATTTTGCGACAAGTACTCCATGGGACTGTTTCAGAATAAAATGAGTAATGGTACAGAGAAAATGGGTTTGCCATCAATTCAGTAATTCTCTGATTGACTTCACTCACAAATTAACCAAACAATCTTTCAGACTTTTGATTTTAAAGACAAATTAATTTAGCTCTAATGTAATTGGTGACCAACTAGCCAAGAAGATTATTAATGTAACAATTGCAAATTATTTGGAAATATTTTATTAGTATTATCTTTTAGTTTGAGAACAAGGATATGAAGGTCCCTTCCAACCCAGGGCATTCTGTATTTCTATGACAGACAGACAACTGTGCTTCCTACAACGTCTTTGAAATGTCTTTTCCTTGATCCTTACAGTTTCCCAGTTGTAAAAATTTGTCATTTTCTCATTTTTGTTCTGGTTGTTGGGGCAGTTTGGGAGGTTTCTATGAAAGCATTGACTTTGCTGCACACAGAGTTCCCTAGGAGGCTGCTGGGGTGACACTTGTAGGTTATTTTTGATCCCTCTGGAAATGCTGGAAACACTTCCCTGTGGTGGCATTTTCTCTGCTAAATTGGTCAATATTGTGGTGTTTTTCAGGATGGTGTCAGATGGGTAATTTTTGTGGGACAATGAGAGGCAAGGCTCAAAGACCAGAGCTGTAGGAATGCTCTGTGCCACATTCATGCTGAGTGGTCTCTGTAGGGTGGATGGTCCATCAATCCCAATATTTTTGAATGTTAAGGATGTTGATCTGAAGTGTGGGGTTATTTCTAGGCGTTATTTTGAGGTGTGGACATGCAACACTCATCTGTTGGGTGCCTTAAAAAGAACAGATCCTAACAGAGGGCAGAGCAAATACAAAATATTCATGACCAAGTCCTACATCCTATCCTGAATCTTTAATGTCCATTTACTTTTCCTAACATCTTTATTTTTCCACTAGAATTTTCTAAGTCTCTCAAGAATATCCTATATATTCCATGAATCCTGAGGAGATATTTCAGGTTAGCCAAGGACTGACTCTCTCAGTACTTGGGAATTCCAACAAATGCCAGTGCCTGTGGAGGAATATCCTGCCCATGGCATGTGGCACAGCAATTTGGCTTGTCCTTGGAGCACGGTGCCAGGGAGGGAGGTTCTCTGCAGTGATCCGATTTTGCAGTAGGGCTTGAATTATTCCAGGCAGGAATTTCTGAATTGTGATAAATCACTTTTGGAATGGGAAGGACTTCATTTGTGCTGCTTCTGGTGGCACTGCCATCCCTGCTGGTCGTGGTGGCACCTGGCACCATTCCTGAGGAGGGACTCTTGTAACAATTACTCTAAAAACCAATCAAACAACTAAAAAAAAGCTGAAGAAAAATTTGGGACTTTTTATCCTATAGGGACCTTATCTGAAGTTAATGACATTCCCCAAATGTTACAGTGGCATTAATTTACTGCTTATGGGGTTTTTATGCATTTCTTTCTTGTTTTCCTTTGCTTTTCCAGAGACAGTAGCTGGTTTACACCTTAAAGAATTATAGGAATGTATTTATTGATCATTTTTTCAGGCTATACTTGTTTAAAACTAAGTCAGTCCCAACAGTAACTGTCCTAAACTGAGTTTTAGAGAAAGATACATAAACCTTTGGTTTTGTACTTGATCTCTAAATTATTTTATGTGTTTAAATATGTATATATAAAATGTCCATTATCTGAATAGCCCTTGAACCAAAGCCTGTCTTTGAACCTTGGAGGCTTTGGCTTTGCAAATCAAAGTTAATTCATGGTTTGGTTGGTGTTTTCTTTGTTCTATGATTGTTCATTTTGATTTTATCACTGGTATGACCAGAGAGAGGGAAACATTACAGTGTGAAAATTCTCATAATAGGACTTTAATTCTTGTGCTTCTTTTCTTTGGAGCGTGAAGGAGCTCTGCTCCAAAGAGCACAGGAATTGCCACTCAGAGCTGAAATATTTTCACTCTGCTGTGAACTGAGAGTGCCCAGCATGGTCTGACTCAAAGGGAGATGCCAGAAATTCCCATTAGTGAGATCTCAGTGTTGGATGGGACCAGCTAAGCTGCTCCACCTGAGAAATCCAGTCCTTGGAGGTACCAGCCCCAGTACACTGGGAGCACAGACAAAGCTCATGTTGTGGTGCTTTAGTGAAAAATGAGCTTTACAAAAATCAGGCATTGCTAATGGATGCTGGTCAGTGAAGTTTGTCTGTCTTTTTTAGGGAACACATCCAGGTTTCTCTGGTGCTGTTCAACTCCCATGCAAGGGCAGGACTGATCAGTTGTCCCCAAAGCACTGCTGGAATAAATCTGTAGCTAAATGCATTCTTCTAAATCAGAGACATTTCCTGTGGCATCACTTCTGTTATGTTTTCTTGCAGTGACCTAAAAACCTGGCTGCTTTGGAAAGTGGATAGTATTGGCAAGCAAAGAAATATGGCAAGTAAAAGTCTTTTTTAGATCCAGTTGATGTCAGTGTTTTCTTCAAAAAAAAGGGCAAGTCACAGCCCTGAAGGGTCCTGAGGAGGAGTTAAGGCACGATTGAGGCAGAGAGTAATTGTTCAGGCCATGCTTAATTCTCCACTTCAGTTTTAAACCAATAAAGAATTGTGGATGGATCTAATTTATGTAGACAAATATATCTACGTATTCCTCCTGTTAGCAGTGGGGGGCTGTGACACTGCAGTCAGGGAGGCTGATGGAAGGAGTGGCAGTGGTAAAGCTGTGACAAGTGGGAATTTTGCCAAGGCTGGCAGTGAGAACAGCACCTGAAAGTCAAATGTCTCTCTCTGCCTTAGAGACAACCAGTAACTACATGAAATTCTTGTTGCAAACCCTTGTTTTAGAGCAGGTGACAAATAGCTCCCAGATCCCATTTTTTCCTGCCTTTGGCCCAAGTTCTCACCAGCCTGCAGGTCGCTGGCATTCCCAGAATTGCTTTTACCTGTCTGCATGCACAGATTCTCCTTGGGCTGAGGCCACACCCTGACCCCTGTGTTTGTGCCTGGAGTGGAGACCAAGTGAAAACACAGTTCTCTCTGTTGGGTTTTTCTGTAGAGTGGTGTATTGCACCTCGAGACTTCCCTCTGCCCCGCCTGGAGTGCCCTCAGCTTGCTGGCAGCCTCGCCAGGTTGGCCGTGGTGGTGCCACTGCCCTTTGCCAGCCCCTCTGAGCCAACCAGAGTCTGTCCAAGCCTTCAGAGCACAAAGCCCTGATAAGAAGGATCTCTAACAGGTATGCACCAGGGAGAAGGAGGAGATGTTCCCAAAATTAGTTGCCGTCAGCTCCAAGCGGGAGTGAGTGCCTCGTGTGTCACGGAAACGCTGAGTATGTGTTGTATATACTGTGTGTATATCTAAGTATGTACCTATAATTACACTATTGAAGTGTAAAATCCAATCTTTGCAAGCTTATGGGAGATTCAGGAATGTGGCTTGCTTTGGACTGTAATTAAAACATGGGCATTTTGGTTAAAAATAGCTCCTTTCTGACCTACATTCCCGATGTAGGTCAGTGGAGGCACTTCTCAGACCTATTAGCATTTTGGACACTTAATCTTAGCAGCATATTGCATCTCCTAGAATAGGTTAGGAGAGGCAAGGCAGGAGGAATTGCTGCATCTCGAGTCACCCAGAGAGGTTGCCAAGTTTCCCAGGCACCAGAGAGGCAGAATAATGAGGATTATATTTAATTCGGGCTGGAGAGGCAACCGTGGGGTGTTGAGCAGAGGCAGCTCAGATCATCTTGGCTCTGTGGGGGAGGGAGAATTTATAACTCTAGCTGGCTCCAAAGCAAGCTGTGTGTGCATTTGCGTGTGTATATATATTTATATATATCTGTATATACAAATCTGGATGTGTATATAACACCCTGTGTATATATGTATGTATGTATATGTCTGCAGTGTACAAAATGTGTATCTATAGAAATGTATACATTTATATGAATTTCTATTTCTCTATATAAATAGTCATGCAACTAGGGGAGATCATGTTCCCACAGAGTGTCCTTTTCTGTAACACCCCCCCATAAAAGAAGCTGCTTCCATTAATGTCATATTGGCACAAATGTCTTAAATTTTCTTTTCTGTTTAGAAAGGAATGGTGCTTAATGGCTGAGCACAAGCCTGGAAGGTTTTTACTCTTCCAGAGGACTTCCAGTGAATCATTAGTTGCTCCAGAGCTGTTCCACATTTGTGAAATAAAGTGGTGGCCAAACTGACTCAGGGCTGGTTTTATAGACAAAGAAAAGGGGTTGTTGACTGTGCATTGGAAACCTCTGCTATGCTCTCAGAGTTGTGATGGTGAAATATCTGCACAGCTAATTACTCTGGTTCCTGTTAATTTCCCAGCTATTGGCTTGAACAGGGGAAAAAAAGTATTTCCTGCTCTAAAGGAAGTTATCTGAAGCCTGATTATGTTGCCTCAGTGATGTATGGATTTCCATTTAGGGTCAGGATGTTGGGCTGTAAATCAAGAATCTGAGCTCAGTGAACATCTAGTTTGGGATGTGTCTTTTCTGTTCTAATTGATTTTAAATTATTTCAATTCATCATCAGAACAAACTATACCTTAATTCATGATAAGCTCAAAGAATTTCTCATTCATGTCAGGGTGAATTTTGCACTTGACTTCAGTGGGGTTGAACGAGGTTAGAGCGTTTCATTCACCACTGGCATAAAAACAATCTTGTAGTCGTGCAACTATTAATTCAAATCGTAATTTTGTAATAAAAGCAGACTAAAAATGATTTGCTAGTTATGTATTCTATGGTTATAGCACCTTTCTATGGACAAGATGTGTTGGAGTTGGTGTTGGTTTTGATTTTGTGTTGCTGATCCTTACTCTGAGTTTGGCCCTGAGCGGTGCCAGAAGCAGCTCAGCCCCTGGAATACCAGACCATAACATGCTGCATTTGAAAGGAAAAGCTGCAAAGTGCTGATGCCTCAGCATTCCTTGAGCTGTGTGCCTGGAGTGCTGGCTGATTGCTGAATTGCCACATGCATCGTGCAAATATTCCAAGAAATGTGGGTCACGGGGATTTTGGCTCCTTGTGGCAGAGCCCTCGTCCAGTCCTGCAGAAAACCTCCTTGTGCCTCCACCCTGAGCATTCCCAGGCTGCCCTGGTCCTTGGAGCAGGTGGAAATGTCCTGCTGCCCATCTGCCATCGTTTGGAAGCTGGGATGTGGTTAGGAAAGAAAAAAGGAAGAATGGATTATTCCTTCACTTGCTTCAGGGGAGAAGACAGACAGACAAACATGAAATCATCATGGAAATCAAAACAAACACCTAGAACATATGACATTGAGTGAAATGTTTCTCCTGAGCTTCTGGTTTGTGCTTTGCCTTATTATTTCATCTGAGGGAAATCAGCACTTTATGGAAAAGTGCTTCCCAATCTCTTTTGCATAAACGTTACAGTGAAACTTCTGTGATGTATAGCTGCCTGTTCAAGAAAATGGGTCATTTCCATACAAATGTCATATTTCTATGCAGAAAATATGCTGAATTCATTCCCTATCTCCTAGTTAAAGCAATCCCTTTGCTGGTTTTGTGATTTCAGCATATTTGCCTGACTGGAGACAACCAGAAGAGAAGAAAAAATGATTATTTTTTAATTAACTCATGCAGGCCTAATGTCAGACTAAGCACTTGAGTGCAGTGTCTCTGGGGCACACACAGGAATATCATCCTCCCATGGCTGATTTTCTTTTTGAGCAAAGTGAACCACAAAGCTCAGAGTCTGGAGACTTGGGGAAAGAAGTTTTTCTGATGTCACTGCTAAAGAAGATGCGTGTATGTCCATGTCCTCAGGGGAGCAGCCATTCGTTCACACAGGAACCCACAGGCTGAAGCCAGCAGGGGAGTGATGAGCTTTGCAAATCTCCTTGCACTCTGCAGGGTGAATTTCATCTAAAATGAACCTGAGCTCCTGGCACTGCTGCTCAAAAGAAACAGCAAACCCACCCTGCCTCTGGAAAGCTGAATTTTCCATTCCGCTTTATATTTGGGAAAGAAACAGTGGAGTTTAGGATCAGAGTTACAAACCAAGTGGATGCTAGAGAAGGACAACCAAAGAAATTCTGTGACCCAAAGCCTGTAGGTGCCTGGTGCAGGTCCTTGGAGCTCCACTGCTCCCAGCACAGCAGGTGACTGAGATGTTTGGTACCTGCTGCTGGACCTTTCTAAACAGCCATTAGAATTTCTTGAAATCATTAAGATGAATCTGCCCAGCTTCTCAGCTCCTGTAGCTGGCTTCAGCCAGCAGAATTCTTGGGCTGTTCACTCTGTCAGAGGCATTTTGCTGCTTTTCACCCACAGGAATGTAAAGAAGTCACTGCTGTGGGATGGCCTTTGGTGGCAGAAGTGTCCCCAGGCCCCTGGACAGGCTGTTAATCCACAAGGGGTTTTCAGGCTCCTGTTCAGCCTCTGCACGAGCTTCTACACCCACCTAAAAGCTGCTCCTGTCCTTGTGTGCTGGAAAAACATCTCTAAGGAAATCTCCCTTCACCAAAAACTGCTTAAACCAAATAAAGATATTTCCCAGTAATAATAAGGATGAAGCTCTATCTAACACATTTTATTAATAAATAAGCAGGTATCGACCATCAGGGTCTGGAGTATAAGACACAACTCCCATTTTTTCCTCTGACAAAATACTTTCCTCTTCCTCTCTCTGTGAATCTTTTGGGCACAGACTCATCCAACTTTAGTGAGATACAATTTATTCCCAAAGTAGCAAATGGGAAAGGAAAGGGATCTTGAGAGGCTTTTGTCTCCAGGAGAGAAAAACATTCCCAGGGAGAGGCCTCTCCCACCCACTAATCCTACCTGGGGCTTTGGGGGATTGTGTTGTATCTAAACACTGAGATATTTTAAATTAATTAGAGTTTAAATGGAATTAAACTTCTGTTCCCAATTTCCTGTCTCCCTGGGGAAGGCAGTGAAAATTTCTTTCTCATAAAAATATTATGAGTATAATGTGTGTTATTCGATGTCCAGATCCTCTATTTAATGGAATTTTGCATATATACAAAAAAAGGGGGAAAGTTTGTTACTGGTATTTATTTCTATAGGAAGGGATTTTAGGAATTAAGTAAAAATTAAACAAACAAGAAATTACATTATTAATATCAAAATAATTATTAGCATAAAAAATAGTGCACTATGGTAATAAATCACTGACAAATCTGGATAGAGATGTGTTAGGATTAAGTTCTGAGCACGTAAGGCCATGATTAAGTTCCTGAAAATTTTTCATCTTCAAAAATTCTCCATTGAAAATGTCTGCTTTTAATTGAAAAACAAAATCCTCAGGCTGACTTTTTTGTGATTATTTGGTAGCTGAAAAAAATGTGACTCCTTGAATGTAACTTCAAACAAAAACCTTTTCAATGTTGTTTTCATCTTAAGAAAAACTCCGCATTTTTCATCTGAAGGAAACTCTCTTTTGAAGCATAGAGAAGTTTTCTGAAAATAATACTAATTTAGAAGAAAGTATGTTTTTAACAAACCTTTCTATTCATAGAAAGAGCAATTATTTTTTTTCTCTTTTATTACCAAACTTTTATGTGCTTTCATTTGTGTCACTTTTGTCTGTAGGTAAAAAATGGAACTGTGGGAAAAAAACCCTCTCAAGCACAGGAAGATTTTGTTTTTTTGGACTCAAAAATGTTTTTCTAAAAGATATTACACAACTTAAACTTCAGTAATTGATTGCTTGAAGGGATAAATAAATGTTGTATCCCTGGAAGTGTCTAAGGCCACCTTGGACAGGGTTTGGAGCACCTGGGACAGTGGAAGGTGTCCCTGCCATGAGCTTTAAGGTCCCTTCCAATCCAAACCATCCTGGGATTCTCTGATACTAAGGAAAAACAAAGAAATTAAGTATTGAAGGGAAGAATAATTAAAGTATTGGTGGCAAAGGGCTTACATTTTTTTTTTAAATTGTGTTTCCACTGCCAGAAATGTGGGTGTAATCAACAGGAGCTTGGGAATGCTTAATCCTTTGGAATTAATATCCAATAATTTTCTCACTTCTGGTATTACATTAGTCCAAATGCAAACCATGACTGAGTTCATGATCTTTGTTGCTGCCACTTTGTCATTACTAAAAGTAATATTTGTAGTAGGTGGATAACTGAGAATAGGAGAACTCAGAGAAAAATTGCCATTACTTTTTATTTTCAGTGACAGGCAACACCACACCCAAAAGCTGTTCCATATATAATCAAATTAATGAAATAACTGTAAAATCGAATTATTAATTACGGAGAGAATGGGGAAAGAAGCCAAATGTGTGTCTTTAGTTGGCACTCAGCTGTATGGGCAAGTCCTTGACTAGTTAACACCAAGGTTTTTTTTCTGAAGTTTGACCCTTTTACATATCTATATTTTTTTTTCCCATGGAAAAATGTCACTGCAATATGAGGAGAATGATCTCAATGGCCTAATTTATATTTATTTTAGCTTTTGTGCCACAACTCTTGTTCTGAATAACCCAATGGTCCTTGAAGGAGGGCAGACAAACAGGTTTTCATCTGTTTATTTGTGCGTGAAACCAAAAAATGTGCAGAGAGGCTGAAACTCTGTGTGTGCCTAGGACAGTGCTGGCAGCACGATGTTCATGGATAAAGGAATTCTCACTGGCGATGTCAGAATGCTCAAATTGGCCCTCGGGAAGACAAAGGCTGTGCTGTACACACCTGCAGCTGTGGGCAAACGAGAGAACAATGGCCATTGTTCAGTTGTTAATGCACCGAATTTCTGTCTTACCTTCATTATTGGCTGACTTTCAGTCCCTGTAATTAATGTGCCTGGAGTGGGTGGATCTCTTTACATTCGCCTGTTTCTTTTCACAGCTTAATCAGAGCAGGAGAAAAAACTTAAGATTCTCTTTGTTTTCCGAGTTTCCTGGTGCCGTGGTGAGCTGGTGGGAGAGAGCCCAAACAGGGAGATGAACTTCTGGAGATGAATTGATGTTTGATCCTGAAACTTTCCAGTTGCTTGTGTTTCAGGCTGCGTTCCAGTTCTTACCTTTGCAGCACCTTGTAAGAAAGAAAGAAAACTCCAATATTCAGGAAGTCCCAAACTGTGGAACCGTGCAGCTGATAGCCAATACATTTCCTAGGAAACTGTGCCAGGGCCTCACCACCCTCTGAATAAAGAATTTCTTCCTAATATCACAAACTGCAAGATCAGCCCTTGAGTTTCTATAGGTTCAGGTGAGTGTAATTTAAAGCAGAATTTACCTACAATGGTTTCCTGAAATTAAAAAGCAGCATTTGAGTTCTGCTTTAAGAGTGAAAATTGATCACGGTCAGCAATACAAGAAGGGAAATAACAAAAGCTTTTCTACAGCGATTTCTCCAGTTCAGAAATCTACAGTGGCTGGTACCCCACAGAATTCCATCCACAAGAGAACCCTAACAGAAAAAATCTGTCTGGTTTTCAGTGCTCCTGTTTGGCTTTAAGCAGACAGGATGCTGAGACCAGTCTCAGAATCTGGTGAAAAATTGCTGTGGATGGGGACATTTAGCTCCTATTTAGCAGTGTGTGAGAAACATCCACATTCCATTGGAATCAATTTCCTTGGATCACCTGGAGCTGCCTTAATGGACTGAAGACCAGATATGCTTTTATCCAGGCAGAGCTCTCAGAATTTGTTGTAACAGAAGTATCAAAACACATTTCTTGTAGTGTTTTACCTCAGCAGCCTGAAGGGAGGAGTCTGCAAAGAACCTGTGGGCCCTGTCCTTGATGCAGCTCCTTCCCTTCCTTGCCAGCAATCTCAGCATCCTCAGCAGAAGCAACCTTAGCCACTGTCATGTTTATTATGGCTCTACATATTTCACATTAAGTGTTATTTACTGTAACTCTGCCCATAAAGGACTAACAGCATTATTGGGAGATGTCCTTTGCATGCCTGATGTCAGCTGCAGCTGCAGATCACATTTACAACTCCAAACACATGCAATGGAGAGTCATAAATTATACAGGAAACAACACAGAGTAATGAGAGATGTGTCAGCTCGAGTTTCTCACTGCGGAGGCAGCACTGTGGCAGGCAAGATTTATTTACTATTCCAGCCACTGGCTTTTTTGCAGTCAATAGCTCGTCACTTTTAGTCTGCAAATAGGAATAAAGATGTTTTGCAAGAAGGAAAACAAAAGACAGCAGAGCTGCTTGGCCTCTGGGGTGAGTTACTGGAATTTTGGAGCTCCAGGTCTCACTCTGCACCAGCCAGTTGGGAAAACTCTGTAGTGTTTGCACATCACCCTCTCCTTATCTATTAGCACAAAAACCCCACCAATTAATGTATGGGAAGCATAATGTGAAAGCTGGAAATTAGTGCCATTTTCCCTAAAGGGGACACACTGGTCCCCAAGAGCCAGATCCAGGAATTCCATGGTCCTGAGTGCTGCCAAAGAGCAGGAACAGCAGTGGGGAGCAGTGAGGGAGAAACCTGAGCAGGGACAGGTGACACCAGGGCTGTGGTGGCTCTGCAGAAATGCTGGGTGTCCCCCAGTAAAGGTGGTGAGAAAGAGGATGAGGGCTTCTATTCAAGCCAGCTGGACTGGGAAATAAAAAGGGAACAATATTCTGGATCTAATTTTTTGCCTATCTTTAGGGGTTTGTATTGTGGTGGGGTGCAATAGTCAGACATGAAAAATCCCTGTTCTCCAGCCTAAAATTAAATCAAGGTGAAAATATTTCCTCCCACCTCAGGTGCAGCTTTTATTTGGGGTTTGTATTTCTGCATCTCTGCATCAGCATTCCCACCTTTTGCCATCTAATGGGATTTATCTGTGCAGCATTTGGGTGGTTTTTAATTGCTAAAGAGAGGGGCTGGGCCAGCACAGGCACCTGCAGAGCCAAGGCACAGGGACAAGGATGGACACAGGGATGTGCCCCAGGGTTTGGGGACAAGGATGGACATGAGGATGTGCCCTGGGGTTTGGGGACAAGGATGGACACAGGGATGTGTCCCATGGCCTGGGAGTGCTGCCACGGAGGATCTGCTTTGCTCCAGCGTGGTGGAAGCTGCTGCTCATCTGGGATTGAGCAGATTCCATCCCTGTGAGTCAGGGCAGATCCGTGTCTGCAGGGAACACTGCTCAAGCTGAGTGCAACATGCATGTTTGGAGGCTAAACTTAGTCCTCAGTTACTGGGAATGTCAGCTTGCATCATCAGTAAACTCAGAATGGAATTAGGCCAGAAGGGATTATGGATAATGTGTTTTATTTTGAATATTTTATCCAGGCAAATCTGAACTGAAAAATCACAAGAATAGCCTGTAACAAGAGGAACAAAACCATAATGCATTGCCTCTTTTTGTGTCTGTGTCTGAAAAAATAACCACCTAAGGTTGGGAAAGAATTCTGATTGCTTTTCCAGGGCATGATTCCTCCCATGACTTTGTGTGGGCACATCCCTGTGGACACACAGAGCCCAGCAAAGCAAGCTGGCTGCTGCATAGAAATTCATGGAAACAGAAAGATCCTTTCAATGAAAGAAGTTTCTTTCCAGCCACTAAAGCAGTTTGCAACACTCAGAAAAAGCACTGAAATTATTTCCTGGTGGACTCCCTCACCATTTTATCGTGTTGTGTCAGATTGTGCATGTTGCTGATGAAAAGCAAAAAAGCTCCCAAAAGTTATGTAGGCAAAAAATCCTCCAAATTCCTCGCTGTCTTTTAAAGGCTAAAAGTCCGAAAAGTCAGGATTCAGTTGGGTTTGTCTCTTTTGTAAGAGTATTTAGTATTATCCAATAGACTTTCCCATCTGCTGGGCTGGAAAATCTCAGTAGAGGAGGTGGATTTGGGTCTGATCAGAAATTCCAATGAGGGTAACTACAGTCAGAGGAAGGGCTGATGCTGCATCCATCATGAAGGTTTTATTTTAGCAGCTAGAAGAGAAAATATGCTGTGATTCAAGGCATGTGTTCAACAGAAAAATGTATAAACATATACAAAATAGGGAAGAAAAATAAAATTTTAGCTCATGCAAAATCCCCACATTTGTTGATATTTTTGTCTGAGTTTAAACAATAGATTGAGACAACTTGATTGACTTGACCTTGACTTGAAAATCCATAAAGCTTCCAAGAAAATAATGTCAAATGCAAAATCTGTGGAGTCCTTTGGAGCATTTGGAAGCTCTAACTGCATACAAGTTGTTGGATGTCACGAGTTTGTGCATTATTAATAAAAGTTGGAGCTTTGCATCTTCCCAGTTATAATTACTTCTCTAAATATCTCCAGGAAACAGAAGCATAAACTAGCGAGCATTTAAAAACCCTGGGTAAGCATCTTTTGGAGAAAGTGCCTATAAAATGACTCATGCTTCTGTTTACAGTTGGAAATTGGTTTTGGAATCATAAAATAAGTGCAAGGTTCCAAAAATGGCCAAATCAAGGCTGTGACTGGGAGGTCACAAGTCTGAGTTGAGAGGATCTTGCTGACCTGAAGATGAGAATCTCCACCAGGTCTGATGGATAACTCTTGGTTATCAGTGAAACGTAACAGAAAAATATGTAAGAATCATCTATTTCAGGAAAAGAAACTACATAAACTCCAGACTGTATCAGCAGCAGTTTTTAAATAACATGTCACCTCTCCAAAGTCACTCATTTTTATATGTGAATCGTGTGTACAAAGCCCAGTAATTTCATTTATATACACATGACTATTATTAGATGCAAAACACACACATTGCAATCATTTGTGAGATGTCCTCAGGACTCCCAGAGATCTGTGGCTCTTGAACTCTTCTCCAGGATGATCAAAATCTGTTAAAAATATCGTTGGGCCCATCGTAACCACAGAGACACAAATTCTGCTCGTTGGCCTCTGATGAGATTTGTCATTGTTACATGAACTCCCTGACTGAGGATTTTGTCTCCCTAAATAAAATCCTGTCTAGGGCTGATCATGTCCTATTTTATTGCCTTCAGAACCATGCTGTGCACACTGTATTTTCCTTAAAGGAAAATACTTATGGTGGCTTTACTCTTTCTTAAATATCACAATAAGAAAGTCAAACCAACTTAATTTCTTTTTAAAATAGATTTATTTTTAAGTCCTTCTCTCCACTGGGTTGCATCCCATGCAACAGAATGCTGATACAGTCAATACAAAGTTGAAAACAGAAATTCCATTTTAATTTATAGAGATGTTGCAGCCTTTGCTGAAACACCACCCTAACGAGCTGAGTTACTTTGATGCTCATTTTCAGGAGATGTGACTTGGATGCAGAACTCTGAACTGTCAGGAGAAAATTCCCAATGTACAGGTTTGGGTCATAAACAAGAATTTGTTCCATCAGATGCTCACTCCATTTACAACCTTGTATTGTCGTTTAACATTTTTCCTGGGAAATAAACAGATGTTCATCTCTGGTTAGCCAGAAACAGAAAGGAGTTAGGAGGAAATCTGATCCCCCACTTGAAAATTATACTGAGGAAATCCCCCAAAATCTCCACCTTTATGCAAGACAAGCATGCCTAGAACATACCAGAATAAAAACCCCAGATTTTTAATTAAAAATTGGTTTTAACCCAGACTCAAAATGTGGCAGGGACTTAGCCTTGAATTTGGGCACATGGATTTCAGTGCATTTGGTGGAGATATCTTGGGTTTAATTATATGTTTAAAAAGCATATTCTGTATTTAAGTACCAACAGTCATTTGCTTGAGAACTCTCTGAATTTTGTGTAAGTGCCAGACAAGCACAAAAGTGAATGTAAATGAGGTTCTAAAGCAGAAGGATCAGATATTTCCTTCAATGAAACACTCCAGGGGTGCAGAAGCTGTGCAGGTACAGATGGATTGAGACAGGGCTCTGTGTGGGGCTTTTCCAGCTGCAGTGATGACTTTTGGGGGACCCCAAAAAAACCCAAAAAACCAACCAACCAACCAACCAACCAAAAACAAAAACAAAAACAAAAACAAAAACAAAACAAAAAAAAAAAAAAAAAAAACACAAAAAACAAAAAAAAAAAAAAAAAAAAACCCAAACAAACAAAAAAAAAACAAAACAAAACAACCAAAAAAACCCCAAAAAACAACAACAACAAAAAAAAACATCCACAGAAGCTAAGCCTGAAATATTTCTACAGTTTCCAGTTTCAAACTGAAGATGTGGATCTGGACAGGGAACTGTAAAATGTCAGGGCAGACAGTGAAATTCTCCCCAAGTTGAATCTCCAGTGTCTGAGTCAGGGCTGGTTGTGCAGGGAGAACACAGGGAATGGTCCTGATATAGAACAATAACTGAATTATATTTATGATATTTCCATATTGCAAACTTCCTTCTTCTTCCCTTTTAATCAGAAGATGAAATATATAAGATTTTTGAAGAGACATCAAGAACTTAATCCTTTTGGAGCTGACAATATTTTTTTTACCAATGTAAGACGCAACTATTTGCATTTTTCTCAATTATTTTACTCGTTCTGGCAGGGACAAACATCCCTAACAGACACCCAGGAGTTATGGTAATTTACAGAGTAGATCTACAGCAGCATTCCAGCTAAACTGCAGATGATTTTCTGAACATTTCCACCTGAAAAATGGAACTGGCTCCTCATTTAGAGAAGGAGCTGACCAAGCAGCCACTTATTAAATCAACAGAAATAACTCTCCCACCCCGGGCTACAGACTGTGCTGCTCTGTTTGCATCGGCTGTTTTCCCTGATTTCCAAATGCCTCAAATCCCAGCTGAGGAGAGACTTGATCCTGCTCCCAGCAGCAAGGCTTGGTTCCTCATCTTGCTCCCAGCAGCAATTCCTGCAGGGGAAGAGTCGGGATCCTGTTCCAAACCACACACACAAGGAAACCCTTCCTTCTCCAGGAGCTGCTGCTGTGCTGGTGCCTGGAGAGGCTCCCTGGGCCAGAGGCTGGGCAGAGTTAAAGGAATAAAGCAGGGATTTATTAAAAGCCTTCACAGGATTCACCTTGGGCAGTGCAAGAGCCTGGCCATGGCTACACCCAAGATGGAGCCAAGTCAGGAATTCTCACACTTTTATCAGTTCTGGTCCATTTCCACTTTGGGGTTCATTGTCCAATTCCAGCTCCAGGTTCTGCAGTCCCACCCTCCCAGATTCTCTCCTCCATTCGCTGCTGTTTGCACTTTTTGGGGCTGGAGCTGCAGCGCTGTCCTTGGTTGTGGGGCTGGAAAAGGATTGTTGTGTGTGCCTGAGCTGGGAGGAGAACTTGGGACACTTTGGATGGAGTTCAGAGTCACACACTAATGCAGGACAGAGTCTGGAAAATCCGAAAGCTAAACTTAAGGCATCAATGCCACCGGAGCTGGGTGAGCCAGGCCAGGCAGCTCCTGGGTGTTGTGACAGCCACTACCCTTGGGGAGGTCCTGGCATATTCCTGATTAAGGAGAAAAGACACAATTTCGTGATATGGGATTGGCAGGTGCAGATCTGGAGGATAAAAATCCCACCCTGCCCTAAGTGGATGACAGTGGCTGCTTAAGCCAAGTGTTGGAAACTTCAAGAGCAAGCTGAAGGAATGATGTCAAATATCCCCAAGGTTTTTTTTGGTATTATTTGGGCTTTAAACAAAACATCTGTGGCCACACAGTCCTGGTTAATTATGGATAAAAGACAAAACCCCAAGAAGATGTTACCCCTGCTCAAGCTGAAACTATCAGAGAATCCCAGGATGGTTTGGGTTGGAAGGACCTTAAAACTCATCCAGTGCCACCCCTGCCATGGCAGGGACACCTCCCACTGTCCCAGGCTGCTCCAACCCCAATGTCCAACCTGGCCTTGGACACTGCCAGGGATCCAGGGGCAGCCACAGCTGCTCTGGGCACCCTGTGCCAGCCCTTCCCACCCTCCCAGGATGGAATTCCTTCCCAAAACTGAGTTGGCTCAAGGGAAACATCAGTAAAAGAAAAGCAGCTAAGGTGGATGTTGCTGAGGAAAAGTTTTGTTGTCTCCTGGGTGTAACATGAGAAAAAAATGAGTTTTTTTCCCATCATCCCAACGATTCTCCACCTCAGCTCCTGGTACATGGAGGGTAAATGAAATTAATTTAAATGAATCAGGCACGGTCCCTCACCTCTCTGACAGTGCATCTAACCAGCTTTGACTTTCACTCCTGGGGTAGGATTTATTTTAGAAAACTAGAAAAAAAGTGTCTTTGTTATTCTTCAGACAGGAAAAATTACATGTTAAGAACCAACAGTTCATTGTCTAAAAATAATTTATAATTACATAATGCTTTCCTCTTTCAGAGCAAGATTCATGTTAATTAGGCTTGTTAGCAGTTTGAGGTTTTTTAGTTTAAATTTAGTTTAGGATTGGTCAAAAAGTTGTTCTGGTTCTTTGTGTGATTTGAAGAGGTGGCCTGGATCAAATTCCTTCTATCCCAGTGCCTGGAATGTCATCATCCCTTGGAGGTAACTGATGCCTTTGGGGAGGGATTGCCCAGGCTGGAGGTGGAAACAACACCTGAACTTCCCCTGCATTTCCAAAGCAGCCTTCCCAAGGCAGGGGTCAGGCACGTGGTCCCTCCACTGTGCTGTCACATGTACATCCATTTGTTTCATTAAAGTAGTTTTGGGACAAATTACTGAATATTCAGATGGTTTAAAATGTTTGTAATTCCCCTTGGAACTGCTGAGGTTGTGCAGTTCCCCCAGCAGCCAGAGTGCTCAGGGAGGATGTCAGGACAGGTTACAAATCCTTTTAGTCCCAGGGCTAGACACAGTGTGGGGTTTGAGCTGAGCAAACCACCAGGAAATTCCATGTGCTGCTTTCCCCTCGCCCTGAGGAAGCCAATTTTTCACTTGTTCCCTTCACAGTGGATGGAAGAAAGGGGAGAGAAAGCAGCAAAAGAAGAAGAGATCCATCAATGTCACGATGGCAGGGCCAGGTCACTGCACTCCAGAGTGTGGCACTACAAGCTGGGGCTGCTCCCTGGGCACCGAAAAGCAGATTTGGGAAAGCTGTCATCCAGCTGGGAGCTCCAGCCCTGAGAGGAGAATGTGTGAGAAATGTCAGAATCCTTACCTGGAGCAAATAGGAAATGTGAGGACGAGGCTGAGCCCTGTGTGTGAGAGGCAGGGATGGGGACAGGCAGGAGGTTGGTTGTTGGATCCCAGAAATCTGGGATTTTTGAGCTTTCTGGCACTGACCCCCAGCAGAACACTGCTTTGGACCTGAGGCCTTGGAGAAGGCTCCAAATTTGAGTGATGGAGTTAAAATCACGGGTGTGTGGTTAAATAGAAATGTGGGATTTCACATGGTGAAGGGTTTGGAATTTGGGGTTTTTATAATATAGTAATAGGTATGGGACAAATGGAGGATTTTGGGTGGTGTCTCTTTTGGTGTTCTTCTTCCTCCTTCTCCATGATTTCAGGCAGTAGTTTCTGGTTGAACAGACAGTGCTGCACTGAGGGTCATGGAAATGTAGTTACTGAATCAAAAGTATAAATAATATAGGTGCTAATTCTCTATTGGACTGTTTAGCTTTAAAAGACCTTGTAACCAGCTGGATTCAGCTCCATTTTGCTCACTTTTAGCTGGTAGCTGGAAGTGTTGCTGAACTTTCTGTACTTTAGATTTAATAAACAGCCAAGCCCAAACATGAGAAAATCTCTTTCCTTTGTGTGTTTTTCAATCCTGGCTCTGAGTGAAGGCAGAAGAGACCCCAGACAAACCACCAATTAAGTGATGCAAAACAGCACCACGGGTACAGTTGGTGACATCTCTCCTTTAGTCTGAGGCACAGCAGGAGGGTTCTGACCCTGGGTTGTGTCACAGAAAGCTGTGACAGCAGCCCTGGAAATCAAGAGATGAAGAATCCACGGAGCAAGGTGTGGCAGCACAGGTGACAGGAACCGCTCAGTTTATCATCCCAGGAAGAGGGGGGATGCAAGCACAGGAGCCCAAGAAATAATCTCATTTATGATGGGATTTCCAGCCCAGGAGGCTGCAGCTCCTGGTTGCTGCCCTGAATGGAGCATTTTAACTCCCCATAGTTTTGTTCCAGCGGCAACTCAGTAAGTAGCCAAAATACATATTAAATATTTCCTTGTCCTTTCTCCTGTTTCTTGTTTGAGAAGATCGTGGAACAGTTTGGGTTGGAAAAGGGACCTTAAGGCTCATCTTTTTCTGTCCCCAACGCTTTCCCAGGTTGCTCCAAGCCCCTTCCAGCCTGGCCTTGGACACTTCCAGGGATGCAGGAGGAGCCACAGCTGCTGTGAGCACAGATACTCCCACACTTTCTTAACTAAACAGAACTAATTTCTCTGTATTTAACTCTCTTTTATGAGGTTAAATGCCCTTAACCACAAGCTAAATGCAGTGGTAGCTGCCAGTGTGTATTGATCTGGCTGCGGAGATTAGTTTTAATTAGTTTTAATTAGTTTCAATCAGTTTGATTGCTGGTGCACAGTTCAGTGTTGATGGCTCTGAGTTGTTCTCTGAGCCAGCACAGCCCCCTTGGCTCAGCACTCCTTGCTCCACTCTGACTCACTAGAAAAAAAAAAAGAATTTGGGTGAATCATGAGGTTTTACAGCAGTTTAAGGCTGGACTCCATCTAAATACAGTCCCATGTTTCAGCTGGGATTTCAGCAGCCACCACTGGAGCTCCTGGGACAGTTCCTGCTGCTGTCACTGAGCTGCACCTCTGGTCACATCTCAGGGCTTGTGCACAGGATCTCTTCCCCCTCTGGACAAATAAGAAATTTACCCTCTTACCTCTGTCTTGCCTTCTCACATATCCTGAGCACGTTAGAGAGCTCCTTAGAGGTGGTGGTAAATTCATCTTTAACAAATCAACAAACCCAGCTGGACATTACTTCTAAAAGAGAGGTAAAATGAAAAAAAAAAAACCCCCAACATCATTTTGTTTCCTTTCCTTTTCAGGAATTTTAGAAACCTGTAAGAAACTCTGTAGTTCATCCCAGGAGAAAATTGTTCTCTGTGTGTTAAGTGCTTTGCAAGGAATAAAATACATTCCTTAGTGCTTGCCCACTTGTGTAATAATGCTGTAATCTGTGCTGGGTGAATTGTCCTGAATTGGAGATTTATTTCACAGAGTCTTTAAAGAGTGTTTGATTTAAACCCTGAGATTAGGGGGCACAATTTAAAACCTGAATTGTTTATTTTATGTATTTATTTATTTATAATAAATAATAATAAATGATAATAATTTATAATTATTATTTATTATATATACTAAATTAGTGATTTATAGAGCTTTCAAAGCTGTCACTTGTGCTTTCCTTTGGCCAGTGAGGTTTCTTTGGGTGTGGATGGGCAAGAGGAATTTAGAGGGCTGGAGTTCACCCTGATCATTCTCTTCTGCCTGGTGACAGTCACAGGATGTGTCCTCATTGAATTTTAGCACCAGGACACCCCTGGTCAGGGATCAGGAGACTGTGGGAGCAGAAAAACCGTGTGGAAAAAACCTTGTAGCCATAAATCCATTTACTGGTACCTCAGACACCACTGCCTTGCAGGGATGTGATGCAGAGCACCTGCTTTACTTCCAGTCCCATTTCGTGTAATTCCATTCACACACAGGGACTGAAGAAAAAAGCTTGGAGGTGAAAATGGCAGAAAAATAAAAATAAAAATTCTTGCTTGTACAAGGCAAACACCTCGGTGTTTTAGTAAAACTGCCCATCCAGAATAATATCTGCATATTTTTTTCTTGTTTCTGTCAAGAGCTGGAGTTTCCCTGAGCAAAAAGCACAAGTGCAGCTGATGCAGAGAGGCAAATCTGGGGGTGTGTGTCCATCTCAGCCCAGGGCACATCCCTGCACTGCACAGCTCCAGACAGAAACAGCTCCCAAATACAGACAGTAACTTCCACTGAGAGTGACTCTGTGTGTGAAATATTTATTGGGCTTATCCATTGAATTATTTCACCACATTTAGGGTCTAAAAATAAGTAAATAAAACCAAACCCACCAACCCACAGGTGTCCAAGAGCCCTCAGAGAGGNTACTTCTAAAAGAGAGGTAAAATGAAAAAAAAAAAAAGCCCCCAACATCATTTTGTTTCCTTTCCTTTTCAGGAATTTTAGAAACCTGTAAGAAACTCTGTAGTTCATCCCAGGAGAAAATTGTTCTCTGTGTGTTAAGTGCTTTGCAAGGAATAAAATACATTCCTTAGTGCTTGCCCACTTGTGTAATAATGCTGTAATCTGTGCTGGGTGAATTGTCCTGAATTGGAGATTTATTTCACAGAGTCTTTAAAGAGTGTTTGATTTAAACCCTGAGATTAGGGGGCACAATTTAAAACCTGAATTGTTTATTTTATGTATTTATTTATTTANCCATTCACACACAGGGACTGAAGAAAAAAGCTTGGAGGTGAAAATGGCAGAAAAATAAAAATAAAAATTCTTGCTTGTACAAGGCAAACACCTCGGTGTTTTAGTAAAACTGCCCATCCAGAATAATATCTGCATATTTTTTTCTTGTTTCTGTCAAGAGCTGGAGTTTCCCTGAGCAAAAAGCACAAGTGCAGCTGATGCAGAGAGGCAAATCTGGGGGTGTGTGTCCATCTCAGCCCAGGGCACATCCCTGCACTGCACAGCTCCAGACAGAAACAGCTCCCAAATACAGACAGTAACTTCCACTGAGAGTGACTCTGTGTGTGAAATATTTATTGGGCTTATCCATTGAATTATTTCACCACATTTAGGGTCTAAAAATAAGTAAATAAAACCAAACCCACCAACCCACAGGTGTCCAAGAGCCCTCAGAGAGGGGCAGTGCCAGGATGAAGGTGCTCATTAAACCAGCCAGGAATGATTACCTGTCACAGGGCTGGGCCACTTGGATTAGCAAGGCTTGAGTTTCATTAATTAAGGGTTGCTTTTTGCTCTTATTGGTATGGTTTTCTTGTTTGGAATGCTCTGTAATGATTGATTTGCAATTAGAGAAGGCACAGAAGATGGGCTTGGCAGTCAGCAGTGCCTGGCTGATTAAACAGGTACAGGGATGAGACACCTGTGGGGCCACACTGGAACCATTCTCTGGAATATTGTCTAAATTTCCCCAGCCCTTTGTTTAATTTCATAAAAGTACATTGTGCTCTCTAGAGAAAAAAATTACAATGCTGCACCAAACCTCTTCATTATCCAGGTAATTAGAAAACCTTCCATCATTATCTGTCACACTTGAGCCCCCAAAAGAGAGTCAGTGTAATTCTCTGTGTGTTTATTTGTTTAAGGACCTCTTAAGGCATAAAAATTTTAGTGGTGATGAGATGATGTAGCGATTAATATTTCTATAATGAACAACTAATCATATAATATATAATTATATATTAATTACTATCTGCAGTTACATCATCTGAAGTGATAAAGACCCTTAAAATTAATATCTGTTTGTGTAAAGTTGAGAAAAAGTTGTGCTACTCTCTCTTCTTGAATATCATGTGTGTTAAATGTCATAAAGGCAAAAAAAGACTTTCTACTTAAAACTCCATCGAGTGAGTGGATAAAATGATATTCCTTTGAAACTATGTGTGATGTTTATAAACACCAAGGTATTTTGGCACCTCAAAGTAAGGAATTTTCTGTGCTTGCAGGGCAAGGCTGAGTTCCTGCAGATCCCTGTAAGCTCTGGGCTTAATGAAGCTGAAAATAACCTTCAAATCTGGGGATCAGCCTCATTGCAGTTGCTCCCTGCTTTAAATCTGCTTTAACTCACAATTGCATCCTATTTAGGATTGTTTCATTCTAAAAGGGATGCACGATGGAAACTCAAGCCACTTCCAAGTCTGATGCATTTGCCAAGTGGAGATATTCAAAATGTAAGAGGAAAATGAACATTATTAACTACAAAAGGAGTGAAATGCAGTATTTTGATTGGAAGGTTCGTGCTGTTAGAGCAGGAATAGGATAAAAATTGCTGTGCTCAGCCTCCTCCTCTGGAAAATGGATATTCCTGGCTCTGCTGGTGGATTCTTCATAGGATCTGAACCTCCTGGTTCTTGTCTAGATCCAGCTGGAGTCAGGAAAATTGTTATTCTAAATTAGCCCCGTGTGTCACTGCACTAAACACACACATCCCACACACCCCACTCCTGCTCCTCGTGCCTCCTTCTACCTGTGCCTTGTTTTATTTTTTATTTTCTTTGCACATTTGATGGCTGTGGGGGAATTCGACTTGAGACACTAATTATGCACTGTAGGATATAATTACTAAAGAAGGCAAGGCAGAGCATGATTTGGCCCAGTGAAACATCATGAAGTTAATTTGGTTTTCAGGACTAAAATCTGAATTAGCTCACATTTTTCTCACGGTAAACAAGGTCTGTTGTAGAAATAATCATATTTATTTCCTGGCCGTACTGATTATTCCTCCTATCAACTGCCTCATCTTAACAAGGAGTACATCGAGGTTTGAAGACTTTTTAAAATGCAAAGTGTGAGCGCAAAGCTTTGCTTTGAAGCATTTCTTTTCCCAGTTCCAAGGCCAATGCCATTATCTGTCCCTCTGAATTGCCCCCAGCCTGCTTTAGATAACGCCCGATCTCCTGATAACAGAGCTGGGCTCTTTCATTTACAATTCAGCCAGTGAGCAAGGAGCAGATTTCCTGTACAGGTCTCAACGACCCTAAAGCCCTTGGGAACTTTGATATTACCATAAGGAGAGAAAATATCAGGGCTGTTTGCATTTGTGAGAGGATGCTCCATCGGCAGCGTGCCAGTGCAGCCCTGCCAGCCAAGGCAGGGGTGAAATTGCTGCCAGGACAGGAGGGAATGGAATGTCTGAGCCCTGTGCTGTCAGCCCAGTCTGATTTGGGATTTGGGCATTTCAAGTGGGAAATAATTTAACGTTAAGAGGAATATTACCACCTTTGCTGTGTGTTATGAGTGAGCTGAAATGCAGTGAAAAACTTCCTCCTGTTTGCAGAGGTACCCTAACAGAAATCACTGTGATGAATTACACAGCTTGTACAGATATCCCTGCACTTAAATTTTCTAGAAAAATGTGAGTTTTGAAAAAATGTCTATTTGCCAGCTCCCAAGTTATTCTTTGCTGCTAGCTGAAGAAGCACTTGTGCAAACGAAGACACGTTGTAATAATAATTTATTCTGGTAGTAAACCTTCCAAGCAGGAAGACCTTTTGTATGCAAAACACATAAAACCCTGTAACTGAAAAGTGAGCATCAATATTTTACACAACCTGGTGTCACTTCATTCCTCCATCCCTTAGGCACAGAAACTTTGGGATATGGCCTTGATGCTGCTCTTTTGTAATGAGGTTTTAGCATAGCCAGAACTCTGAATACAGGAACTGTTTGGAGGTAAATTCAAGCTTTTTAACACGAATAATTGCTTTCCATGAATATTTTGGTTCAGTTCTAGAGCAGAGGGCTGCCACCTCAACAGCAAAACACTTGAGCCATGCTCATCCCTGAGCACGTGACATTCCCTGTGTTCACTTCTGGAATTTTAGCTGCCACTTCCAAAGCATTATTGACACAGGGAAAGCAAACAGAGGCTGGAAATGCTGGATGGCATCTTGCACAGGAATAAAGGATTCTAGAAAAGTTACTGTTTGTCTTGGAGGAAATAATTGTGGCACATCAGTCTGGTTTAATTGCTGTGGTAATTGAAGTGACTGGTGTGTCTTTGCTGTAATCATGGTGTCACTAAAGCTGCAAATCCTATAGAAAAATAGGGAAATAGTGCCTTATTGAAGCAGCAGTTTAGGCAATTATGGTGGAGCTCACACTGGAGAGCAGTGGGATTTAATCAGGGTGATTTTCTGCCATGTTTTGTGTTTGGTTTCTGCTGTAGTGATTCAGGGTGCAAAGGGATTGTTCCAAGGAAGTGGAGCAGAGGTGCATCCACACCAGTCAGAAAAAGGTGTTTGTGGCTCTGGTGGAGCAACTAAGAAGCATAAACTCCCATGAACTGAGTAATATATTTAATAATTTGAGAAATTGAGTTTATTGTTGAATGTGCATTATCTATGTGACCATCAGCACACCAAAGGGAGGGAAAATATAAGGAATTATTTTTCCTTCCAGGTGTGAGTGAGTTCAGTCTCTCTGGAATGTCATACAAGCTGATGAGTTATTACCTTCCACCTTGATTCTGTACATGATTTTATTCCAATCAGATAATTTTTAAACTTTCAGAGAGGAGTTGATCTCTGGGCTTCATCAAAGACTCAGAGTAAGAGCTGTGCCTTCCCTGGATGTGTTTTACCCACATTCCAGGAATCACAACCAGAAAGGAACAAGGGTGAGTCCCAGTCATGATTTTGTGCCCACAGAGGGGCTGCTCTGGGATTTGGACCCTTGAAGGAAGCAAATTCTAACTTTGCTTTCACTGAATCGAACTCTACACATTTTCCTCTCTGTGCCATTTGGATTTCAATGAGCTACAGCAGGGCTAAAATGAGATTTTATGGCAAACACACTCCAAGAAACAGAAGTGACCTCGGTGCTCTCAGCCCTAATTGCCCATAATTATACAACAAATGAGAAAATGGGCCAGTGTAATAAGATGCTGGAGTGGGACCGAGGAATTTCTGTGCTCTGCACGTTTGTCACCATCAGATATTGTATTTCTGCTAAAAGGAAAGGGAAATAATTGCCTAAATGTAGGCTAAGGACTGGAGTGGAGAAAGCTGTAAAACAAGATAACTGGGAAAATTTAAAAGAGGGAAACAGCACTTCTGTTCCAGGGAAAGCTTCAGGTCTAGCAGAGTGGAGCTATTTAGATGGCAAATATCTAATGGATTAAAGTCTCCTTTTCAAAGCCAGCTGCTTTATCTCGCAGCACACACCTTCCACAGGCCTGGGAAAGCCTTCAAAATGCAGATTCAGGGTTATCGTGGTGCTTCCAGTCTTAGCCAATTTGCCAAGGTATTGTTCCATGCATTTAATAAAGATTTGAGGCTGTCCTGACACCAGTCCTGGGAGCCTCGGGCTCCTGCTGCGAGTCTGGGAGCAGAGGGCTGATGGGTGCTGGAGCCTGGGACGTGCCACGCCTTGGGGACACCTTGCATCCAACATTTTGACTGTGTTTCCCTTGGGTTTTTATCAGCTTTTCCCTTTTTAGTGCCCTTCTTATTGTTTTTAG
Source organism: Rhabdornis inornatus (assembly GCA_013397075.1). NCBI lineage: Eukaryota > Metazoa > Chordata > Aves > Passeriformes > Rhabdornithidae > Rhabdornis > Rhabdornis inornatus. The sequence continues at coordinate 50,201 of VWZS01001445.1, forward strand.
TGTTGCTTGCTCCATGATGGAAGAATCAATAAATGGAGGAGTTTCAGTAATTTGTTGAAGTGACATTTCCGTGCTCTCAGTCCCAGATCTCTGCATGGATTTCCACCCTCACCCTTGAGCCTGACCAGGGCATCTCCATGATCAAGGACTCTTAAAGGCAGCTGAAATAAATGTATCTAAGTGCTTTTATATAAATCAATGTGTCCAAATATTGAGGAGGTGTCACTCCTGTGGAGAATCTTCCGGTTAGGAGCAGAACTGCCCAGGTGGGATGAACACCACCCACAGCCTTGCTGGCCCCCAAGGCTTTGTTCAAAGTCTGGCACTGTTGGATGTTTTCATTCCCACTCCCACTTGAATTATAAGAGACTGCAAAAATATTATTAAAAACCCCCAAACAAATTCATACTCCAGCTGTTGTGTTTGGAGAGAAAAGCTTGGAACCAGTGTGGAACCATCCAGTGGCATGGTTTAACATTTTTTCATGGAGGATTGGAATCCTTCATCCCAGTGATACAAAAATTACCCCTGGGCGCAAGTTTAGAGGTTACTAGGAATTGAAATTCCATGGAGGTGACAGTGGCAATGAAGGTCAAAGCTGTGAACTTTGAGTTTTCCCACATTTTGGATGGTTTTGGGATGAGCTGCTGGGTTCTGCCTCAGGAGTGTCCTTACCCAGAGCAGTGTTCTCTGAATTACCACACACAAACAGGTGTAAGCAAATCACTTTCTTGGCACTGATGCTGTTTGCATCTCTCAGTTGTTATTACAAATATCTGAATATTAAACATGCACCCAAAGCTCCTAAGCCTTTAATCCTTTTGTTTTCCTACAATAGCCACCTACTTTTAAAATTTTTTTTTTACTGGTAAGAAATGCAAAGCTGAATAATATCCAGCAGTATCATGTCTAAATAAGCAAAAAGCTGGCGAGGAATCAAGAGATAATAACGGTGGCTTTGCTTTGTTTCCTGCTCAGGAGCAGCAAGGAACACAGGAATTGGCTGTTGGACCATCTGCAGCAAGGACAGGCAAAGTCACTGGAGCAGCAGAAAAGCTCTGACAAAAAAACTGCAAAGGGTCAAAGCCCTGATTTCATTAAGCAGCTCCTTTCAAAATTATCTTTTCCTGTCTCCAAAAGCTGGGGCATAATCTGTCATTTCAGCTGTTGTGCAGTAAAAACATGAAAAATCCCAATGGAATAGAGTAGGAATAATGAATAATGAAGTTAGGAGTTCATAAGGTGCATTCTGAGTGTTATTTACTAACTGGAGGTTTTTATTCTTTTTAGGTTGTCATCATTATTGCAGATCTGTAATTTCACTTTTAAATGCTTTATTATTATTATTATTATTATTGTAATTATTAACCTAGATATTAACCTTCATTAAAAATAAAAAATAAAAAAACAAACTAAAATTTCTGGTCTTTCTGGTCGCAAAATATGCAAATTTACAAGCCAAGAAAGTAAGAGTCCCCAGTTTATTGGGATTTTTTTCTTAACTAGCATTACAAAATCCATCCAAGGCTATTTTGGACCTGCCTGATGTATGACTCAAGGATCTTTGGAGCTGGCAGAGTCCTGGGCATCCTGGTGGTGTGTGCATATGTGCCTGCACACTGGCATGGAGAGGTGGTTGTGTCAATGTTTATTTTATGTTAGGGAGTCTTTGGCCAGCCTAAATGCAGAGGGGTGATTTGGGCTCTTAAATCCATTTGTCCATATTTGAATTATTGAAGAGTATCTGCTTTACTTAAGCACATCACATTTGAATTTATCCTTTTCTAGAAGGCACAAAATTAATGATGTGCCTTGGGAGGTTTAAGATTTTTCCCTGTTTTTAAGGAATCAAAGGAGAAGGAAGGACAGTTTTAAAGGGAATTTAAAACCTGATACATCTTTTCTTAACCAGTTCTTCAACTTTTCACCAATTAGGTTTCATAGGAAGCAATACCCAAATTTTTATTCAAAACTTTATTCAAATTTAACTTGACTATTAACCTTGCTATGTCCCTGTGCAGAAAACATCTCTGATGTTTCTAGGTCTGCCAGCAGGAGTGAAAATTCCTTTCTGCTGGTACATTCCAGGCAGGAAGGAACATGGAAAAAAAATCACATAAAGGTGAAGAAGTTGAGAAAAGGAAGATTTGAGAGTAAAACCTGAAAGCTGTTCCCAGCAAAAGGACCCCAAAACCATCACCCACAGTGGGCTTGGTCTGAAAAATCAACAAATCATGAATTCAGATATTTGAGGAGGAAGGATAATTACTGATCAATTAAACTTCTTTCTGTTTGTTTGGGATTTTTCAGCTTTTCTGTGGTTGGTGTTTCCATCCAACTGCAAATGAAGAATTCCTTTCCCTCTATTTTGCCCAAAGCAGAGCTGGGGGGATGCAGCTGAGAGTCACTTTCAACTTGCTGCATCATCAGGAGCCAGCAATTAGCTGGAAGCAAATATTAATTGTCCTTTTCCCCTTCATTTACAGGCACTGAACTCGATCCTGGAGTGAACATTGTCAGCTACAAATGCCAGGTTCAAATCTCTTGATTGTAGGATATTTCCATTTTGGAATATCCCTGATGTTCTCTTATTACAGCTCAAAAAAAATCAAAACGCAAGTGATAGATTTTGATCGAGTAATAATGTCAGGACATTTTGATTTTTCCACATATTTATGCATGAATAGCCAAAGGAAAAATATTCTCTTTTTTTTGTGCAATCTTGTAATTTCTTTGTCAGTTGAGAAGGTAGATAATAAATACTGGCAATACATGAGACTTGGCTCTACTAAGAGCTACCCTTTGCTATCTTGAACAGCAGCAGTTATTAATTTTCAGACATAATCAAGTGATTTATATTCATGATTATGGTTCAAACCATCCTGACACTTGTTCCTTCTACATCAGACGCCTTCTCGCTTCGTGCTTTTTGTGTTCAGCAGCGATTAAAATAAGAATGAGAGGGTTTGGGGTTTTTCAGGAGTATTGTTACAACATTTCTCCTCTGATTTCAGGTCTTACCCACTGAGTCATCACCTGAGCAATGTGTTCTGCACAGACTCTCAGTAATTATTTTTGTGTTTTAGAGACTCCCAGCAAGTCATTTCCTCATTTGCACTGAGAATTACAAAATTTATTCCTCTTTCTGTATGCCACAGATCCATTGGAATTCTTATCTTTGTCATCATTATCATGATCACCGATCTCTAATTATCACTGGTCTCTAATTTGACCTAATAAAAATTCATAAATAACACTGGCATTCAATTTTAATGTTCATTGCCTCTGCCATACTTTGTTGGATCAAAAGTGGTATTGGAATGAGGATAAAGATCCATTGTTAAGATGTAAAGAAACATATTTATCTAGAGAAATAGTTTCTATACAGTGTCTATTTGCATTTCTTTGAGAACTGCACATACTTCGAAAATGAACTTCAAATATGTTCTGCTTTTCCACTGCTACAAAATGACTCAGTTGATATTATTTCTCCGTCTGTTTGGTAAACAAAATCAAAATATTTTGGTTGTCAATTACTATAAAATGAAAACTGCTTTTGTCTGAGACGGAGCTCACAGCATCTGATCTTGAATTGTGATGTGCTTTGGGAAAATGACACAACATGGGATGAATCCAAATTCGTTCTCTCCAGAGTCTCTTTGGGGGAAAATCTGTTTTCAGTGCATTGGTGAGGCTTCACAGCTCCTTGCCTGGCTCAGGTGAATGTCTGGAGGAGACTCTGGAAACAGCTCAGCCTTTTTCCTTTTTCCTTTTTCCCGTTGCTTGGATGTGGCCAGAGGTACCCTGGAGAGCTCCCAGTTTGGAGAGCTGGGATTGCAGGGCAGGTCCAGCCATGTAAAGGAGGAATGTGGGGATTACAGGAGTGTGTTCCCACTGGATCTGTGCCAGGCATCCTTCCCTAATAACAATTCTGGTAATGTGCCAACAGGTACTTGCAGAAATTAAGGGCTGTAACTCTGACTTATATTAAATGTTTGACACCAAAACAGTGAAAAAACAAATCTTATTAAAATGTAGACAAAGCATAAGCCATTTCTAATTCCTAGCATGGTCCTGTAGCTAAAACCCCAATTTTTAGGTGACTGAAGGAAAGCCAGGGAGCTCACTCTGCCCAGCTAATGAGCTTTGCAAGTTGTGTGTGATTTAATTAAAAATGGGCCTGTTCAAAGCAAAGAGATAAATGTTTCTTTTTCAATTACTGCATTTTTAACAGTGCCTCATTTCCTAGATTGCTTTCCTGTGCCATTCTCTCCAGCCTAGCCCATACCCCTGGGGTTCTAAAAATTCGTCTTCCCAGCTTTTTGTCAGAAAGGAATCAGCTCTGAATTCCTGGAAACCAAAGCAGGAGCCAGCAGAGACCAGGTTGGTCCAGCTCTTCCCTTAATGGAATTCTTGTTGTTTTTATGGCCTCTCAGTGTCCCTGATGAGGAGCCTTCCCCGTTCCTCCTCCTTGGAGTCTGATCTCACACCTTGCCCTGGAAGGTCTGATCTTTGTGGAGTGATGAAAGCACACTCAGCTGGGAATTCTGGTGGGAAAGCCTCCCTGGAGAGCTTTGTGCTGCCTGTTTTGTGCTCTGGAGCAGCAGGGAAAGTGTTCCCTGGGTGATGGATAACAGAGCTCTGTGGCACTGCCAGTTCAGGGAAGCACTTAAGCAAATGGTTTTATTGATGGCAGGGAGATTGTTAAATAGAACCCATGGAATATGCTGTGCTGGCCCAGGGCTTTCCTGGAACAGTCAAATGAAATAAATAAACTTTGGAAAACATCCATCACACAAACCCTTCAGGCTTCCCCAACCATTATCATCCTCATAATCCACACTAAACCATCTTGGGTTTTTAATAGACACTCAGAAAGCAGCAGATTTAGCAATTTTTAGCAATTTTTCCAGAGTTTTTTTGGATATGGGTGCTGTTCCCATGTAAAGGAGGGGTGAGGTTTGTTTGGAAAATCTGCCTGTTGTTCACCTGAGCCCTTGGGAGTGGTGGCACTGATCTGAGGGGAGATGGATGGAGGGATGGACAGGGATCGATAGGGATGGAAGGATGGACAGGGATGGATGGATGGATGGATGGATGGATGGATGGATGGACAGGGATGGATGGATGGATGGATGGATGGATGGATGGATGGATGGATGATGGATGATGGATGATGGATGGATGGATGATGGATGGATGGATGATGGATGATGGATGGATGATGGATGGATGGATGGATGATGGATGATGGATGATGGATGGATG
>VWZS01001445.1:56973-95865 GCA_013397075.1 Rhabdornis inornatus
GAAGGAAGGAAGGAAGGAAGGAAGGAAGGAAGGAAGGAAGGAAGGAAGGAAGGAAGGAAGGAAGGAAGGAAGGCCCCAGTGCTCTGTGTGTGCCGTTGATTTTCTTTCCTTACAGTGCTGACTGAGGAAAAGGGGCCCATCCCCTCTGTGATTCATCAGGGAATATTTCAAATTTCTCATTCCTGGGGCCCCACAGCAGAGCTGAGAGATGGAGGAATTGGAGTAAATTCGTGAGCATTACAAAAAGTACAAGTGGCACTTCTCAGCCGTTTCTTTATTACTGGAAAACACCTGTAAATGCTTTAATAATATGACCTGAAAGCTTTCCTTTGGAAAATACAGATTTAATGTTAGAATCCTATCTATCATTTGTGAGAAAAAGACATAAACCAGCGAGATGTGAAGGATTCATATAAAGGTTATGATTGAAGCCTCTTTGCTATAAAATTTTAACATTTCTGTGGAAATAAATTAATCTTTCATCTTTCATCTTTTTCATCTGCTTTTGACATTTATTAGTAATGTCTCCTGAAATCTGTTTATATTGATCTAAGATTAATATTTTATAGTTAATTCCAATAAAAAGTTTAATGCTCATAAATTTGATTCTCCCCTGCAATGTGTTCAACGGTTCTTTCCCTCATTTGGGAGTGTTTAACGACTTCTTGTGCTGATTTATAATACAGAAATAATACACGAGGAACATGAGGGCTCAATGAAGGTTAAAGTAACAAAGATATGGAGAAAGAAGAGATTAAAAAAACCCAGTTATGCAAGTGGATGAGCTGGTTGGCATTTCATAGCTGCTTTTCTCTTGTTTGCAGAACCTGATGCTTCATATTGAAGCAAAATATTATCAATTAACCAGCAATCCCTGGACTGCAATAATCCCAGTGTTTAGTCCAAAGAGTGTCTGTAATCTGCCTGTAATTCTGGCTGTGCCTGCCATTGGCCCAGGGCTTTGCAAACACAGCTGAGAACTGATAACAGCAGCTCATAAAGCCCCAGGTTTGATGTTGAACTTCAGCTCAGGAGCAGCAGATGAAGGAACCACAGAAACGTTAAGGTAAGGTTTTCATTTTATTGCTTCTGAGGTTCTGGAGAGCTTTGCCTCGTTGGTGAATGCTCATCACACAACAAAATTTACATTTATAAATTATAAGGATTTATTTCCAATGTTTTAGGGTTTGGAGAGAGACCAGGAGAAGAAATAACTGATTTTCAATGAGATAGGAGGCTTTAATGACGAGAACTTGAATAAAATCCCACTTTTCAGAAAAATGAACATTAACTTTTTTAAGTTTTAGGATGATATCATTTGGGCCAACACAGCAAAAGGGGATGTTAGGTTGTGATGGGTTAAAAATGGCAGCAGGAGCATACAATGATTTAAACTGTTATTTCTCACACAGAATAGATCATTCTAAAGTATTTTTCCCTCTGGTGGATCATCACTAAAACATGTAAAAGTGTTCTGATGCGCCAGTGCAATGCACATGTTCTCCCACACTTTCTTAACTAAACAGAACTAATTTCTCTGTATTTAACTCTCTTTTATGAGGTTAAATGCCCTTAACCACAAGCTAAATGCAGTGGTAGCTGCCAGTGTGTATTGATCTGGCTGCTGCAATTATTTTTAATTAGTTTTAATCAGTTTGATTGCTGGGGCACAGTTCAGTGTTGATGGTTCAGGGCTGTTCTCTGAGCCAGCACAGTGTGCCTTTCTTACCAAAAAAATTCAAAAGGAATTTGGGAAAACCTCGTGTTTTTCACGGGTTTTTAAGGCATTGACTCAATTGAGTTATTTCCCACATTTCAGTTGTGATTCCAGCAGCAACCACTGTGCCGTGAGCTTGTACACAATCTGTTCTCCCACTGTACAAATAAGCAATTTACCTCTGTCTTGCCTTTCCCACATGCCCTGGACACCCGCAGAGTTTATTCCAGCTTTTCTCAGGTATATTTTTAACAAATCAGATTCCTCCTTTTTAAATGAATAGACTTGTTTTTGCACTAAAGGAGAAAAGCGAGTTTAGAAAGGGAAAAAAGGGGAAGACGATTTTATTTGTTTTCTGCTTCAGGAATTTTAGTAACCTGGGGGAAACTCCATGGTTAATCTCAGGAGTAAGTTTTTCTGTGTTAAGTGATTTTCAGGGAGAAAAATACATTTCTCATTAATTATTATAATAGCAGTATATAGACTACTATTATGCTATTATTATATGTAATAGTAGTATATATACTATTTTATAATAGTAGTCTATATACTACTATTATACTATAATAGTAGTATATATTACTATATACTAGTAATACTAGTAGTATTATATTACTATATATAGTAATATAATAGTAAACTATATATATTACTATATATAATAGTAATATATATACTATAACATAATAGTAGTATATAGACTATCATTATACTACTATATATGCTACTATACTAGTAGTATGAATACTACTATCTATACTACTATTATAATAGTATAATAATTTCATAATCTGCACTGGGTGAATTATTCTGAACTGGAGACTTATTGCTTGTAGTCTTTAAAGAGCATTTTATTTAAGCCTCAGGATTAGGTGATGTGGCTTAAAACTGGAATAATTCATAAATGTTGCTAATTTAATGAATTAGCAATGTAGTTTATAGCAGTTCCTTGTGTTTTACTCTGCCTGATGGAGTTTTTCTGGGTTTCTAGATGGGCAGGAATTTCAGTGGGCTGGAGCTCAGCCTGATTGCCCTGGTCACCCTGGTGACTGTGGTGGCCTGTGTCCTCATTGGGCTGCTGGCCACGGGACAACCCGGAGTCAAATCTCCAGGTGAGTGCTTGCCATGGCTGCTGGAGGAGCCCAAGAGCTGCTCAGCTCTGACTCAGAGCTCCTGCTCTTATCCAAATGCTCTTTATCATTACCCAAAGGTGAATCACGGCCAGTCCTTCCTGTGGATGGCACAATCAAAGTCACCCGTTGTGAATGCAATAAATGGCATGAGTTGGGATTTATCATCGTGGAAAATCTTTTATCTCTCCCTCCGCTGATTGGACTTTCTTTAGGAACACGGAGCTCAGATAATTTCAATTTTCTGGCTATAAAAAATGAGAACACTGAAAAAAAAAATCTCCCTCACCCCTATGTGGGAGTGGCCAAATTGTATGGAACACTATTATAATGTTAAAATCCCACAGTGTTTCTTTCTAATGTGCTGATAAATCAGGAAACCCTTGTGCTCCAGGGGTGTGATGCAGAGCACCTGCTTTACTTCCAGCTCCATTTTGTCTGAGTAATTCCATTCACACACAGGGACTGAAGCAAAAAGATTGGAGATGAAAAGGGCAGAAAAATAAAAATTATTGCTTATACTAGGCGAAACCTCAGTGTCTTAGTAAAACTGTCCATCCAGACATAGCTGGATATTTTGGATATAAAATATCTGCATATTTTTTTCCTGCTTTTGTCAAGATTAAGAATTTTCTTGAGCAAAAAGCACAAGTGCAGTTGATGCAAAGAGGCAAATCTGGGGGTGTGTGTCCATCTCAGCCCAGGGCACATCCCTGCACTCCACAGTCCTTGTTCCAGACATAAACAATATTCACAAATACAGAAATTAACCTCCAGTGTTCCCTTTAATCAGCTAAAGCTGCCCACCTTAAATTCAGTCCCATGAACCTGAAATCTAAAGGAGCATTTTAATGGAGCTTTAAGGTGCTTTTCCCTGATGCTCCCATTCCAGCTGTGTGGAAAACACTGGCTCAGGGGAAGAAGCACCATGACAGCCCAGCTTAAGAAGATAAAAGTTCTTCCAATTTTAGTTTTGCACATATTTTCAATGAAGCAGAGCACATTGACCCACAGGAGTCACTGAAAAGTGGACTAATGAAATAAAATTACTAAAACTTCACTGTAAGTTTTTGAACATGTAGGTAATTTTGATATCTGAAATAGTTGTGTGTCATTTTCCAAAGGTAAAATAAATCACAGAAGCAATGGTTGCTAGTGATTTGAATGTCTGTTTTTGTTGGGGAAGCAGGTGCTGAGTTCAGAGGGAATCAAGTTATTCCTGCAGTTTAGAGATCCTGGTGCTAACCCATTCCTTTATTTCCCTGACAGACTTTTACCCACAATGTCAGAAGATACCAGTAGCAGAGAGAATTGACTGCATCCCAGATCAATTAGCAACAAAGGTCTGGTAACATTCTGGAAAATATTAGAAAATATATTTCATCCCATAAAACCTCCTGCTTATTTATAAAAGTGTAATTTGTCTTTACTAGGTAAGGAATTTCCTTAACCTGTTTAAATCTGTGATTGCCTCAGTGTTTGCAGGGGAGTTCAGCTCCTGCACAAACATCTCAGAGGTGGCAAAAATTTTGGTCAGACATCAAGCAGTTAAAAGAGTCACTCTTGGTTTTTACCAGCTTTTTCTGAACAGTTTCATTTGGTGTGATGGTCAAAAACTGGTGTTCATAATAATTCAGAAGTGATGGGCTTTACTGAGATGTGCAATTTTACAGTGCACAAGATGTGGTCAGAATTTCCTTTCAGACCCAGTTTGGATCTCAGTGTCTTCCTCTCCTGGCTGGGGTGTCTGAGATAGCAGAGTATGGAAAAGACCTTTTGGCTTAAGAATCTGAGTTAAAATTCCCAGGGAAAAGCATCATGTCAGGGTGGATGAGGCTTGGAGCAGCCTGGGAAGGTTCCCTGCCCATGGAAGGAAGTGGAATGAGAGGAGCTTTGAGGTCTCTTCCAACCCAAACCCTTCCATGATTTTATGATGCCCTTTATTTTTCAGTGCTTTCACATTGAGAACCTTTCTGTAATAGTTACTCTTGAAAGACTACTTTTATTATAAATATTATTTTTCATCTTTATTATGGATTTTATTTTCTGGTGGAAGCTGGTGGATGCCTGGTGTCTTTCTTTGATCCTGAGAGGGGCAGCTTAGGAGGAAAAAAAAAACAACTGTGATGTGGGTTACTTCTGTCTTTTACAGAGGTATAAAAATTGTGAACCAGCTGTCTGGACCTCCAAGGAAATTCCCACCTAATTCCAGAGCTGGCTGTTGTTAAAGCCTCCCAGGCCATGGGATTTGTTATGATTTGTAGTTCAATAAAGTCCTGCAGGGGATGGGTTAGGAAAGGTTCAAATCACAGCCTGTTCCTCCACTCTTCAGGTTCCTTCCCTGCCCCAGGAACAGGCTCAGCTCTGCAGGAGAAGCCATGCAGATCATTTAAATCTGTAATTACTGCCTTTGAACCATCACCCCACGTGAAGGGAGGGAGGCAGTGGTGCCCTGGTTGCAGCTGCAAGGCTGCTGGTAGGAGAGAATTAAAAACAATCAAATCATAGCTCCCAGCAGAAAAGTAGATGCAGATTGCAACACTGCCTGATCTGGAATTAGAGGTAAAAGAAATTATTCCTGGATATTAGTGAAGACCAGGCAGCAGATTTGACAGGGTTAGAGGTAAATATCACCTTTACTCCATGAGGGAAGCCAGAATCCCACCCCAGTGATTCCATTCACTCCTGTGCCCATTTTTCCTTGGAAGTGGTTTGGTTGTGTCAGGCTGCACTAATGCAGCAACCTGTAAAACTGCAGGTACCTGCATCACTCTTCTGCAGTGGTTTGTGTTAAAAATTTCCAGAATAAACAGCAGCTGGGAAAAATGATTTGGCTAAGCTGGTCTAGAAGGTTTAGTATCTGGCTTGATTAATCACTGAAGATGTTCAGGATGGAGGCAGAAAATGAGTAAAATTGCAGAAAATAGAAGTAAATAGAAGAAAGAAAATGAATGAAAGAAAAAGGAGGACAGAAGAGGAAGGAAGAAATGCATAAAAGATAAAGGAAGAAAATAAGAAAAAAAAAAGAAAATCTATTTATTTTCTATCTGATCGTGTGGTTGGTGAGGATAGAGATGATGGAAGAAGGAAGATATTTAGGAACTATTCACTGCAGCGGAAAATTGCCAGGAGGTCTGATCAGACAAGCAGAACACTCCAGTAAAACAAAAATTACACTGAGCAGAGCTCGTGTAGGCCAGGCTGACACCTCTGAAAGCTCAGGGAAGGGGGAATTGCTGGCTTGGGCTTGGTTTCTGTGCTTTTCTTCCCAAAACACGCTGCTGGTAGAGGCCCGTGTGGGTGCACAGAGCAGCACATTTTGGTTGAGCACGTGGCCACGCTCTTCTTTGAGCCCTTGGTGCTCAGTTCATGCTGCACCCAGTGTAAACAACCTCCTGGTATCCAGGCTTATTCCTAATTAAGCTTTGGATGCTGGTAGCTATTGTGCTGCTTTTCCAGCTCACAGGCTGCCATCACATCTTTATTTATAGCAGATAAATAGCTTTTTATAGCTTTTACAACAGGCTCCCCAGTGTCTCCGGTGAACTCTGCTCCTTCCCCTGTGCCAGGGTAACCAATCCTCAACTCCTGTGTTTACTTCCTTGTGCAGAAAGCTCAGTATGCCACAAAAATACAAATCTGCCAGGATAATGTCCAGCTGGAAAAATATCACTGGACTGTGAAGGGACTGCTGAAAATAGTAGAGAAGTATCCAGGAGAAACAGTTGGGGAAAAGAAAAAGATGCTTAGGAAGCTGGGAATGTGGATGCCTGAACTGCCAGGTTTTAGGAAAATCAGTTCAGTTTATTCTGCTTTTTATGGGATGGTCACTGGTCTGGGAAGGGATAAGAAGATGGAAGTAGGAAATCTGCTCTTTTATTTAGGATATTCCCCTGAATATGAAGGAAATGAAGCAAGGGATTAAAGCTGTGATCTCTGCAGTCCTGGAGGTCTTCGTGCTTCCTCTCCTTTACTCTGCAATAGTTCCTAAATGGGAAATGGGGAATTCTCCTGGTGGGATCTGGGGAGGTGGGAAGTGAGCCTGGGCATTTCACAGCCTTACAAAGGGCTTTGTTTATCAAAGGGGGGAAATGGATCCCTACATCTCTCCTCCAACCCTTTTTATTGGCTTGGAACCTGATGGAAATGACAGCAAATATTTTCTTGTGGGATGAATCCACGACAGAGAGAAAAACATTTCTCTGTGTGTTGAATCTGGGGTTGATTTTGGGTGGTTTTGAGTGATTTCTGTGCTCTGTAAAACCACTATGAAATAAATGCTCTGAGACTTCCCCTGCCAGTGGCTTTGTGAGCTCCCTCAGTGCTTTCTTCAGCACCTGCCTGACTGCTGGGCTGGAGCTGCCTTATTTTTTATCTGTCCAGAACCTCTGAAAATAATTTGACCTTCACCAACCAGTTTGGGCTCCCTGACCCCAAAACAAGGACAGCAGCAATAAAGATTTTGGGTCACGTCTGCCTATTTCAAGCTACAGAATATTTTAAATATTTATTACAAACACCAAAAGCATTTAAGCACAATGAGATGAAGGCAGAAAGAACTTCTGGTAGTGGACAGGTGGAAAGTGAGGATTTGAAATTGTCCCTTTTGGAATTGGATACCTGAGATCGCTGATGGACATCACTCTTTGCCCTCAGTGAGAGCTGTTTTGCCACTGTCCTTTGCCCTAAGTAATGAATGGAGATTTAAGGAGAGAAATTGGGTGGAAACTTAGTGATTAATTGCTCCAATCTTATCTCCAAACATAAACTTCACACACAGCAAGTTAATTTCTAATAGCAAAGAAAAGGAATTTCAGTTTTCTAGTGAATGAGTGTGTAAAGGTTGGTGCCACGACACTGAGACTGAGGCTCGAAACAATAGGTTTTGGTTTGTTTTGTTTTAAATTATATATTTCAGTTTGAGGTTATGCAGAAGCAATCTGAATATTTCTGATACTGGAAAATTACATTAAAATTATTATACACAGTGTTCAATTATACATATATAGATGTTTATCAGATGTTAATCCCACATTAAATTTCACACCCTCTCCAGTGTGCGACTTTTGGTCAGACTCTGCTGTGTCTGTCACAGCTCAGAAGTTTCATTAATCCTTTTAAAATGTTTGGGTGTTTTTTTTTTTTTGTTTGTTTTTTTACCTGTGGATCTTGTGATCTTAAGAAAGAGTGCACATCCAACAAGCAAGTTTATTCTGAATCTAGAAAAAATCCTCTTTAGTGCTTCCTGTGCTACCGAGCTCACTCAACGGAATTTTTCAAGGGAGGATTTGACCTGGGCGCAGAAATTACCAGGATTTCTGGTGATTGTGGTGGAACGTGCACTTTAACTGGTTTGCTACGGATTCATTTGTGCCAGCCCAGCTGATTTTTGCCCCTCCTGTCCTTGCTCAGAGCACCTGCTCGCTCCGTGGCTGCTGCTGGAGCCCCCAGAGTGACACCAGCGTGCCCTGGTGCTTCTTCTCTCCCAACCACGGCTACCGAGTGCAGGGCTCCCAGAGATCCACCCAGGCAGGTGAGCTCTGGGCTAGCAGGCTCCTGAACAGCTGGGACATCACCTCATGTCTCTAATATAAAAATTATTATATATAATATACCTTAACACCAAGTGTGTACTGTGTTTATAATGGTCCACGTTGCTGGGCAATCTGACCAATGTATGTAACTTTGTGAAGAGCAGGTAAAGAGGGAGGCAGGCTCTTCTCAGTGGTGTCCATTTTATCAGGATTTTGGGGGGGATTCTTTAGGATTTTTGGAGCATTTTTTGGAGAGTGGGAATGGGGAAATGGGATTGGGAAAAATGTGAGTTTTAGTGTATTTTGGGGGCTTTTTTGGGTTTTTTTGGGGGGATTTGTGGGATTTTGGGGGGAGAGGTCCCTGTCCCTTATCCCTGACCCTGTCTCTTATCCCTCTCCCTGTCCATGTCACTTATCCCTGACCCTGTCCCTTTTCCCTGTCCCATATCCCTGGGCCCCCCATTCCCAACTGATGGTGGGAATGTCCCATTCATTCCACCCAACACCTCCTGCTTGTCTCCCAAGGGTTTGAGGCCACGTTGAAGAGGCTGCCATCCCCTTCCCTCTTTGGGAATGACATCCAGACCGTGCTGTTCACCGGGGAGTATCAGACACGGAACCGCTTCCGATTCAAGGTCAGCCTTTGTCCCCTTCTGCCCCAAGGTCTGTTTTCTCTGAGAGGTGGGGCTGCCTGTGTGGAAAATGGGTTTGTAGGGAGTTCTCAGGGGTGACAGGAGGCTCACACATCTGTGTGCAAACCTGGAGATAAGAAATGCTGACTTAGAGGTGCCGTGGAATAGGACAGATATTGTTGAGAGAGAAATGGAGCTGGAAAAATGTTTCAAAGGATAGTCTTGCAAATAAGACTGGATACTTTGGAGAAATAGAACTATGAAAGAGGCATTGTAATAGAACCCACGAGGGGTGATGTTACATGATTGGCTTTAAGGCATTTTACAGCATGATGTGACAAAAGCTGATGGGCCAAGAAACGCTTTTAGTGTATTGTAATTAGGAAATAATCAGCTTCTGATTGTGATGGCGTGGATTATAACATTTGTGTTGTCTCACCCTTCATATGAGACTGAAAATGGAATAAAAGTTTTTTTTAAATGCCTCTCAGTTGCCCCATCTCTGGGCCAGAAAGAGGCAAAAGCTGACAGCCTGTGCAGGGAGTGTAGGATTGATGCCTCTGGAGCACTCTCATGATTCCCACTGAAATTCTTTCATTGTCCTGCCTGCTGTTGCAATGCCTCAGGTTAACAGGCACGGTGGGAATTCTGCATGAAAAATCACTGAGACCTTTGAAAAGCTCAGCTTTTCTACTATCTGTCGTTTGTCCTCATCACAGGAAGATTTGGGGATAAGTGTATTTATTTACTTTTTGTTTATGGCCCGGTTACATCTCTCAATCATTTTGACAGACAGTATTAGCTTTTCCAAGGGTTTGTGTTTTCTGTGGAGAGCTCAAGAGTCTGTGCCATGGATGTGGGGTGTCAGCGGCTTGTGGGATTGGGGGACTTTGTCCTGTGGTGGGTTCCTGCTGAACCAGGGAAACACAGAGTGAAATATTCTGAAGAAAATAGCTGAAAATGAGTAATTAAACTTGGAAGTGCATAACAATAAAAGCAGAAGAGGAGACTGGGATAGGACTGAGTCAGAACTACGGATAATGCTGGAAAATGTGTGCATCAGGGATTAATCTGCCAAGGGCCATCACTTGTGCTGTGTAAATGTGTGCAGATCACTGACCCTAAGGCACAAAGGTTCGAGGTCCCGCACGAGCACGTGAAGCCGTTCCAGGGCTCGGCAGCCTCCGGCCTCAGCTACAAGGTGGAGCTGCAGCAGAAGCCCTTTGGCCTCGTGGTCACCAGAGAGAGCAATGGCAGAGTGCTGTAAGTCACGGTGGGGCTTCCCTAGTGGCACAGGTGTCCCTAAAGCCACTCCAGGTGCCACCTGTGAGGTGTGTCCCCTTGGATGTAGACTCTACTCCTTCCCTTTTCTTGACTGGTGGATGTCCCTCAAGGACTCCTGGGTGGCTTTGGGAGCAAAGTCTGGGATGTGGGGCTCTGTCTGGAAGGTTTCAGGTGTGGCTCTCTGATCACGTTCCCCCAGCGCTGGAGAAATCTCTTTATGAGGAATTTTTTATTATCTGAGGGATTCTTTGCCAGTGCTCCAAACCATGTGGGAAAACTCCTGATTGCACCTTTTATTTTCTTTACTACACTGGTGCTGAACCACCAAAACCAGGCTGCCCTTTAGACCTGTGATATCAAGGGCAGCTGGTCATATAAGGCTGTGTGTAAAATATTTAATGAACTTGAGCATTGAATTCTCTCACCACATTTATTTTAATTTTTAATATTTATTTTAAATATTAAATTTAAATATAAATTTACAAATTAATGCTTATTTATATTAAATAAATAAATATTTTAACAAAGAAATAAATAAAGCCAAAACCCACCAACCCACAGGTGTCCAAGAGCCCTCAGAGAGGGGCAGTGCCAGGATGAAGGTGCTCATTAAACCAGCCAGGAATGATTACCTGCCACAGGGCTGGGCCACTTGGATTAGCAAGGCTTGAGTTTCATTAATTAAGGGTTGCTTTTTGCTCTTATTGGTATGGTTTTCTTGTTTGGAATGCTCTGTAATGATTGATTTGCAATTAGAGAAGGCACAGAAGATGGGCTTGGCAGTCAGCAGTGCCTGACTGATTAAACAGGTACAGGGATGAGACACCTGTGGGGCCACACTGGAACCATTCTCTGGAATATTGTCTAAATTTCCCCAGCCCTTTGTTTAATTTCATAAGAGTGTTTGCATTTGGGTCTCTAGAGAAAAAGTGACAGTGATGTTGGACTCTGAGTCTGAGATCTCAAAAGAAGCTGCTGCTTCTATGGGATAAGGGAAGCCCCTCAGAGATAAATCCCTGATAAATTTATTTGCACAAGATCATCACTTTCCCCAACTCTTAAACAGTCCAACAAAACAGACCCCTCTTCATAAAAGGACAATGTGTTAAAGTTCTTTACCAAAATCCTGATTATTCTGATAAAGTCCACCATCATTTATTCCACTTTAGGCCCCAAAAGAGAGTCCTAATCCCAACAATATTTGGAAGAAAACCTGAAAGATCTGGGTGCAGACCTGACTCTGCCATCCAGCTCCAGCTGAAAGGAGCAGAAACAATCCTTGCAGCAACTCTTGGCAAAATTTTTCTTTTTTCTCTTTTTTTTTGGGCACTTTTCCACCAGGTTTGACACCACCATAGGGCCCCTGCAGTACGCTGACCAGTTCCTGCAGCTCTCCATCAAACTGCCCAGCAGCAACATCTACGGCGTGGGGGAGCACGTGCACAAGCAGTACAGGCACGATGTCAACTGGAAAACCTGGCCCATTTTCAGCAGGGACACTGGCCCCTCTGCAGTGAGTTTGGGGTGATTTCCCCCCATCCTTTGCATCTCTGTGACCCAAACCCCTGGGGCAGTGAGCACATCCATGCATCCCCTGAGTTTTCCTTTTCCAGGCACTGCAGGTCGTTACTGAAAGCTCCGTGGTACTGATGGATGCTCCCTGATTTTTGTGTTGGTGTGAAGTGGAAAGCCAGTGGATAAACCTTTATAGATGAGTCCTCAGCTTCTACTGATAATCAGAATAAATAACACAATGATAAAAACAACGTGCTTTGCTGCTCGCAGGGTTCAGTTCAGGTGGCCCAGGCTGCTTCAGCAACATCCTTGGAGCTCAAATTATGGACAAATTCTCCTTAACAGCTGCTTCTTTCCAAGATAAAAACACATCTGTCAGCTGTTGTTTGTTTCCAGAGGTTTCTGGCTGTCCCTTTATGAAACAATTCTGTGACACTCATCTTTTGATAAGATTGTTTTCACCATTACATCACCTTCATAAAGCAACTCCCTGCTTTAAGAGAGAACTTTTGTTCCACTGCAATAGGAGATATATGAAGTGAAACCTGAGGGTGAGGTATTAACTACATACCTGGCTGTATGTAGTTAATGAATAATCTGGAATTTGTACCCACTGAGACTCCTCCTCTCTCTTTTCTCTTGTTTGAAGCACATTCTTAACTGAATGGCTCCACTGAATGTAGACTCATGGAGATAAAATAACACTGAGCAGCACCAAGTTAGGCTGATTTCAAATTGCTCAGGTTCTGGTTCTTGTTCATTTGAGCTGAATTTGTTTTTTCGGGAGAAAAAGCACAACTATTGCAACAATTGTTAGCATTTCTGAGGGGTTGTGTTGCTAATAATAACAGAAATAAAAAAGGAACTAGAAAGGAAATGAAAAAGCAGCAAGGAGCTCTGCTATTTCCATAGATTAGACATCAAAATTATTGCCCTGCAGGATGAATAGAAATATAGATTAGATGTACAACCTAATCTGTGATGAAAGGGGATGGAAACACCTCTCAAGTTCTCCTTGATGAGCACATTTATTCCCCAGAAATAGAGCTGCAATAGCTGCCAGCTTTCCTGGAGATCCATCAGATCTGTTATCTGTTTATTGGGTAAATTCTTGTTTTAATGGAAAATAAAGGATAATAACAGCAGGAAAAATGGAACATATAAAACAGGGAGGTGGTTTTAAAGACTTAAATTTCTGCTGTTTGCTCCATTTTGAGACATTTCGAGTTCTACCTGTGATGTATTTTGAAATATTCCAGAACAGATCCTGTTACTAGATCAGCTTGCCTGTTCTCTTTATTTTTTAGGCAATGGATAACTTATATGGAGCCCAAACTTTCTTCCTGTGTTTGGAAGACAACACTGGGGCCTCCTTTGGTGTTTTCCTGATGAACAGCAATGCCATGGGTAAGAAACCTTTCTCTGTGGCTCTGAGCAGTGCAGGTGAATTTCTTTTGAGCTGATCTTTTGGATTGCAATAAAAACTGAGCTGATGTATGTGTCCCTTATTAAAAACACCCCCAATATCTGAGGGCAGTCAGATATTATTTTCTTGTGTCTAATAATATTTCAAATACAAGCAGTGAGTAGCTCCCAGTTAACTGCAGGATTTTGATGGAAATGTGAGGGAACTTATCCAAAGACTGTACAGGTCTGCACTGGAATAAGAAACTAAATTTGCAGTGAACAACACTTGGAAGTAAATGTCCTTTGCTCCCTTCAGATAAGTATATTTATATTTATGTTTACTGAGCTCTGCACCTCTTTGGGCTGGGAAGTTGTACTAAAAATTCAGAGATAAAAGGTGGAACCATTGGATTTCTTCTGATTCTCTTCTCTGTAGGATGCAAAGGAATGGAAATAGGAACACATAAAGAGATGTCTGATTTCCCCTTCTTTGCAAGTTAAATTAGTGATTTAGGGCTCTTTAGGCATTTTGTGGTTTTTACTTAGTAAATTCTCTACTCATCAATTTAAAAATGGCAAAGTTATTTTAGATTTCCCCATCCTTCAGAACTGTTTTTGTGCACTGTCTGGCAGAGTTTGTGGTGCAGCCTGCTCCAGCAGTGACCTACAGAACCGTTGGAGGCATCCTGGATTTCTACATCTTCCTGGGGGACACTCCAGAGCAAGTAGTCCAGGAGTACCTGCAGGTACCTTTACCTACAGGGATTATGCATTGAACAGATTTTTTCAAAGTGCTGGGGATTTATTTTAAAATCTTTTTTCTCTGGGTGCTGGAGAGGAGACCATGCTCGAGGCCCAAGAGCTCCAAAATTCATTAATCTGTAATTTACACCATGGTCATTAGGGCTGGAGATGGTCTCTAGAATAATTTATGTTTCTTTGCTCCAGTCATGAGGACAAATTCCTGTTCATATGGCAATATTATGGGACAGGGAGTGTGTTTACAGGATGTGTGGATTTTATGATCACAAGATCACTGAGTGTCTTTTGCACTTCTTGAGATCTGCCTTGGTTCCAGTGACACCCTGAAGAATGGGCATCGTCCCAAAATACCAGTATTTATTAAAATAAATAAATAATAGTGAAAAAATATTGTATTTAGGAGTGGGCTGGCATTTAGTGTGTGCTATTGGAGTAGATTTGAGAAATGTGGTGATGCTTTATTGGGACTACCTGAAAACAGAGGCCAGTCAAAATTAAGGGAATAAAAAGCAGTTTATTTATATTTATTGAAGGACCTTCAGGTACATTTAGGGCAGACAAAGCCCCCCAGGGGCTACACCCAAAATGGACCACGGGTCACAGGATTTCACACTTTGATAAGTTTGGTCCATTTGCACTTTGGGGGTTAATGTTCCAATTACAGCTCCAGGTAATGAAGTCATTTACCCCAAGTTTGCTGCCCCCAATCACTTTTGTTTCCATCCCTGGGGGCCTGAGGCAGTGAGGTGTCCTTGATTGCCAGCCTGGAGAGGAATTGTTGTGTCTGCCCAAAATGGGAGAGCAGCAGCTGACACTGGATGGAGTTTAGAGTTACACACCACAGAACTGCAGGGTTACAAATGTATGGAAATATAAAAATTAAATGCTAAGGCATCAGTGGATGCACGTGGGGGTTTTGTTGTCCCCTGCAGCTCGTGGGACTGCCAGCACTGCCCTCCTACTGGAGCCTGGGGTTCCAGCTCAGCCGCTATGGTTACAGCTCCCTGGACGAGGTGAAGGAAATCGTGGAGAGGAACAGAGCCATTGGGCTGCCCTACGTGAGTATGGGATCTGGGCAGGACACAGATCCCACAACCAGCTCCTTTTCCATGGGTTTGGGTTAGGAAACCCATGAGTGGTGTCAAAGGTTTTTGTGCATTTTGATGTTTGTCCCATTATCAGAACGTTGGATGAGGGGATGTGTTAACCGTGGTTAGATTTATTAAAACACTTCAGTGTAACACTTGAGTTTCTTTTATTATTTTATTCTTTATTGTGATAGATTTATTAAAACACTTTATTGCAACACTTCATTTTCTTTTATTCCTTCCGACTCTATCCATTTTTCTTCTCTTGAAACACTTTTTTTTATTGTCCTATAGACAATTATGGAACCATATATTATTCTTAATTGACAGTCAAAGGCAAAGTAAAATTAACTTTTAAAACTAGATTTTAGGGGACATGAACCTGATGTCTTCAACAGAATAAAAATACCCTAATATTAAACTAATATTTGTGAGGAAAATGGACTAATACAAATCTTTACCTATCAATTCTCATGGAAAAGCTGAACTCCCTTCTCTTTCAGGATGCCCAAGTCATTGATATTGATTGTATGGAGGAAAGGAAAGATTTTACTTATGACAAAGAGAAGTTTAGAGATCTCCCTCAATTTGCAGCTTATTTGCATGAACACGGACAAAAATATATCATCATATTGGTAAGGATTTCATTCCTCCTTTTTTCCCTTGAGAACACTTTGATTGCAGTTATTTATTATTATTCTTTACTTATTCTGTGTAATTATTGCATTTACAGCATGTTATAATGGATGGAATACCCTGATTTCTTCTTTTTTTGTTGTTTTCTAATTTCTTTAGGATGCTGCTATTGGCACCCAAAATATGGTTGATGGAAGTCCCTATGGAAGCTATGTCAGGGGATCAGAGAGAAAAATCTGGGTGAATGAGTCAGATGGAACAACACCATTGTTTGGGGAGGTAAGCATGGTTTTCCACATTTGAATTTGATCTGTTGTCACTGTTATGGTTTAATTCAGCTCAGGGGATTTATCTACCAGTGAGAGCAAAGTTTGTAAGGTCTCTTGTAGACTATGGAAATTCTCAACCTTTCTTAATGTTTTTTTTCAACTGTTTATATTGAAAAGGTATTTTCCATTAATTCTGCATCAAAATGAATATTTTTTAAATTTTAATTTTTAAAGAAAAATAGAACTAGTATAGCAGTTAAAATTCTCATGAACCCTATTTTTTTTCTGCATTAAAGGGCTCAAGGGACATTTCATCAGCCATCTCCTATTTATTCCAGTAGCAACTGAAGAGCCAGATCCCACATTATCCTTCTAATTTATAATCTTAACTCCTATTGAGAATTTTCTCAGCTGTATTGCTCCTTGCAGGAATCAAAAGGAAAGCAATTGAAAAATTCAAAGTTCAGAAATTCATACTCTTTGTGTTCTTCAAGCTCCCATCCAACCTGAGCAGGTGACCTGTGACCCTATGAACCCTTTTTAATCTCATTCAAAGTTTCATTAATTATTTTCCTTTGGATATTCCAGGTGTGGCCAGGGGAAACTGTGTTCCCAGACTTCACCAACCCCGAGTGTACAGACTGGTGGGTGGATGAGTGCAAATTGTTCTATGACACAGTGCCCTACGATGGAATATGGATTGTGAGTAATTCAGGACTTTTATTTTTAATTTTAATTTTTAAAATATAGGCGACAGCAGATGTTTATTACATAGAATTTTTATTGGATTGAAAGGTATTTTTGCAATCAGCAAGGAGATGCTGAAGAATAGCTAGTAATGATTCCTTAAAGGATGACAGAACAGAGCGGAAGACTTTTTTTTAGGAAAATGGACTAAGGCAATTTTATTTCATCCTGCACCTTTCCTTTCCAGGACATGAATGAAGTGTGCAACTTTGTTCAAGGCTCAAAAAGTGGTTGTGCACAGAATGATTTAAATTACCCTCCTTACACTCCCAGTAAGTCCAGCCACTTTAATCAGAATAATAAAATATCAGATAAAATGTTAATTGCCTTCAGGGATACGTGATTTTAGAGTAGATCTTATGGCTGGGGTTTGTACATTCATATTGACAGAAAATAATATTTATGTGCTTGTATTTGTATAGTTCAGGTGTGGTTTATAGAACTGCCTCTTATCTTGCCAAATAATTTCTGGAAATTGTCATCGCCTTAATCATGTCTGATAATGTTTCGGTCCTCTTGCACTGTCAGTGGTTTTTCAGCTATTTGCAGAACTAAAATGTTCACAATTTCTGTTAATAGTAGATTTAAGTAACCTTTGCCAGCCTGTCGTCAGATGGTGATTCGGGAATTTAGAGCACAGTCCCCTGGATGGGTGCAAAGCTCAGGAGTGGAAATATCACAGCACAAAGTTAACCAAACCAACATCCAAGAGCAGCATTTTGGCTTTGGAGTGATTAAACTGCCTGAGTGAAAGAATAAAGAGAGAAAAAGGGGCTTGGATATCATAAATGTGCTTTAAAGACTGGCAATATTAATAACAAAAATGTCCCTTACCAGTGCTATTTGTTTTCCTTTCTCCAAGGGATTCTCGACAGACTCATGTACTCCAAGACACTTTGCCTGGATGCAGTGCAGGCCTGGGGGAAGCAATATGATGTCCACAACCTTTATGGATATTCCATGACCATATCCACTAGGAAGTAAGGAATGCATGCTGAAATCCTGCAGGAAGGTTTCAGAGCAGTGCATGACCTGTATTTCCCAAAGCACCACGAGACTTGCCTGCTAAAGGAAGGAGATTCCTGGAAAATGCTGTGTTAACGTTTGAGCCAATGTAGCCAAGGCAAAATCCACAGCCTGCAGCTGGTGGGAAAAGCCACAAATTGGTTGTCAGAGCTGTGTGAAGAGATAATTTCAAATGAATATCTTGAACTTTGCTAAAACACACCTGCGAAGGGGTCCCCGTCCTTGGGATGAATAATCAGTGGAAATCAGTATAAATCTGCTTTGTTCAGAATTACCAATGTCTGAGTTGTCTTTTGCTCTGTGTAATTCCAGTCTCATTCCTTTCCAGAGCCATTGAGAAGGTGTTTCCAGGAAAGAGAAGCTTCCTCATCTCAAGGTCTACCTTTGCAGGATCAGGAAAGCACGGGGGCCACTGGCTGGGGGACAATGCAGCCACGTGGGACCAGCTGAGATGGGCAATCCCTGGAATGCTGGAGTTCAACCTCTTTGGAATTCCTTATGTAGGACACCAGTTCCTGCCATCCTTTCAAAACAGACCACAGATCATCTAACCAAGCACTCTCTAAATAATAATTTACATTGGCACCTCAAAATAAACCCTTTCAGGGCATCTCCTTTGAACATCTCTTTTCAATTACTGATTTTTGATTTAGGCCATTTGTTTTGATTTTGGTGGCTGTGGTGTGACATAAAAGTGGGTAACAAACTTATTATCTTATATATCCCAATCTACCTCTCATTTTAGTAATTTTTAAACAATAATGAGGCATGTGAAACAATTCCTGGTTTTCTTATAATTTCAAATTAGAGACAGCAACTTAGAAGGGAAATAGCCAAAATCCTTTTTGTGTTTTAAATTTTTCCCATTCTGTGCATATGATCACCAAACAGGAAGGTAAAATTTGGAAGAAGCAGAATGATGGGCAGTGTTTAGTGAGGGGTCAGTTTAATTTTTTGGACAGCATAGCTGGATTTGGGAAAGTTACAAATGTGTTGTACATTTCGAGGTGCAGAACACTGTACATTCAACACGTTCTGATTTTTAAATATTTTTTTTAAAGGTTGGAGCAGATATTTGTGGTTTCAGTGAGGACACCACAGAGGAACTGTGCAGACGATGGATGCAAGTGGGAGCATTTTACCCATTTTCCAGGAACCACAACGGTGAATATGTCATAGTGAGTTGTGCTTTCTGTTCAAAACTGCTTTGTGTTCATGACCACACTTCCTTCAACATCACTTCTAATCCTCACCACCAGTTTGAAAACAGAGCCTTAACCAGTCTTTATGAAATTATAGATGGGAGAGGTTGGGTTTTTAAGGGTTAATTGAGATTAAACAGTTATTTGGCAGCAGTTTTATGAATGCTGGTTGCTCCTACCACCAAGGAACACTGAGGTCTGTGTGAGCCACCAGCCGACCCCTGGGAGCTCCTTGGCATGAACCAGGATGAATCCTGGAATAATCCTGATGGACAAGGAGGGATGGGCAGTGCAAGCAGCACAGAGGGGCAGGACACCAGGTCACAGCCCCAGAAAGGAGAACCCAGCACAGAGCTGCCCCCCAGAACCCCAGCCTCTCTGAAACAGCTTTTCACACCTTTGCCAAAGTGCTTTTGAGATCCTGGAAATACAACAGTGGGTATTTGTTTCCAGCATCAAGACCCAGCTGTGTTTGGAGCCGACTCCTTGCTGGTGAACAGCTCCAAGCATTACCTGAGCATTCGCTACACCTTGCTGCCCTACCTGTACACGCTGCTCTACAAAGCTCACACCCACGGGGACACGGTCGTGAGGCCACTGCTACACGAGTGAGTTTGGGGCTTTTATCACCAATAAGGAAATCTGACACGTTTCATACAGCTAGGGGACTTTGTAAACCTCTGTCCTGTGGAAATGCACATTGGGATATCTGTAGGCGATTTCCCAATCTGTGAAACCCCATTTTGGTGTCATCAGGAGGTGGTTTTTATATGGCATCCTTTAGTCGTGATTGTGGACAATCTGTACCCTGAAACCTTGGGGTTGCTGCTGATAGAAATCACAAAAAAACCCAATTTCTGCTCTATCCTTCACCTTTATTCAGGTTCTACTCTGATGAAACAACATGGGACATTGACAGGCAGTTCCTGTGGGGCCCTGGGCTGCTGATTTCCCCCGTTCTTGAGCCGGTAGGTTTGGCTGGTTTGGGATCTGTCTGGGTCACCACTTCCCTCTCCTTCATTTATTGCTTCCACTGAGAGAACCCACAGCACATTTTTACCCCTGCTGAAACAGAAAATCTTGCTCCTGTTAAATCCTACTCCTGTTTTCCAGTCTTCTGTGGAGGCGAGGATATCTGGTCTGATATTCTGCTTTACCTCATCTTCACATTATCTCTGAATTTCCTTTGGAGTCAGCTTCTCTTGCTGCATTTCAGCTTCTCTGTGGTACAACAAGAAAACAAAAAGGCTGTGGCTTTTTCTGTGGCAGAATCTTGCAAATAATGATTTCTCTTGCCAGCAACACATTTGCAGTGCAGAGAAACGTAAAACATTTGTTAAATACAGAAAGGGAAAGGGAGAATCTGAAAGGTGCCAGCCCCAAAATACATGGAAATAAAGAAGATAGAGAGATACTTGTGGGTAGGATCTGGTTCACTGGGTTTGAAGCATTGTGGCTTTGGGTGGCTTTCAAGGAGCTGCCACTTGGCAGAGCAGCAATTCAGTTACACCCCAGCAGCTTTGCAGAAATCCTGCCTGGATTTCCCTTCTCCCTGTGTGGACATGATCCTGAACACCAGGAAACAGCAAAGTGCAGAAATATCAATGATTTTCTCATAGTGAACTGCAGGTTTATTGGAAAATTGGAAAAATAAGTTGGAATATGAAAGTTGTTTCTTTATTCACTTTCAGGGTGTGGAGTCCACTCGTGTGTACTTTCCTGATGCAGAGTGGTATGATTATGACACGGTAAGGAAATGCAGGGGATATTATGGGATATCAGATCATTTTCTGAATGGGAATGGGATGAAATAGGATTGTCAGCCCTGATTTGGGGACAGAGACCAGAAGGAAAAGACTTTGGGGTTAGTTGGGAGACAAGGGATGAAGGGTGGTGGGATAAGCACAAGAACTGGCACCTCAAGAAAGGGCTCAGATTATGACATTAAATCATAGTGATATGAAATTATTTTATGTGTCCATTAACCCATAGATATTTACATAACTTAAGCCTTTTTTATAAGGAACAATTTGATGAAACTCAGCACTTAAGAAAACACTCCCAGGCAGTGGGTAATACAAAATTCCTGTTCTCTTTTCAATCCCTGCCCCTAAGGGTGAACCAACCTCTATCAGGAAAGTGTGGCACGATTTAGAAACCCCAGCAGAGAAAATGGGGCTGCACCTGAGAGGAGGATACATTTTCCCCACTCAGGAACCAAACACCACCACAGCGGCAAGGTAGGATCCCAAATGGAACACTTTTAACTTTTTTTTTTTTTCTTTTTTTTCCCCCCACCCCATAATGGGTCTGAAGACTTCAAGGTTACAAATAATAGCAGCCCATTGTATTTAGGATTTTCACCTTGAAATGTGGGAATAGCTGTGAGCCAAACCTCGCTTCCACACCTTCAGTGATGAGTTATTTGCATAGAAATTTGTAAAACTCACCGAGTGTTTTAATCCATTTGCATGAAAATGAAAGGAAACCAAGATTAAAATTAATTAAGGCAATTCTCCAAGGATTGTGACCCTGTTGGGGGTCATGAACATGGAGGATACACCAAGAACGTTCAGATGTTTGTTGTACACACAAATCTCTTTCCACAGCCGCCAGAATCCAATGGGACTCATAATTGCCCTGGATCTCAACAATGAAGCTTCTGGGGATTTGTTCTGGGATGATGGAGAATCTACAGGTGAGCAGTCATCAACAGTGAAATAAATATGGGTAACAAAGATTTAATATGCTCCAATTCCAATGCTGCAGCTGCAAAGAAGGCACTGTAACACACTGCTGCTTCTTGCTCATGAATCAAATGGTTTTCATCACTTTTGAGGAGAAAACTGTGACTATTATTAATGTAAGCTTGAAGTCACAACCTAATTCAACACAAGTAAAGAAAAATACACAAGGCTCTACTTTAAGGTCAAACCTCTACTTTAAGGTCAAACCTCTGTTTTTTCGGGAGAAATCTTTAGATTGTCAGGAGGTGACAGGGTTTTCCCATGGGATTTAGGCAAACCTCTCCCATGCAGGGATGTATCTGAACACCAGCATTGGAAAACTTTCTACATTCCACCCGTACAACTCCTTTTTCTTGTGGGCTATGCCAATCATATCTCCCAGGAAAGCTCTGCTTTGTGGAATTTAGTGAAAGTTGGGGATGCTTTTAAGAAATAGAGCAGTGATTCAGCTGATTATTGCTGCCATAAATCCAGCAGGCCTTGGGTGGCTGCTGTGCATGGGGGTGACAGCTCCATGTGCTCCTCTGGCCTAAAATAACAAAGCCATTACTGCCCTCACTGCTGCTGCCAAACAAAGCAATAAAACATTTCGCCATTTTATGGCCTGCCCAAAACTTATAGGTTGCAGTTTTACAGGGGAACTGTTTGCAATTTGCTTGTGATGACAGGATTTGTCTTTTCGTATGTTGAAAATTTAAAAAAAAAAAAAAAAAGCCAGATTGACCACACTTCGTATTTCTTTTTCCTGGTCATGTTTGATTTAGGCTGTTTATTTTGATATTTGTTATTTCCTCTCTTATGGTTCCATGGCATTTATCATTATTATTATCATTGTTACCATTATTTTTGTACGAAGAATCCATATTTAGGTTATGTTAAAGGATTAGCTTTGATCAAAGCTTTTATATTTAAGACAAGCTAAGAAGAAATAACAGTAGAATTTAAAAAAGCACTATATTTTAGAAGAGCTGATTTCAATGAATTTTTGTGGAAAAAATTAGATCTCCTGGGAGACTGGCCAAAGGAAAAAGAAAAAGGGATATTTCAGATCCTCAAAGAAACATTAGTAAATAGCTGAGTTGCTTAGTGCAGTTTTAAATGCAGTTCTGGTAATTAACAGTTTATTGGTCTCTACCAGTGGCACATCCCTCCTTTAGTTTTATTTTTTTCTGCACTCCAAGTGTAACTTTTTTCTTTACCTTTTAGGTTCAATTGACAATAAAAGCTACATTTACTATGAGTTTAAAGTTTCCAATGTAAGTATTTGATTTTAAATGATCTTACTTTCATTTCTGATTTTTACCCAGTATCTCCCAAGAGCATTCTTTTCTCTCCTTATTCTCCTAAGAATTGTAAGATTTGCTGGAGAACAAAAGATATGCCAAGGCCAAGAGGAATCATGTTCAAAATACTCTCATTTAACTGGGATGAAATCTGTTGGTTTTTTTTTCTCCTAGTTAATACAAATATCTAAATAACTCCTATTTCCTTCTACATAATAAACTCAGCAGCAATATTTACTAAACAAGAGAAGTCTGAAGCATAAGAGACATTCAAAACAGAATCAAAAAGGAGAAGCACAGAGTGTTTGTCATTCTCAAAATAGTAATACTGTAAAAAATATTTATTTTTATAGTGTGAAAATACAGCTGAATGTCTCCAAAGAGTGAAGGAGACCCACACCTTGCCTGAACCCTCAGAAACTACATCAGAGTTAGGTTTTATTGTGTTATTTCAAGCTGAAAGTGCCTTTGCAGGGTTAATTGACATCAGGGTGGAGTCCTGATAGTGTTTTTATCCAATATTTACAGTAACTGCTACATAACAAGGATTGCAAATAGCATGATAACATATTATTTGTACAATAATAATAATAATAATGATGATGATAATAATAATATTGATATAGGGTAAAGGTATTCATTCTTTTGCCATGATGGAAGAGCATAAACCAAATGAGAGAATACAGAGGAACATGAGTGAAGCACATTAATTAGTAATTTTTCAGATCATAATTAATCAAAAAGTCATTTGTAGCTAAGAAACTCTGGCTGCTGTTGGAATTTGAAACCCCAGCAGCCAAATCATGGCTTGGCTTTGGTGACATTTGAATTAACAATTAACCTCAACTCTCCCGTGGGGGGCAATAAGGAAGCTCTACACACATGTGACAGCCATGGTGCAGTTCCTCTGCTTGGACTCTTAATCTAAAAATAATTAATGGCATGCAATAGGAAATGATGTTTTTATATCAAGAGAAGTGAGAACCTTTGGTTGTTGGAACCCAGCGAGACCCCAGGCAGCTGGAGTTTGTCTGCCCTGTCACAGACCCGCCCCAGCAAGGAAAAAAAAGCTGAAACACAACTCTGAAGATTATTTTTTACATGGTAGTGAAAGTTTATTGTCATAACAACAAGCAGAACAATAATTAATGTGTGTGGGGGGGGAAATATATTGGTTTATTTATGCTACAACATGGAAATTTTAATAGAAAAAAATTAGGATTTTTGGCAGAATTTTAAAATAAGAATATGACCACTATATTATTTTTCAGAATACTCTACAAATGACTGCCACACACAGCAATTACACTGATCCAGACAACCTGAAATTTGAGGAAATCAAGATATTGGGATTGTACCAGGAAATAACATCAGTGTCTGTGTCTCAGAACAATGCTGTGCAAGATTATATCTCTAATACCACCTATGATCCTCTGACAAAGGTAAAGCAATAACAGCAAAATGGAAAGTAAACATATTTAAAATCACATCACCTTTATTTTATGTTTTGTAAAGGACAGTATCCAGTGCCAATGTTGTTTCAATGAAATACAATGTGAATTTTATTACAGAATAAAAATACAATTGCATTTAACTCTGCTGCATAAAAATACATCTAAGTTATGCTTGCAGTGCAGCAGACAGCTTATTTCATGTATTTATTCCTTCTTGCTTCCAAGGAAGCTGTGGGATTAACTCTGTGTTTTTAGAGTCTTGATTCTTCAGATTTTATCTGTAAAAATATCAGTGTGTGTTTGTGAGACTGTATCAAATCTTACCCGACAGGATTTTGTGAATTTTCAATTTTTAAGTGTATTATTCTTAAGGACCAGCACCTCTTCTGACTGAAGGAAAGCTGATGGGATGTGACATTTAATAACTGTTTATTGTTTCATACTTATAAGGTTGCTGTTATAAGAGGACTTCAGCTTGAACTGGGAAAATCTTACACAATCACATGGACTCTAAATATGCCTATCAATGAAAGATTTGACTGTCATCCTGACGAAAATGCAACAAAAGAAAAATGTGAACAACTTGGCTGTTTCTGGGAAGTGAGTCATTATTTCTCTAAACTAATTAGACAAAAAAAAAATAATCCAGAATAAAAGGTTTTCCTTTGGGGTTGTTACAGAATAAAAGTGGCCTGGGAGATTTGTCAGGTTTAAATAAAATGGGAGCATGGGCCTCAGCTGCCCTGTACTGATGGATTTTATTTACCTCAGTAGCTGACAACCATTTAAATTCTACCAAATTATAACAGGAGTTGAGGAAAAATGAGGTATTTTTGGAAAAATGAACAGAAATAATATTAGAGTTATGAAAAAGTAGAAGAGCATCTTCAGTGTCACTGTGGCTTGCAAGGCTCAGCCCCTTTGTGCCACCTCCATTGTCACTCTGGGACGTCTTAAGTCAAATTAACTCCTCTGGATCTCAGTTTGAGAGGACATCCTTGAATTCCACAAAAATCTTGATTCATTTGTTTATATCTACATCGAGGAGCTATTTCCAAACTTTAATCTGCCACATGAAGTTCTTTAACACGTGGTTTTATGTATTAGTATTACTAATTATTAATAAACATGTGGGAGCAACATGGCCTGGCAGGGTTGAACTTCAGACGGTGCCTCCAACTGAATTATTCCCTGTTCTTCTAAATCTAAAATGCTCATTTTGGACCTTTCCTCTAGGAATGAAATCCAAAGTCCTGTGCTGGCTGCTCCTTCACCAGCACCTGCTTTTGTTGCACTACTAAAAGAATTTTTTGTAATTTCAGACATTTGGAAATGTCAGGAGATCTCAGATTAGTAGGATGTAATTTTCACTGGGTACATTAAGGATAATTTGTGTGAATAAAGCCAGTGGAAAGATCTGCTCTGATGTTGCCTGAGTACAAAATGGGTTTTGGGCACATCTCCTTGAAGGCAGCCAGAGAGCAATGGGATCAAAAGGGACAAAGCTTTAGGAATTTCCACAAGCCAAGATTAAACCATGTTGAGGGATTGATCTGAAGATCACAGAGATGAGGAAATTAAATCCTTGTTCATTGCACGAGGATCCATTTTCCTGACTGAACTATTTGTACAGCCTTCACTGGATGACTTTATTGCACATGAGTTAGTGTAGAGATTATTCTGCATTATTTCTTTATTCAGGATTCCATTAATTTCCCCCCCTGAAATTCTACATTTGACCCAGACCTGATAAAAAACAGGATTCCATGTTAAAACCTAATAAAAATTCCAGCTGACTCTCTAACCTGAAACTCCTTTCTGTTTGCGCCAGCTGGCAGAAAATTCAGATGTTCCTGCCTGCTACTACACCTCCAGAAATCCTTACTCCATAGAGAGCCTCGATTATTCCTCCTCTGGAATTGTAGCCACCCTCAACGTGGACAGCTCCAGGGTCAGAGCTAACGAGGATTCCACTGCCCCCATCAGCACCCTGCGCTTGGAGGTGAAATATCATCTCAACAACATGCTGCAGTTTAAGGTAACACCATCCCAGAATTCCTCAAATGTTTTATTTATGGAAATTCAAAGGGCTTCTTATAGCCAAATTTATATTTCATAGACAGAAGCAGCCTTGTGTAAATATGTTTCTCCTTCTAGGTGGTTATTTTTGCTCTTAGCTTGCATCTTTTTTCTGGTCCTAGAATCCTAGCACTCAATTTTAAAAAGAAATTACATGAATCAAAGATATAATGTCAGTGTATGTGTGTAATGTCAACCAGGAACTTTGAAACTGAAAGTATTTTGTTAATATGCAGGTAAATTTATCTGTAAGTGCTCTCACGACTCTACAGTTTATTTTTACATCCACCATTGCGTTTCTGTTCTAAAATTCTCCATGCACTGTTGTTTAACTGTAATTTATTGCCATGTGTTTAATAATATTAAGCTAAGTGGTCAGGCATCAAAAATTAACTTCTATCAGCTTTCAAAAAAAACCTAACTTTCTTAAAAACTAACTTTCAAAAAACTAACTTCTATCAGCTTACAGAAAACCTGAAAAAGTATCCTAAAAGCTGAATAAAAGATGAACTACAAAATTATTTATCACACTTGCAAAGTATATAGACCTATATTTTAAATATAAGTATGATCTTTAAATTCATGTAGATAATTAGACGAGCCATTCCTGATCCAAAATAAACTTTAAGGTTCCTTGGTTGGGATTCTCTTCCCCTCAAGACAAAATCCTGTGAAAGAACTGGTTCAAGAACATGCATTTGAAAGAAAATACTCAGCACAAGTGTTTTAAAACTTCGATCCGGATTTCAAACAGCTGACTTGTTGAAATAAACTGATGTTTGCTTCACAGATCTACGATTACCAAAACCCACGGTACGAGGTCCCAGTGCCCCTGAACCTGCCCAGCTCCCCCACGAGCTCGAGCCAGGACCGGCTCTACGACGTCTCGCTCCAGACCAAACCCTTTGGGATCCAAATCCGCCGCAAGAGCACGGGGACAGTCATGTAAGCCACTGCCACTCCTTGGTATTCTGTGGAAATGGGCTAACTGCACCACCCAGTCAGTGGCTTGTCTTTATTTTCTTCTGTTTTCACCCAGAGCCAGGATTAGAAACACGAAGGAGATGAATTTTCTCGTGTTTGGGCTTGGTTGTTTATTAAATCTTATCTAAAGTACAGAGAGTTCTGCAGCACTTCCAGCCACCAGCTAAAAGTGAGCAAAATGGAGCTGGATCCAGCTGGTTACAAGGTCTCTTAAAGATAAACAGTCCAATAGAGAATTAACACCTCTATTATTGATACTTTTGACCCAATAACCAAACTCCTGTGGCCTGCAGTGCAGCACTGACTGTCCAACAAAAAACTGCTGCCTGAAATCATGGAGAAGAAGGAAAAAGACAAAGACAACCCCCAAGAACTTCCATCTTGTCCTATACCCATTACTATATTCTAAAACTCCCAAATTCCAAACCCTTCACCATGTGAAATCACACGTTTCTATTCTAACCACACACCCATGACTCTAACTTTATCACTCAAATTTGGAAGCTTCTCCAAGGCCTCAGGTCCAAAGCAGTGTTCTGCTGGGGGTCAGTGTCAGAAAGCACAGAAAGCTCAAAACTCCCAGATTTCTGGGTTCCAACAATTTTATTTCATGTGGTTTTGGTCGCTTTTTTTCACGCCAAACCTTCTCTCTGTGCACGTGTTGGAGTGAAGAACACTGGCAGCTCTGAAGGCTTCCCAAATTTCTGGGAGGCACAACGATTTCCCACACTTCCTAAAAATATTCCTTAGGTGACCACAGCACTGCTTGTTAAGGATTGGCCATTTGGGTCAGTTTTGGGGAATGCTTAGGGAAAAAAAAAAATAGAAGGAAGTAGCGTCCCAACTAACTAGAGATGAGTTTTGGTAACGTGACAGATGTCTGGCAGGAGCTTCATTTTTCCTTGATTAAGTCAGAGTTAGAAAACAGAGAACAGTTGAGTGTGTTTTTTATAAAAAAAAAAATTTATTTAATTTTTTAAAGCACTCAAAACTTAATTGCGAGTTGACTTCCCTTTTGCCAAGCAGAATAATAATTCAACCTGCAATTGAAGCTCCTGGAACAATGAAATTCTCTGGCAGAGCCCACCAGGCTGCAGTTTGACTTCTAACTGGAAAGATGCTGATTTATAATGAATATGACCTGTGAATGCAATTTTAGTGTAATCTGCACAGAAAGTTCAGTGAACTGTAAAAAGCACTTTATTTACTACATTCCATGTGGCTTCAGTGCTCGGTCTGGGAGGAAAATAGGATTGTAGCGTGCTGAAATGCATTTTTTTTCACTAAATTGCTGAAATATGACACAGCTTGCAGTGCATGATGCCTGTGATGATTCCTCTCTGAGAGACACAGAGGATTTTGTGTCCCTAAACTTCAGCAATTCTTACACACCCCCATTTCATTATCCTTTAACTTTCTTTGACAACCACAACAGTTTTCATCCACTTTTACTGAAGAGTGAGATTTCCAGAGAAAAAGAGTGACCCAAAAGGAAGTGCCTGCCAGAAACATAGCCCTGAGGACGCTCTATTCTTATTTTTCATTTCCTCTTCCCTCTTCAGCTGGAATTCAGCCTTGCCCACCTTCACCTTCAGCGACATGTTCATTCAGATTTCCACCCGCCTGCCATCCCAGTACATCTATGGATTTGGGGAAGCTGAGCACCCCACATTCCGACAAGACATGAACTGGCACACCTGGGGAATGTTCACCAGGGACCAGCCTCCAGGTGTAAGTAGGCAAAGAAGAAGAAAATGTGATTTTTTTTTTTTTTAAACCAATGACTGCAGAAATGGATGAAAATATGTTAAAATATTAAAATCCAGTGGATGTCTGCTGGTACTGGGCATTGGCTCTGACCATAATTATCATAGTTTACAATTTAGATGGTGTCTCCATGGCAAAGGTCTTCTGTAAATCCTTTATTTGTGACCTGCAAGAGCAATGTGAGGAGCTCAGGCCCTCAGTCAGATGTCAGAAGGTGACACATGGCTTAGGAGTAAGAGCACGTTCCTCCTTTTTTATTATTCTCAGCTCATTGTTTTGAAAATTAGACATGAGTCAGAACAATTCCAGTTGCTTGGGGATTAATTTAGTACTTGTACAGGTAAAGCAGAAATCTTATTTCTGTTTATTTGTCTTATTTCCTACAAGATAGCAAATTTCCAGTTATCAGGGAATGGCCAACGAAATAGCAGCAGCTAATTATAGCTCTAACTTCCAGTTCAGGCTGGAACACATTTTGAGAAAATTAAATATAATGTCACCAGCACCTCCTGAGCACGTAGACACCTGGTTCTGTTGGCAAAGAAGGGAAATTTTTGTCCTGAGGAAGCACCTTCTCATTAGTGAAATTTAAGTGCAGCAATACCTTTACTTTCCTTCCTGCCTGAGCAGTCTGGACAAGCCTGACAAATTGTGAAGTTCCAAGTGAGGTCTGTTTTGGGATTGGGTAGGATTTAGGTGTTTAAATTTAAAGTTTATCTGCCATGTTCGGCAATTGCCTCATCTTTTATTAAACTTATTGCTAAATGTTAATAAGCAAATGTGTGCAATGTTTCCCCAGTAAAAAGTATTTTATTTTATTTGCAGTACAAGTTGAATTCCTATGGTTTTCAGCCGTTTTATATGGCTCTTGAAGAAGATGGCAATGCCCACGGAGTTTTCTTGCTTAACAGCAATGCAATGGGTAAGAAAACTTTCATTTGATCTCATAAAATCATTAAATGGTTTGGATTGGAAGGGGTATTAAAGCTCATCCTCTTCCACCCCCCGTGCAGGGACAACTTCCACTGTCCCAGGCTGCTCCAAACCCCATCCAACCTGGCCTTGGATACTCCCAGGGATCCAGGGGCAGCCACAGCTCCTCTGGGAATTCCATCCCCACCCTCACAGGGAACAATTCCTACCCAATATCCCATCTAAGCCTCTTGTCTGCCAGTTTGAAGCCATTCCCCCTTGTTTGGTCCCTCTAGCCCTTCGCAAATTGTCCCTCTCCATCCTCCTCCGTGTGCTCCATGTTTACAGTCAATGTTTTGCACTGGTGGCAAACCCAGGCATCCTTTTCTCCCTTCCTTCCCTCCCCTTCCAGATGTGACTTTCCAGCCCACCCCTGCCCTGACCTACCGCACCACCGGAGGAATCCTCGACTTCTACGTGGTCTTGGGCCCGACTCCCGAACTCGTGGTTCAGGAATACACTGAAGTAGGAGCCTGACTAATGCTGGGCTTTGCTGGGCTGGTTTGGTTTCTCTTCCTCTCCTCAGCACCAGCACCTTTTCCTTTTTTTCAGCTGATTGGGCGCCCAGTCATGCCAGCCTACTGGTCCTTGGGGTTCCAGCTGTGCCGCTACGGATACGCCAACGACTCGGAGATCGCCCAGGTCGTGGAGGAAATGAAGGCAGCTCAGATTCCCTATGTACGTTGGGAACAAATAACATTTGAGCTCTTGGCTTCCTAGCATTGACTAAATCCATTTCAACACTAAAGTAGCATCAAAACACCAAAAAAAAACCCCACTGCGGTAGAGAAGGTTTTGTGCCACGGGTTCTGGGCTGTGTTAAAAGCTGCCTAATTTTCTTTATTATTCACACCAAAGAATGACAGGAAGGAGCAGTGATTAAGAAAAACCAGCAGGGGAAAAAAATGGAGCAGCATAATTTCATCGCCATAACGCTCTGTGTCAAGTCAGCTGTGATTTGGCCCAGGCTGTTGTTGGGATAGTAGGAATAGCACCTAGATCTAAAAAAATTATGCTATAAATTGAATGTGGCTTCATTTCAAATATAATAATGTCGATGTTTCAATAGAGAGCAACTATTTCTACTGTTTCCCTATAGCCGTGGAAATATAGGTGCAGTCCCTATGTACATACCTATGGAAAAATCCATTTTTTTCGCTATTTTGTATCAATTTCTCCCCTCAGTTTAGATGCAGCAATGAAAGGTTTCTTTTGGTTTGGACCTGCTCATGGATTGTGTCATATTCATTTAACAACTTCAGCCTGAAGTTATCACTTCTTCCAATTTTCCACATCAAAAGTTCCATATTTTACTTATTTTTGCCAATTTTCAATTTTTGGCAAAAAAAGGGGAGAAAATAATTTAAAACTAATTTAGGTTTTTTTTCAACTGCAGGATGTCCAATATACAGATATCGACTACATGGAAAGGAACCTGGATTTCACCATCTCCCCAAATTTTGCTGGGTTACCGGATCTTATCAACAAAATCAAAGCAGAAGGAATGAGATTCATCATTATCCTGGTCAGTTTGGAATATTGCTTTTAAGTTCTAATATAGCATGACAAAATGGAAAATACATTCAGTGTGAGTTTTGAGCATAAGGGTAAAAGTGTTTCTAATTGTAGGATCCAGGCATTTCTGGGAATGAAACTGATTATCCTGCCTTCTCCAGAGGTGTGGACAAGGATATCTTCATAAAACGGCCTGATACCAACGAAATTTTGTATTCCAAGGTACTGTCAAGGGCTGAGCATTTAAACCTGTGTGGTGTTGATGCTCAGCTTGTATTTACTGGGGTTTGATTATTTTAAATATTCTTTGTCCTATTAGGTCTGGTCATTTCTTCCCAATATCGAAATTGACGAGTCACTGCCTCATGAAGAAGTAGTAGAGGTAAGTACTGACATGGTTTGGTTCTGGACTCAAATATAGACATGAATCAATCAAAATAGCAGCAAACTCACTGATAAATCTCATGGCAGGAATAAGTTGCAGAAACTGGCTAAGCCTTCCTAAAAGCAAACAACTGCAATGAACAAGCAATTTTTTTTGTCTTCTTTACATTATTTTTTTTTTTAATTCTGGAATTTTAACTACTGAATACCTTCAATCCCCTTATCTGTCTGGTTTTCCTTCTGTTTTTACAGAAATTTGCAGCACATTGTGCTTTCCCAGACTTCTTCCGCAATTCCACAGCGGAGTGGTGGAAGAATGAAATCCTGGAGGTCTACAACAATCCCAACGCCTCAAAAAGCCTCAAGTTTGATGGCCTGTGGATTGTAAGTGTGGAAATGCATCTGATTGCTGGAGTGTTTTTCTCTGCCTGACACTGGTGGAGAGGTCCCCAATTCCTAATTCCCAGTAGCTGCACTGCTCTGGTAGAAGTATCCCGTGTTAAATTCCCATTAAGGAAATGTTGGACTTGATGATCTTGGAGGTTGTTCCCCTTGAAACAAAGAATTGCTGAATCACAGAATAGTCTGGGTTGGAAGAGATCTTAAAAATCTATTCCCACCCCCTGCCATGGCAGGGACACCTTCCACTGTCCCAGGCTGTTCCAATCCCAATGTCCAACCTGGCCTTGGGCACTGCCAGGGATCCAGGGGCAGCCACAGCTGTGCCAGGGCCTCACCACCCTCACAGGGAACAACTCCTTCCCAATATCCCATCCAATCTTGGCCTCTTTCAGCTCAAAGCCATCCCCCTTTTTCTGTCACTCCATGCCCTCGTGGAAAATCCTTTTCCTGCCTTTTTTCTGCCCCTTTATGGAAGGAACATGGGATGTCCAACTGAGACTGCAGCTGCAGGGGCTCCTGAGGAGCCCTGCAATGCTGCTTGTGTGTAATTCAGAAATTGTGGTGTTCTGTAGCAAACTAAGGGGTTTTTTGCTCTGTGTTTTTAGGACATGAATGAACCAGCAGTTTTTATAAATGGTGCCATGGGTGGCTGCAGGAATGACCTCCTAAATAATCCCCCCTACATGCCTCGTAAGTCTGATGCCTCCTTAAAACAGTTTTAGGTTTCTCTGGTTCCTACATAAATTCTTACCTGGTATATGGGGCATAAAAGCCAAAATAAAGATGGGTTTATAAACCCACAGCTTCTCACTGAACGTGGCCCTTTATTCCTGAGATTATGGGCCCACTGCAAGCCCAGATATTTCAGCAGGAGCTGTACAGCACTTTGTAAAAATAAAGTTCTTTCCAGCTCCTTGCTGCATATGGATTTTGATCCCTATTTTGTGCCTAAGTGCTTTGCTTGAGGCATGGCAGAGAATTGAGCTCTCTGTTTTGCAGTTTTCTCAGATGAATAATGCAATTAATTAAATATTTAGAAAATATCCATGTGTCTCCTCTCATTACCATTTATGTGAGCAGTCAAATGCTTGAAATGCTTCGCTTTCTTAGCTCAGCTTTCCTGAAGTACTGGTGTAATGTAGTACTAATTAGCAATTATTTATTAATGGTTTATTAACATACTCTTACTGCTTACTGTTGTATTCAGGTTTCATGAGTGGTTTCTAAGGAATTTCCAGGAAATTAATATTCAGACACAGATCATACCCCCACCACACCCATTTTTCTGTTTATGTGGTTAGTGTGACAGTGTTTAAAAAGATTTGAGATATTTTCTGATATACTCTGTTTATTCTTTGAGCTTCTGTAGTACGAGTATCTGTAACTGAACTATTAAAACATTCACAGACCCCAGTACCTGAATAGAAATATTGGAAATATTCCATTTTGGAAATGCTATTTTTATAATTATAAATAAATAAGTGACAGTATAAAGAGACTGAATGCCTAACAGATTATGAAAATTAAGAAAAAGTAATTAATACATGCTTATTATTAATAATAAATATTTCTTCCCTTTCCACAAGGTTTGGGATCTAGGTCAGAAGGATTAGCCTACAAATCTCTATGCATGGAAGCTCAACAGTACCTGGCAGACGGGACCCCAGTCAGACACTACGATGTCCACAACCTTTATGGATGGTCCCAAACCGAAATCACCCTGGAGTAAGTGCTTTGCACATTCCATATTCCAAACGGTCATTCCATGTCTACATTCCTAGGGCCAAAACTTCCACTGGTTAATTTTAGACGCCTGAGCGATCTTGCTCTTCGCTCTGGTGAAGGAAAAAAAAAAAAAAATCTCTTCTGAAAATCTGGTTTTTCAATCCCGCTCCAAGAGGAGTTGGATGCTCCAAGGGCTGGGCAGCTGCTGCTGGAGTTATTCCAGTCAGGGATCTCCCCTTCGGTGCAGGAAGGGTGGTGGGAGCAGAGCTGCAGGAGAAGGTGAGGAAGGGTCTGTGCAGGGCTGAGCTGAGCCTTGCTTCCATGGTTCCACTGCAATAAATCCCTTCTGCCCATAATTACTGTAATTAAAACATTGCTTACTTCTTGTTTCTGGGTGTTGCTGGGCTTGCCTGGTTTACTCTGGTTTTCCTCACACTTCACATCCAGGGAGGGAAAAGGAAGACAGTTTTTCAATCGTATGGATTTCAGAAGAACTCCATTATGTTCTCTATTTAAAATGTCGTGAAAAGGGGGAATGGTAACCTTTAAAATGCAAAGTGTGAGCGCAAAGCTTTGCTTTGAAGCATTTCTTTTCCCAGTTCCAAGGCCAATGCCATTATCTGTCCCTCTGAATTGTCCCCAGCCTGCTTTAGATAACGCCCGATCTCCTGATAACAGAGCTGGGCTCTTTCATTTACAATTCAGCCAGTGAGCAAGGAGCAGATTTCCTGTACAGGTCTCAACGACCCTAAAGCCCTTGGGAACTTTGATATTACCATAAGGAGAGAAAATATCAGGGCTGTTTGCATTTGTGAGAGGATGCTCCATCGGCAGCGTGCCAGTGCAGCCCTGCCAGCCAAGGCAGGGGTGAAATTGCTGCCAGGACAGGAGGGAATGGAATGTCTGAGCCCTGTGCTGTCAGCCCAGTCTGATTTGGGATTTGGGCATCACAAAATGTGGTGGGTTGGGCGCTGGCTGAGGTCCATGTGCCCACCAAAGCCTGTTCAACTCTCCCCTCCTCAGCTGGGAAGAGGAGGGAATGTACAAAGAAAGATTCATGGATTGAGATAAGGACAGGGAGAGACCACTCACCAATTACTGTCACGGGCAAAACAGCTCAGTTGTGGAAATCAGTTTAATTTACAATCAAATCAGAGAGGATAATGACAATTACAACCAAGTCTTAATTCCCCCAAGTCTTCACTTTTTTTTTTCCCTCATTCCTTCCTTATTTTCTACCTGCTCCCCAGCAGAGGCAGAGGGAACATTGAGCAGGGGTTGCACTAGTCCATCCCACACTGTCTCTGCTGCTCTTTCCTCCCTCCTCCTCTCTCCAGGACTCCACATCTTCCTGCCAGCATCCAGCTCCAGCACAGGCATGCCACGGGATCACAACTTCCTTTGGGCACACCCTGCTCAGGTGTGGGCTCCTCCAGGGGCTGCGGGTGGATCTCTGCTCCCCCGTGGAGGGAAACCCCAGCCCCAGAGCCTGGAGCATCTCCTGACCCTTCTGCCCTGACCTGGGGGTCTCCCACATTCCTCACTGCTCTCTCCAGTTGCTGTTGGGAGCAGCATTTTCCCTTTTTTATTCCTGCTCTCCCCAGGTCACTCAGTGCTGCTGGTGGGCTCAGCCAGGGGCAGGTTCCTCTTGGCTCTATCAGAAATGAGGAAGCCTCAAAAGTTTCTCACTGGAGCCACCCCTGCCAAAACCTTTCTGTGCAAACCCAGTGGAGTAGACAAGAATCTGATAGAAAAAGGAATATTGCCATCGTTTCTGTGTTTTAAGTACGAACTGAAATATTCTCCTCTCTTTTGCGAGGCACTGCAGCAGAAATCACTACAATAAATCTCACAGCTCACACACATATTCTCACACTGGAAATTTAGAGCAAATGTTATCTACAAAATATATATACACATATATTTCAGTATCAAATTTATTTCTTGGCAGTAACGGAAGGGGTACTTGTGAAACTGAAGAAATGCAATAATTTATTTTGATACTAAACCATCCAAACAGAAAGATTATTTGCACACAAAAGACTGTAACTGAAAAGTGAACATCAACATTTTATGTAACCTGGTGTCATTTCAGTTCTCTAAGCATTAGACACAGAAACTTTGGGATATTGCCTTGATGCTGTTCTTTTCTAATGAGGTTTTTGCATAGCCAGAGCCCTTATTAGTGAATACAGGAACTGTTTGGAGGTAAATTAAGCCTTTGTGACCTGAATAATTGTTTTTCATGGATAGAGCTATGGAGCTGCAGGCCTGAGCCTCCAGCCACAGAACACTCAGGTCCTGAGCAGTTCTACACGTGACATTCCCTGTGTTCACTTCTGGAATTTTAGCTGCCACTTCCAAAGCATTATTGACACAGGGAAAGCAAACAGAGGCTGGAAATGCTGGATGGCATCTTGCACAGGAATAAAGGATTCTAGAAAAGTTACTGTTTGTCTTGGAGGAAATAATTGTGGCACATCAGTCTGGTTTAATTGCTGCGGTAATTGAAGTGACTGGTGTGTCTTTGCTGTAATTATGGTGTCACTAAAGCTGCAAATCCTATAGAAAAATAAGGAAATAGTGCCTTATTGAAGCAGCAGTTTAGGCAATTATGGTGGAGCTCACACTGGAGAGCAGTGGGATTTAATCAGGGTGATTTTCTGACTAATATTCATATTGATATCCTGTCACCTTGGCCTTTTGGAAGGGACTACAAATTCCTGACTTTTTTTTTCCTTTCTTTTCTTTTTTTTTTTTCAGCACCTGTTGGTCAACTAAACTTATCCTGAGAGGTCCAAAGGTTCATTCTTGTGACCCTTTTGCTTTGATTTTTGCTAAATGATTTCCAACTGTTGCTTCAAGTTTTTGGGTACTTTAAGTAAGGAACGATATGCCCTCACACACATTGTGGAGCCCTTAGAAAAGTTTTGCTACATTCCCATTTTCCCACTGAGGAGTTAGCCTGAGCTGGAAAACTCCTTTTTAACCCCTTGTTTGCCAGTTCTCTTTTCAGCTGCAGGTTGGCCAGCTTTGCTGGGGTTGTGTCTGGGTCATATTGACTTGCCATAAAAAGCATGAAGGGATGGGATGTAGATGATGCAGCCCTTCACTGTGATAACACAAACCTGTATACTTCTCTCCAGAGGCTCTTAGGTGATAAATCCTCGTGCAATATTTCTCCTGTGACTTGTTTGTGTGCCTGTTTCCAACGCAGGGCTCTGCAGGCTGCCAC
Organism: Rhabdornis inornatus; assembly: GCA_013397075.1. NCBI lineage: Eukaryota > Metazoa > Chordata > Aves > Passeriformes > Rhabdornithidae > Rhabdornis > Rhabdornis inornatus. The sequence continues at coordinate 94,470 of VWZS01001445.1, forward strand.
CAATGAGCGCGGGATCGTCATCACCCGCTCCACGTACCCCAGCAGCGGGAGATGGGCAGGGCACTGGCTGGGGGACAACACAGCAGCCTGGGACCAGCTGCACAAATCTATTATTGGTACGTGCCAGGAAAAAGGGTCTGCAATCCTGGGATCATGGAATGGCTTGGGTTGGGAGGGACCTTGTCACTGTCAGGTCGGACGTGACGTATACGTGCACACTTCAACAGGGAATGGCGAATCTTTATCATGTGTGTTCTCCAGTTTATACACTCTTGAAAAAGTGTGATCTTAAATCATTGACTACATCCCAATAAGTTATTATATTCATTGGTGCAATGCAATTAGCATCAAAGTATTTGACAAGTTTTGCTAAAGTTAATAAGGCACACATAGACGTTTACATACTCACAGAGTCTAGCTGCAAAATTCCTTCATGGATCTTTTTTAATCAGTTTCCATGCCACAAGCCTTGTCTTTTTCCTTGATATGGATACATTCTGAATTCATTAATTGCTGTTTCTTCTGCTAACTCAGTTTGGCTTACAGGCCAGCTGTCAAGCCCTTAAAGCCCATCTGTCAGGACCTTAAAGCCCATCCAGTTCCACCCCTGCCATGGCAGGGGCACATTCCACAGACCAGGTTCCTCCAAGCATTGTCCAACCTGGCTTTGCTTCTCTTCCACCTCCTTGCTTTTTTGTATTCCTGTGATTTTTAGCTGAAAAAACTGGTTCAGCAACCAGAATTTGGGGTCAATTCCTTCTTTACTTTTTCTTCTTACTTCCTTCTATACCAGGTGCTGGGAACCCCTCTAATTCCCTTGGGACCAGACTCTTCCATGCCCTATGTCCTGCCACTCATTTTTTTTCTTTGCTCCTGTCCACCCACATCCCATCTCCTTCTGTAGCAGGAAAACACAACACATTAGAGAAACTGTGGGGCTTGTATTTGGTTTTTTTTCTCTTCTGATTCAGTAGCATAACAAACATTGTCTATGTAACCATAATTTTTAAAAAACACAGCCAGTAACTCCAATTTATTTCTCTTTTCAGGCATGATGGAGTTCAGTCTCTTTGGAATATCTTATGTAAGCTAATGAGTTATTAACTTATATTTAATTACCGTGATGCTGTATATGATAATACAGTTTTCCATTTGGTTTATTCTGAAAATTTCAGACAGGAGCTGATATCTGTGGCTTCTTCCAAGAGGCAGAGTATCAGATGTGTGCCCGCTGGATGCAGCTGGGTGCATTTTACCCATTTTCAAGGAATCACAATGGGAAAGGAACATCGGTGAGTTGCAATTTTTTAATAGTTCTTAGCAGCTAGGCCTTTGCAAGACACAGGCAAAACCAGCCAGAACAATGCACAATTGCCCTGGCTCAAAAAAAAAAAAA
>VWZS01001445.1:95902-155348 GCA_013397075.1 Rhabdornis inornatus
AAAAAAAAAAAAAAAAAAAAAAAAAAAAGTGCATTCCAAGTACAATGGAAAAGAAAAGAACGCTTTTGGCTCTTTATCAAATGAAAATTGTCATTATTTCTCTGCTGGCTCTGCTGTGAGCCTCCCCATCACCTGGGAGGTTTCGTGCCCACAGAGGGGCTGCTCTGGGATTTGGACCCTTGAAGGAAGCAAATTCTAACTTTGCTTTCACTGAATCGAACTCTACACATTTTCCTCTCTGTGCCATTTGGATTTCAATGAGCTACAGCAGGGCTAAAATGAGATTTTATGGCAAACACACTTCAAGAAACAGAAGTGACCTCGGTGCTCTCAACCCTAATTGCCCATAATTATACAACAAATGAGAAAATGGGCCAGTGTAATAAGATGCTGGAGTGGGACCGAGGAATTTCTGTGCTCTGCACGTTTGTCACCATCAGATATTGTATTTCTGCTAAAAGGAAAGGGAAATAATTGCCTAAATGTAGGCTAAGGACTGGAGTGGAGAAAGCTGTAAAACAAGATAACTGGGAAAATTTAAAAGAGGGAAACAGCACTTCTGTTCCAGGGAAAGCTTCAGGTCTAGCAGAGTGGAGCTATTTAGATGGCAAATATCTAATGGATTAAAGTCTCCTTTTCAAAGCCAGCTGCTTTATCTCGCAGCACACACCTTCCACAGGCCTGGGAAAGCCTTCAAAATGCAGATTCAGGGTTATCGTGGTGCTTCCAGTCTTAGCCAATTTGCCAAGGTATTGTTCCATGCATTTAATAAAGATTTGAGGCTGTCCTGACACCAGTCCTGGGAGCCTCGGGCTGCTGCTGCGAGTCTGGGAGCAGAGGGCTGATGGGTGCTGGAGCCTGGGACGTGCCACGCCTTGGGGACACCTTGCATCCAACATTTTGACTGTGTTTCCCTTGGGTTTTTATCAGCTTTTCCCTTTCTACTTCCCCTCCTGGGGCTGACAGTGACAGCCATGGTTTTCACTTGCTCCTGAGTTGAAGAATAAATAAATTAAGATGCTCTGCTTTGGACGAGAAATTTCCTTGCTTTGTTTTGCTACGTTGACTTGGTGTTTTTACCTTTCTCAGGCACTCCAACCCAGCTTCTCTAACAACACTCTTCTCTTTCAGAGGCAAGATCCTGCTGTCTGGGATGAAAGATTCCATGAGATTTCCAGGAATGTGCTGAACATCAGATACACTCTGTTACCTTATCTCTACACCTTGCTGTACGATGCCCACGCCCACGGCAGCACCGTGGTCCGCCCCCTTCTCCATGAGTAAGTGCAATGCCCCTGCTCTCCTCACCAAGAATTCCCAAATAAAACTCCTCTAGCTGTCACCCCCTAACATCAGAATTCTCTCTTTGCTACAACATTTCCCCCTTCAATTAAAAAAAAAAAAAAAAAAAAATCTTGGCTGGGAAAAACGAGTTTTTTTGCATGTCATGATTTGCTTTTTTCAGAGAAACTCAGAAAACAGTGGCTCAAATTAAAAAGTCTGTCCAAGATTTTTTTATTGTAAATAATAAGCATAAGACCTTCAGAGTTTTGCTGTCCCAAGGTACTGAAAAGCAAAAGCAAAGAAATGGACAAAAAGCCCTAAAACTAAGCAGTAACTTTCATTCCTCTAATGTGTGTCACAACAGGATCTTTGTGCAACCATTAATTGATCTCTGAATTATTAACAGCAATAACGAGGAAATAGATACTACAAAGAGTGGGTGAAATTAGTGACAGAAGGGTCTTCCAGGTGGAGCAGTTTGGGAAAGTTCAGCTCTGGCTCTCATCCTGACAGGTTTGTGGAAGACAGGGAAACGTGGGACATCGACGAGCAGTTCCTCTGGGGTCCTGCCCTGCTCATCAGCCCTGTATTGAAACAGGTGAGCTTTGAAGCATTTCTTACTAAAGTCAGTTTAATTAAGCTTCACTTTCTGACTTGAGGTGCCTAAAATCTGTGTGTTTTAATTGCAGAATAATCTGAGTGTGATCGCTTATTTCCCCGATGCCCGCTGGTATGATTACCACACAGTAAGTCATCCTAAAAAATTGTATTTTTAAACTTGTATTTTCTGTCTTTTCACAGTGCTGAGTGTGGCAGAGGGGTGGGAAGACTCTCCTGCCTAATTTGCATTTAATATAAGTTCTTAGAAATATAAAATCTACTCAGCTGATTAGAGAAATAATAAAAATCCTCGATTCCTTTATAATAATGAATAATAACATGACCAGAGTTATGATAAATGAAAAAGTGAAGTAATACCTTTAATTTAGACTTCTTTTCACTTTTTGTAACCCTCAAATGATACACAGAAGGTTTTTGTAATGGAATGCTCTAATAAAGAAAGAAAAAAAAATGGGTCTAGCTGTTTAATTTTCCCCAGAAAATAATAAAAGATTTGGAAATAGGAAGAGAAGAATCAAAACTCCCTTCATTCATCACAGGTTTGTGTTTCACCCTCTTGGCCCCTTTGGTTCAGCTGCCATCACCCATCAGGCCAGGCTTTCATAGACCCAAAATTTCAGGGTTTCTCTTAATTAGTAGTTGCTCCTGCAGTAACAACTCCTAATTAACCTGTCTAGAGAAATATTATCATTTCATTCTGAAGGAAAACCCTGTAAAAATTCATAATTTTTTTTTGTACATAGGACACAGATACTGGATTTAGGGGACAATTCCAAAATTTGTCAGCTCCTTTGGATCACATCAACCTGCACATCCGAGGTGGATACATCCTGCCTTGGCAAACACCTGCTAATACAACTGCTTTCAGGTAGGAAGAAGTGACAACTTTAAATTTAATTCAGCTTTTTGGTGAGTTGTTTTTTTTTTTTCCTAATGGTCTTTAGTAGTATGGGATGGGAAGATGGCTATTCAGTTGGGTGGTACACAACTTTTCTGTAAAGGAATTACAATTTGGGGAATATGGAATGGGATTAGCTGAGGAAATTGAGAGAAAATTGTGTTTTCCACAGCCGGAAAAACCCGATGGGACTGACGGTGGCCCTGGATGATGCTCTGTTTGCAGAAGGACACCTTTATTGGGATGATGGGGTTCGCATTGGTACGTCCAGGCCTTCCTCCCTTCCTAAAGCCCTTTTTATTTTTGCTATGAGAATGGTTGGATACTGCCAAGTGACGCTCCATCCCTCCATTCAAAGCCCAGATTCAAGCAGACAAAACCAAACCCAAGGATGTGAAGTGGAGAGAGGTGGAACAAACTCTGGGGTGTCTGAGGAGGAGCAGAGGGAAGGGATGGACCTGTGCCAAATCCCCCCATTTCTGGGGGACAGATCTGAACTCACCTTCAGAGGCAAAACTGAAATTAAACCTGCAGACCAACATCACAGAAACGTGATTCTTCCTGATTGAAGCCACACAACGCTGTGATTTATATAATGAACATGTGTCTAAATGAAATCCTGAGGCAAGGCAGATAACAAAGATTCCTCCTCAGACCTGTGAGAACCATAACCACAGATCATGTGAGAGCTCTCACTGATCCCCTCAACATGGCTAAATTTAAATTGTCTGCAGATAAGAGACACTGGGCTGTCATTTCTCCTCCCCACCCAGGGTGCACTACCCTGGCAATAAGGATGAGATTCCCATCAGGAATGCAGGAAATGTTCTTTGTGTGGTGACCTTGGGGGGTTTGCTGGAAGGGGATCTGGAGGTGCTTCACTGCCAGCACTGGAACCCAGAAATGATGGCCACATCCAGGGAAATCTGATGCTAAATGGAATTGGTCACAAGGAGCAGGTGCCACAAGGTGACACCCACAGGAGTGTGGAAAGGCAGGAACCCCAGTGCTGAGCGCCAGGGCTGGGCAAACACCAGCAGTGATTTCAGCCTCCAGCACCATCAGGTGTCACCTGTAACTGCACAGGGAATGGAGGGGATGTGGGAAATGACTCTGCAGTGAGAAACAGAAACATTTTTCTCCTCATCTAAACTCCCCTGACCTTCCTAGTGCTGTTCCTTTGCCTGCTTTTATATCTTACCCCTAAAATGTCCTCCTTTTATCCTCATTTCAACTTTATATACACTTGAAAGTATTTTATGTCTAATAGCACTCATCTTCTGGAAATGCACAACTTCTCTTTATTTACATATAAATACATCCCTTATATTTGTAAACTGTCTATGGACACAAGCTTTGAGCAGAAATTTTGATAATGTGTTAAATAAGGTGGACAGCAAAGACATTTTATTCCATTTCTTTCATTCTTTCTTTTTAACAGATGCATATGAAGATGGTGTTTACCTGCTAACATCATTTACTGCTAATCAGGTAATCACATTAGCTCATATTTATTTTATAGTCTCTTTAGGTGATTTTTTTTGTATTTTTAGCTATGGGTACTTTAATTTGTCTGCATATCCCAGCCTTACATTAAATTGTGCTCACAGATGATTAGGCTACAAGGAATGTGATTAAACTGTGTTAAGAATGAATTTAGGAGTGAATCTGAAGAGTATTGTTAATTACAATAGTCAGATTTCACTTCTTACCATAACCAGTGGAATATCTGGAAATAAATTAGGCTCTAATTATAGGGACTTTTGGTTTAAAAGAAAAGCTCTTTCTATTGTAGGAGAAAACACACTTTCTTATTTCATTATTTTCCAGTGTGCCACAATGTCTTCTAATTTTATCCACACTGTTCTTTCTTCTCATTTAATTCTGTCTTTGTCAAATAAAAGGGTGTTAATTGCTAAGGAAGGGAGTTTGTTTTGCTAACACTCAATATTTGCAGTTGTAAGGAGATTATAAAATAAAAGCACCTTTCCCTGCTCTTACAAAAACTGAGTAAGAAAAGCCTAATTAAAGAGGTCTTGAATCAAGCAACAACGAAAACACTCACCCTGTGAGCACTGAATACGTGGAATAATGTACCAGCACATTTTTGGGAGATCTGGGTACATCCTAAAGAAATCCAAAATCTACTTAAAATCAGAGTAACTGAGTGAGAGGGGGGCTGTGAGTGCTGACGGAGGGGATGGGGAGGCAGGAGCTGTTCTGGGAGGGCAAAAAGCAGGAGGAGAAGAGCCTGGAGCAGCTCTCCCAGCACCTGGGAGGTGAGGCTGGGGCAGGGAAGGAGGGGCTGCTCCTGCAGCTCTTGCTGCCCACCCAGGGATTGAGAAATTCTTGTTCCTTCACTCCCCACAAAAATCAGCAGAGTGGCAATGAAAGGCACAGCAGAGCCCAGCATTTGGCCAGGTTAACAAAGTGGAGAAAAGCTTTCAGGATTTGAAAAATAGATAACAACACATAGGTATTAGGAAACAAAAATTGGGGAAAAAAAACCAACCTGGAGTGAAGACAGCAAACGAAAAGCTCAGGTGGACTTTATAGAATTACAGAATGGTTTGGGTTGGGAGGGACATTAAAAATCATCTCATCCCATGGCAGGGACACCTCCCACTGTCCCAGGCTGCTGCCAGCCCTGTCCAGCCTGGCCTGGGACACTGCCAGGGATCCAGGGGCAGCCACAGCTCCTCTGGATTTGCGCCAGTCTGACCCCAAACTCTGGTGTTTTTCTTTCCCTCTTCCTTTCAGACTGTTTTGGAGATCACAGTTACTCATCAGAATTACACTGACCCAAACAACCTGATGTTTACTGACATCAAAGTCCTGGGCGTGCCCACCAGGTACACCCAGGTGACAGTGGCACAGAACGGGGGGACAGTCCCATCCAACCACAACTTCACCTATGAGGAGAACAAGAAGGTGAGATGCTGCTTGGAGGGTTAAAAAAAAGGTTTCCCACCTGCATTTGTGCTCTTAAACCTGTGGAGATCCAGCTGTGATACCATATTTAAAAATTTCTATATTTAGAATATTTAAAATATTTATATATTTGCCATATTTAAAAATATTTTATTTACCATATTTTAAATATTTGTGCATTTACCGTATTTAAAGTGTCTATATATTTAGTATATTTAAAATGTTTATATTAGCATATTTAAAATATTGGCATATTTACCATATTTAAAATATCTATATATTTAGTATATTAATTTTATACTAGCATATTTACCATACTTTATATAACCACCATATTTAAAACATTTGTATATTTACCATGTTTAAAACATAACATATTTCAGAAAGATGCCACCAGCATTTGTATATTTACCATATTTAAAACATTTGTATATTTACCATGTTTAAAACATAACATATTTCAGAAAGATGCCACAAGCATCATCAGGTAATGATTCTTTAATATCATTTAATGCCACTTTTTATTCCCTAACAGCTTCCTTGCAACCTGGGAGGTGTGACAGGAGTAAAAGCATCTCTGAGCATTCTGTGAGATTCTGCTGTTGACTTTTTGATGGAAAAAAATTCATATTGCTCTGTTGAATTGCAGTATATTGCAGTAGATAAAATGCCTTTTAAAGATTCCTTTATTTTGAAAAGAAAAGGAACCTCAGCTCTACAAGAGCCTGTGGATGAAGGAAGGGATCAGAGAGTCATGGTCAGACTCCCAAATCTCTGTAGTGATACAAATGTAGAAAAAAATTGAGGGATAAATTCTTGCAGCTTAAAATGAGAAGCCAATTTCTCATTTCAGGGAACACAGAGAACACCGTGGATCTTTAGGGCTCAGCTCCTAAATGTGCATTTTGTGTGTTTTATTCCCAGCTCCTGACAATCTCCGGTCTCCAGCTGGAACTGGGCCAGAACTACACTGTGCAATGGAGCTGAGATGGGGAACAACATCAGCCACACCCCTGCACTGTCTCATATTTCTACAACTAGTTTTCAGTTTTCAAAGGGCTTTTTTGTCACCTTGAACACTTTTTCCCTACAGCCACACCAGTACAGTGAGTTCACAGCTGGATATTTTGTGTACAAAGCAGTCCTGTTCCAGCAGTGGCACTTTAGGATAAGTTCATCTCTCAAAAACTCTGTTTTTTTCAGAGTAGAATTCCTGTCTGACTTCGTATCTGATAAATTTTGTAAAAAAGATGCACTGAAGTGGATTTGAAGCCATAATTTTGCCTGTATTTAACTTCCATCTTAATTTTAATTAGACCCATGCAAGCCATTATTTTGGAGAAGAATTTAAGGCCAGATAAAGTAGAAGCAAATGTTTTCAGATGACTGACTTAGCATGAAATAATGTTTCAAGCTGTTGGTCTATAAAATATTCAGATACTTGAAAAAATAATTTGAAGTTGGGGAGTTGTATGACTTCAGCCAAATTTGTGTTTCCTATGTTTGAACCTGAAGTTGTAAAATTAAACCTGAAATTTTAAGGTTAATTAATGAATGTTGGTCTCTGTTTCTTTCACTGAAATAAATGTTATTGTTGTGTGTTTACCATAATAATAATAATAATAATTCATGTTAAAGCCTCTTTTTATCCCAACAGTGCAGCATATGAACTAAAGAGGCTGAAAAAACATATTTACAATTAAATTTGATGGGAATAAACTGCTGCAGGAGGTAGTGGCAATCTCCAGTGACTGTGCCTCACATTCATTTAAAGGATTGTTCTTTGCTTTAAAATTTTGGGGTACAAAACTCAATAGTCAGCATCTCCCAGATGAGTTCATGCAATTATAGGGGTGAATTTATTGAGATTTCACTGTGGAGTGATAATGAAGTTGGCAAAGAAAATGATTGTTTAGGAGTAATTTTATACTTTATATTTTGATAAATAAAACTTCCCTGTTTTTCCAGAGCTGGCAATGCCCAGCTGCTGAAGATGTGTCCCTTTGCTGCACAGAGGGGTGAGGGGGTACAGAACCTTCAACACATTCCCTCACTTTGTCCCACCCTTCTGCACCTCTCATCTGACATTGGAAACATTAGGGACAGCCAAAGGCTTCCAAAAAACCTGTTTTTCCTTATTTATTTGGGGAACCTTGTTATTGGCTTTTTTCCAGCTTTTTTGAGAACCTTGAGAACCTTCCAAAAAAATTCCTTATTTATTAGTGGAACCTGATTCCTGTTCTGGTTTTCAGCAGTGAGAGTCCCATGTTTCAGCCCCAGGGGAAGCTTTTACTGAGTCCCCGGGACAAGAATTCCCGAGGAACTCACCCAGGCTGAGAAATCCCAGCTTCAAACTCACTTGGGCTTTGCTCCTTTGGGGTCTGTCCCACCCCACATTCCCTCAGCCACCCTGGGTCCAGCCCCAAGCTGTCCCATTTGCAGGAAATCCCATGAAAACCCATCATCCTGAGCAGTGGGGAAGTTTCCACCAGAATTAAACGTCCCTGTGATGGGATTTTTTAACTCTCACTCTCCTCATGGTTTGACTTTCCAGCACTTGCAAAATAACAACACCCAGAGGTTTGACACAGTCCTGCTGTCCATCCCACCAGAAAATCCTCACTGAAGGCAAAAAGCCTTCCCTGAGAGCCATAAAGTTCTGCATTCCCAATCTTTTTTCTGAGCTTAACTTCTGGAACTCTTGGAACTTTGTTGGAACTCCTGTGGTTTGACAGCAGCTGAAGAGAAATGTCCACTTGTGGCAGCTTAGAGGGAAACCACCACTAACTGGTGTGGGGAGGAAATGATGGAAAATCAGCTCTCATTCCATCAGAGTGATTCCCAAGAGTTCCCAAATAATCCCTGCCCTGAAAAGGCTCCTCCTGGATCCAGATTTGGGGAGTGACTGAGTGGGGTAGCTGTGGAGAACAGCAGCAGATGCTGCTGCACTAAAGAGACACGGATGGCCCTGGAATGACAATTCCACTCCTGGAAAAGATAAAACCGTGTCACACTTGGCTGTGCTTCTTCTAATGAAGCTGCCACACATGCACAGATAATTGGATTTTTCCTTGGAGCTGGAAGGAGCAGCTAGTAGGCAACATCTGGCAGCACAGCTGGAGCATGGTGGGCTGGGAAAAGAAGGTTTGGCACCTTTGGGGATTTTTGCTTTTCCTTTTTCCTTTTTTTTTTTTCCTTTTTCCTTTTTTTCCTTTCTTTCATTTTGTTCCTTCCTTTCCTTTTTCCTTCCTTTCCTTTTTCCTTTCCTTCCTTTCTCTTCCTTTCTTTCCTTTTTTTTCCTTTCTTTCCTTTTTTCCTTTCTTTCCTTTTTTCCTTTCTTTCCTTTTTTTTTCCCCTTTCTTTCCTTTTTTCCTTTCCCTTTCTCCTTTCCTTCCCACAAAAAATCACTTTTCTGATTTTTGTCCTCTCAGCTGAGGAACTTTTGGAGTTTTTTTTTCAGCTAAACCAGGAAATCTTTGATAAATTATGCAGACTTGGAAGATCCTCTTCACATTTCCTGGAAATACCAGCCTCCCACAATTCCAAGGATTCAGTCAAGCTTGGTGGTGTTTTCAATCACCAATACAAATCTATTGCAATATGAATTTATGAATTATGATTATTTGCAAGTAAAATATTAAAAATTAATCCAATGCAATGAACTTCAACTTAGCCCATGTGGAAATTTTAAATGTTTAAATACACATTTGGTGTGTGCTGTATTTACATATATAATTCATAACTGCATGGTTAAGTGTACACACTTAAACACACATTATGTATATTACTTACATTATTAATGTTTTAAATTCTGTTATGTAAAATAAGGGCTTTTTTCCTTTATTATATGGTTGCTCTCTCATTCAGAGTCATTTCAGATGAATGTTTAATGCATATGAGGCATTGTGCACATTATAATAATTATGGAATAAGAGATTCAGAAATGCTCCCTGACCAGTGGGGCCCTTTCAATAATTTCAGGAGACCTTTTGGGTGGATGTAGAGCCCCATTTCCTCCCCCTGATATAAAACCCACACTCAGGGTCAGCCCAGAAAGCAGCTGATACCGAAATATTCCAGTTCTTTTCAAAAATGGATACAATTTGCATTGAGTACCCAGTGCACAAAAGGCAAATAAAAGTGACATTTAAGCAGAATGTCCAAAAAGTACCTGTTAAAAACATTATTTACAATTAAATGAGTCTTGAAAGTACCACAGGGATGGAGGAAAGTGAAGAATCTGATCAAGAGGATCCCCCAGATCCTCTGGTTTTCTTTGCCTGCATGGGAACAACTGGAACAATCTTCTGTGCAGAAGAGAAAATATTCAGAAATCCAAACCACCTCATCAGGACACAGCCACAGCAGCTGGAATTAAATCAGGTGTGCCCAGCAGTTGAGGTAAGAGCTTTCCAATGGATATCCTGTGTCCATGGGCTAAAATATCCTCAGAGTGGTTTTTGTAGAATCATGGAATGGTTTGGGTTGGGACTTAAAGCTCATTTTGTTCCACCTTCCACTGTCCCAGGGTGCTCCAAGCCCTGCCCAGCCTTGGGATCTCAGTTTTGATAATTGGATAAAAGTCTGGGATTGAGGACTTTTGCATTTGGGTGGAATCTAAAAGAGCTGCTACTTAAAAATTACAGAACTGGGCAGCTTTGTGTTATTTTCTCCTGAATTAGAAGGTACTGGAGAGTAACACACTGGGATGTGTTTGAATAAAGTTAGCAAAAAGAAACCTGCGAAGAATTGGGCTCTGCTTCAAGTCTAACTTCTTGTTATTGCTTTCACTAATAGATTTAATTCTATTGGTTATTAACAGATTAATGAGAAATTAAAAGCAGTTTTTATCAGTGTTTACACTGTCAGATGAATATTTAATGAATGTTCTCTGTAGTGACAATTTTTCTTCTCAGAATAGCACAGCTCTGGACTGCCTGGAAGACAACAGCCACAAAATCTCCTCTCCTCTCTGTTTTGATCCACACAAAAATTTTGTGGATTTTTGATCCACACAAAATTCCTCCCACATTTTTCTCATATTCAATAGTGAAGGAAAACAGAATTTCCTGCTCTGCACAGACACCTCTGCAGTTACTCTGTGCTCTCCAACCTCCCCACCCACGTTCCAGTGCAGGGATGCTGGGAAGGGCATTTTGTTGTTTTCCATCTGGGCAGCTCCCGCTTCCTCCACAATATTCCAGCTCCTTTCACGACATCCCTCTCCCCCTGTGCTCCTGGCCCCCTCAGCTCTCCCTTTTCCATTTTTCCTGCCACCTTTGGCTCTGCTCAGTGCTCTGAGCTGTGACCAGGCTGGAGAAAATGCTTTTCCAGGCTCTGCTATTCCATCCCTACATTAGAACACAAAATATTTCCATGCCACCTCTGCAATCCTAAATGGATCTCATCGGTTCTGCCCTTTATAACCAGAAACATTTTGGAGTGAAAATAGAGATATCTCATCCTTTGGAGTGCCTCATCTCTCCCCACACATCTTTCCAAGCATGAAAAACAAAGTTTGCCTGACTTTGAGAACTTCCCCTCAGCACAAAAGCCTTTTCCGAGGGTTTTAATTGAAGCCAAGCACCTATTTGGGTTACAATGTCCTATATTTAACTTGAATGGAATTATTTCTTTTCTTGTATTTAACCTTTGATCAGCTGCCTACCTTTGAACTCTGGATATCGATCCCCTCCTTGTTATCCTTGTCCCACTTCTGGAGATCTTGCATAACCTCAGAAATCAAAATAAGATTCTCTCTTTGCTGAAATAACTTTTTTTTTTTTTTTTTGTTCACAGGGATGGCTTCACTTTGTTCTTTTTTTTTTTTTAGTGTAAGCACCAGAGAGATCTGGAATACAATAATGAAGATGTTTGTATAGTTTTAAATCCAATTCAGCAGTGGGAGAATACGTTGTTGCACAAACAATCAAAATTAAAGAAAAACTCAAAACTCAGCATAAATTTAAAAAATAGTGTTAAAAAGCCTGCCATGGTCTGAATTTTACTCTTTTTTTAAAGTATGGCATAGAATGTTCTAAATTATGTAATTACCTCATTTCAAGTGCTTGCATTAAATGATTTGGTGCTTCAGAGTGATGCAGGTAAAAATCTTCCTTATTGGTACTTGTTTCTAAATGAATTCCAAAGAGAAAAGTGAATTTCTGCTCTCAGAGTGCACAGATAAACAAACTCTCATCAATCCCCTTGTCCCCAAATCATTTCACTTTATAAAGTGATTTAAAAATCCTGTGCCACTTGCAGGCTTGGGGCATATCCAAAGGTGGTTTTTCCCTTTTTTTTTTCCTTTTTCTTTGGAAATATCCTTTCATCCCACATCCCACCCCACTTCTTTCACTGCCATATCCCAGACAGAAAGGAAATATTTTCTTACCTAGGGACACACAGAGAAATAAAACTGGTTTTAGTAAGACCAGCAAAAAGCAAATCCTACATTGAGCAGTAGCAGCAGCTCTGCATTTCCTCAGCATTCCTTGGACCTGGATTTTCCCAGACTTTATTCCAGGCAGGTCAGCACTGAAATCTCTGGAATTACAGATAAACCTACCAGAAGAGAATTTCCATTTCTTTTCCAGCAGGAGATTTTCCTGGCTGTTTCTCAGAGTTTGCTGTTCCTCTTCTCTACCCCAAAAACTTCCTTCAGCCCAACATTCCCACTCCTGGACATCACTTCAGCCCTTCTTGTGCTGACCTTCCACAAACTGAAATTTTGGCTATTTCTTCACCCTTTTTTATGCTTTCCTGCCATTCAAGAAGTGAGTGATGCCAGTGGCAGTGTCCCATGCACCAGAGCCTTTCTGAGTCCCTTCCAGCTTCAGATATTCCACGATTTAAATACTCAGTACCTAGAAAACAGAACCACTCATTAATATCTCATGAGAATAATTTTGGGCCAGGCTTTTTGCCTCTTATAATACATTTTAATGCACCCCTTATTGAGTCTTCCACTAGAGCTCTGCAGAGGTAATTCAGGTTTTCCTTTTATTCAGTATTTCCTTGCAAAGGAATAACAAAATTTGGATTTCTCCACATCCTGTGAGATAATTCCTGTGAGATTTTTGCTTTTATTGCTTCTAGATGCCAGACAGGGAACTCACTTCCCATCATGCCATAAAGCAGATTTATGAGAATACAAATGCATATATGGGTCAAAATGAATTTTTTTTTTTTTTGTCCATAAATAAAAGGGGAGCAAAACTAAAATAAGTGTTTAAAATAATGACAATGCAGTGAAAATGTCCAATTTCAAATTATGCATTTTCAACATTCAAATTTCTATACTGAGGAATGAATCAGAACTTTTTGTTGTTGTTCTGGTGTAGAAAGAGCATGTGAGAGAGGAAATATTTTCAGCTGCTGCAAATGTGGTTTTCACCCTCATCTGCTACATCAACCTATAGAAGACGTGTTTGTTATGATAAATATTTACATGTGCAGACATAAATTTCCATATCCTGTAGAACTGATTGTGTCAAAAGAAAATATTTGAGTACTTGACAAAAAAATTCCCACTTTTCATTCTTTTTTCCTCTTTCTTTTCTCTCATTTCTTTCCTTTGTCAATGAAAAAAACCACATAATGCATATTATAGAAAATATATTTTAGTATTAATTCCTCTATCTTTGAAGGGTATAATCTTCATACTGTGGAGACTCTGTAAAAAGTCACCACGTTCAGAGATTGATTTTATTTATATTTTATATTATTGTTTTTTATTTATATTTCTTATATTTATGCTTCATCTACATGCCCTCTATTCACATGTGTTCATCTGTGTAGGATGGATATAAGCAGTCTGCTTCCTCAACTTTTTTTGAGATAACTTTAAATGATAATGGAAATAATGGAAATCCCTAAATAACATTGCATATAAGAGATCTAAAAATAAAATAAATAAAATGAAGGAAAAGAAAAGAAAAGAAAAGAAAAGAAAAGAAAAGAAAAGAAAAGAAAAGAAAAGAAAAGAAAAGAAAAGAAAAGAAAAGAAAAGAAAAGAAAAGAAAAGAAAAGAAAAGAAAAGAAAAGGAATATAAGTCACACACGTGCAGTAGCGAGGTTAAAAATGCTTCATTCTGAATATCTGGGTAATTACCTTCAAGAATGAGAACAAAATAAGTGCTCATTTTCCTGAAGTGTGATTTTTTTATAATTTTTAAACACATTTTTGATTTATTATTTTTAATATAATATACCCCTGAAAGCCCTCAGTTGTTTTCAGTATCCTGGAAAAGTAAAAGTAGCAGCTGTGGACTTATTACAAACTGAGTATGAGAGCACCTTACAAACGTTTTTATTACAAACTGAGTATGAGAGCACCTTACAAACGTTTTTATTACAAACTGAGTATGAGAGCATCTTACAGATGTTTTTATCACAAACTGAGTATGAGAGCACCTTACAGATGTTTTTATTACAAACTGAGTATGAGAGCACCTTACAGATGTTTTTATTACAAACTGAGTATGAGAGCATCTTCCAAATGTTTTTATTACAGAGTATGAGAGCACCTTCAGGTGCTCACCAGAGGCTGCACTGAGTATCTGCTGCAACTGCAAACGTGATTGTGCTGCAGCAAACCCACAGGATTTGCCAAGCAAACTGCAGCAGGAAATGTTTTACACGGAGAGGAAAAGCCAGGTGAGTCCCTCGCTCCCTCTCCTGCAAGGATCACACTCCTGCTCTTATTCACTTTGTAGGTACCTGATAAATATTTAATTTGAGCAGGGCCCCTGGAACACAATGAGGTGGCTTTTTTTAATTGTGGGGACGATTAAACGTTTATTGGCGTCCTACTGGAAGAGCAGGGACAGGGAAATGTGGAATTCTAGACTTGGTAATGTTGGAAAAGGCTTTTAAAATCATCAGGTCCACCACCACACTCCCACTGGTCCTTGAGTGCCACATCCAGAGATTTTCTGAATAATTCCAGGGATGGGGACTCCACCACTGCTCTGAGCAGCCCCGTCCAATTCCTTACAAGCCTTTCCATAAAGGAATTTTCCCAAAATCCCAGTCTAAACCTCTCCTGGCCCAGCCTGAGTTCCCTCTCCTCCTGTCCCTGTTCCCTGGGAGCAGATCCCAAATCCCCCTGGCTGTCCCCTCCTGTCAGAGCCACAAGGTCCCCCCTGATCCCCCTTTTCCCCAGGCCGAGTCCCTTTCCCAGCTCCTCAGGAATTCTCCAGCCCCTTTCCCAACCCCATTCCCTTCCCTGGACACACTGCAGCAAGAGAGGAGAGATAAAGAGGGCCAGCTCAGGTGGAGCCTCCCAAAATCCCAAACTCTACATCCCTGAATCCCAAGGGCCTCCTACAGCCCTAAATCCCTGCAGCTCCTGAGCAGGGGGGATGGGATGAGGCTGGGAGTGCATCCCTAAGGCCACGAGCAGGGGAGCAGCACCAACAGCTGCAAATGAGGGGAATAAAAGTTTGCTTGTAGTATGTGAAAAACATAAAAACTGGGAAAACTTCTCCCTTTTTTTCTTTTTTTTTTTTTTCTTCTTTTTTAAATGCTAAGTCACAGATTTTAACAACAAGGAGGGGGGAAAGAACATTGTTGTTGAAACCAAAGAATTTCAACTTCCCAGCCTTCTTTATAGTTGTCAACTTCAGAAATTTCCAAAGCCTAACAACATCACTTCAAAAGCACTTGGTCTAAACGAACACCAGATAATGAAAGAACATCTTTTAAGAATATTTCCAGAGATGTAAAAACCCCCAGCAAGCTTCCAGGAGTGACACTTCAACAAACGACGCTCCCAAAAAAAAAAAAATTTAAAAAAAAAAGGCAAAAATCTGGGCACAGAACTAGAGCTGCTGCAGAGAGTGACACTTTCCCTCCTGCTAATTGACAACTTGGGGAAACAAAGCCACAAAAAGCGACACGTTGTGCTGTTCCTCTGCTGCCTGGAGCCTGTCAGGAGCTGGGATCTGTCTGCACAAAGAGCTGAGAGAGGCAGCCAAGGTGTGTTTGAAGGCCCATGAGGAGCAGCCAGGGAGGCTGAAAAGGCAGAATTTTTCCGTATTTTTAGTGCTCTGTGGCTGCTTGTTTAACAGATTAGCAGGGTTGAGTCGATTACAGCCCAGTGGGGAATAACTTCAAGGTGGGAAGTTGGGAGGGTGAGATGTTGGAGGCATCGCTGAGCCGCTCTGGATTCAGGACAGTGAACCACATCCAGGAGTTCTGCTGGGAGAAAAATCCAGAGATTTTGGCTAAAAAAGTGTTCAAGGCCAGATTGGATGGAGCTCTGAGCAGCCTGGGCTATGGGAAGTGTTCCTGTCCATGGGTGGAACGAGAGGAGCTTCAAGCTCCCTTTCCAACCCAAACCATCCCATGATTCTGTGACTCTGCTCACTCATTGGTTTTAAATAAATCCTAAATTGTTTTTAGCAATAAATGCTACATTTTCTCCTAAAAATGGGCATTTTCCTTCTTCTCAGTGTTCTGGGATCAGTAATTATTTGATATGCTTGCTATGGAGCTCTCTATATACTACCTAGATTTATAGATATAAATCCCACTATTATAGCTGCCAATAGGTTTTGTCTTGTGCAAAAAAACCGAGAAACAGTGAGCATTTTATTAACCCTTTTAAAATTCATTCTCTATGCAATCATGAACCAGCCTTAGGTTTTATACTGGAAATTTCAGCTGAAATTATTACAAATCACATGAAAAGAAATCTAGGATTTAACAGTCTCTTATCAGATATTTTTATTATAATCAGAGATTCTATAGCATCCAGATTAGATGCTCTGCTGCACTTTTCTCCTTTAACTTAGTAATAATCCTGTGTTTATCTGTACCAAGAGGGCTCTTAAAATTTTACCTTTACATGCAAGAACACTGCTCCAGTGGCTTTTTTACCCCCACATTTTTATTTCTCTCTCACACTAAAACCAATCCTCCATGAAGTTACCACCAGTGAGGCCAATAATAAAAAACAAAATGCACTGATGGAGATTTTAGTGCCGAGTTTCATGCTACAACCCACCTTCATGGCTTGGTTAGAGGGGCAATAAATTCTGGCTTTTTTGGGGTGAAAGCTGACACTTCCTTTCTATCTCTGAATCTCCAAAGGCTGGGCTGAGGAGTTTGGATGATTTTGCCATGACAATGATGAGAATTTTAAGGAAAAAGGACAGCAGATGTTATATTTTGCATCAAAAAATAACGTACAGAGCATTCAGGTTTGTTATTTGGAATAGTGATCATGCAGTGTAGTAAACTATTAAAAATAATGACAACTGCACACCAAATTCTGGGCATTTCCTCTGCAGGCTCAGCCATGCTGTATTTTATTCCACTTTCCAGAGAATTGTGTTTGGTCTCCTGCAGAAAGATAAGCATCAAATATTAATAGTTTTTCCCTATGCAGAGTCAGAAGATGGGAAGTGTTTGACTGTTTTCCATCATTCTAATAAACTGTTCTGAAAGGAAAGAATTATGGAGTGTCTGAGGTGGTGAAAACATTGCTCTGGCAGTTAAAAAATGAGTGCCAATTCTGAAAATCACAGCAGAGAGCAAGTCCAGAGGACTGATGGAGAAATGTTGGGGCTCTCCTGGTACAAATGCACCTTGTCAATCTTTGTATTCTCCTCAACACCACAACACTCCAGACATTTTTTTACCCTTTCACCCATTTCAGAAGTTCTGTGGGAGGCAATTAACAGGAATGAAAGCTACCTTGAGGCTTGAGCACATTGTTTTGAAATGCCACCCACAGAAGTTCACAGCAGATCTCGAATAAATGAGGTGAATAAAATCCTGTCTTCAAAGAAATGGGCACAGCCATTCACCATGAACTTGTTTGCCTTCCCTGCAAATTCATGATTTTGCTCTTTTGGCAGGAATTATTGACTTTGAGAAGGTGAACACATCAGGTCCAGACTCATTTCTCATGCATAATATGGGCAGGAAGGAATTCAGCCTCCAGATCCACCTGGAGCTCGGGGGATAACTCTGTGTCACCTGTAGATCTCATCACCTCTTTCCTTTTTTGGATGCATCTAAAGGCATCCAGAACAAAGTTCAAACAGCTCAAATTCCTCAGAAATGTGCATTTCCTTCCTGAAAGGCTTTTAAACAAGAGCTGACTGCAGGGAAAAAAAAAAAAGACAACGGCTCCGTCAAAAATGAAGCCGTTCCTTCCATAACATGTTAGATCAAATTAATGATTTAGTGAGTACAAGTATTGCTGCTATCAGGCTTCCACAGCACTTCCAAAAAAGAAGTAGATGGCTGGAAAAATCCTGTGGAGAATTATTGCTCACACAGACGTGGCAGAACAGAGTTACAGCTCTCGCCAGCGACGAGAGCAATAAAGTCTGGCGAAGATAATGCAACAAACATAATGGTTTGCTTTGCATCTTAAATAGATAATGAAGCAACCAGAGGCAATAGATCCAGCAGTTACTGTGCTCAGGGCTCCATAAATTACAGCTCAGAGCAGGAGGATTTACTGTGCTAATAAAGTTAACAGACGACCAAATTCCGGCGCTTTTACTCACCCCACTCCTGATGTGAAGTTGGGGGGGGTCACTCCCAGGAGAAAGGCAGCACCGAAGTTTGGGATAATGGAGCCAAATACGAGTTAAAATTATGTTTTGTGGATAGGGAGAGGTCATCCTTTGGGATTCTGAATCAAATGTTCCCAGAGCAGGTCCCTTGGGAACGTTCCTTCTCCGTCTGCAGCTCCAACCCACAGGAGAAGGCTCCGGACACTTCTCCCTGTCCTGATCCACATCAGCCTCAATGATTCAGTGATTCCACTCCGTGTTTCTGTTGAAGTAACCCACTCTGGGGTTCCCCTCACCTCCTTTCAGCTGCTCACACAGCTCCAAGCTGAACAAAGCTCCCCAGCTTCTCCAGCTGCAAGAAAGCAGCCAGAATCAGAGCATTGAGAGCATTAGAGCAAAAATAACTTCTCCCAATTTAGGAAAGTGTCTCAGGAGGAGAAGGGAAGCAGAAGGGTTGCCCAGAAGTTGGAGATTCATTATTCCAAGTGTCCCGGGCCAGCTTGGATGGGGCTTGGAGCAACCTGAGCTCATGGAAGGCGTCCCTGCCCACAGGACTGGAGGATCCTTGAGATCCTTCCAACCCAAACCATTTTGGGATTCAGTTTTGGAGAGGGACAAGCTCTCACAACAACGAGGTGGAGATAAACAATCACCCAACAGCAGCTGAGGCACAGGCTGAAATTAAACAATCTTGTACCTAAATGTTCCCTTTCTATTCCCACCAAGAAAATCCTCTTGACATAATTTAATTACACCTAAGAGGACATTACACCTCAGCAGAGGCAGGGAATTCTGAGAATGCTGTGTCAGAGCTGAAGACATTATCTGAGCCACTTTTGATGGGATTAATGTTGTTTAAGGGAGCTGAGGAGAATTTTGCTGCATGAGATAGAGCAGCAACAGAACAACAGGTCCAGAGGGTGAACACAACTCTTCCAGGCAGCGGTGGATAATTATGAAATGTAATTATCCTTGGAGTTTCTCAGGGAAAAGAGCAAGGCTTGATAAACATTTTAGCACATTCTTGCTGTTAGGAGGGAAAGAAAGGGAAAAAAAAAGGACATCTCAAGGAAATTAAAAAACCTAAGGCAGCAGGTTTGAAATACTGAATGCTGGGATTTGACAGGTCATTTAAATACGTGAAAATGTTATTTAATTCATGTAACCCAAAACTGTACAAATAAAAGTAAATAAGAGGGAAGAGGATTATCTTACAGATGTGTGGGTGTGCATGTAGGATGGGAATTTTAAAATCTAGGTCTAATCTAGATTGGGGTAAACCCAACACCGAGCCCCCCTCTCCCTGCTGGTGGCTTCTCCCCTCAGATCCATCCCATTCCAGCAGCTCTAGTATGGAGTGGATCCAACCTGGGCGCAATTTTCTAAACTTTTCATAATATTCTGAACAAAAATATACAAAAAACCCCACATGGGAAAGGAATAAGACAAAGAATTCTATTTATTCACTTCCCTGTTCCTTTTGCACTAAATTGTGAGCAGCTCACACTCACATTGTCCAAACTGATTTAAAATTCCTTTTCTATTATTAATTGTGAAAAAGAATAAAATAATAGAAGACAGTGGCTGTGACTGCCAAAATCACCAAACAAAGTGGATAAAGCAGCAAAAGGTTTGTCCACTCCTTACAATTCACCTTGAAATACATTTTTTGCACATAGCAAAGAATAAATAATATGAACAATGTGCTCCCTCTCTGTCCTCTTCACTTCTGCATACAGAAAAAATGGGATGGGCTTTGCTGAGGACCCTGAAAGCACCAAGAAAGCTGTAAAGGAAAATATTTTACGGGAAATATTTTTTTTTTAATAACTCAATTTTAAAATTAAATTTTAAAGGATTATTTTAAAATAACTACCATTTGGATACCGTTCCATTCCAGAAAAGGTGATTCCTCAAAATTGTTTGCCAGACGTGGTCTCAGATTCTAAAATTCTGCTCCTTGGTGTCATCCCAGCACTGTGACTCCACTTTATCCTTCTTCAGTTTTGGACAGGTGTTGTGGGGCCAGAAATGTGTGATGCTGCAGAAACAGATGTGCTCCAAAATGTGCAAATCTGGAGCTGCCTGAGCTGGCATCCCTCGCCTTTTGTCACTCCAAATCAACATTTTCTGCATGGCTGGGGCTATTCTGATGAATCTGTTCCTGACAGAATTTTGCATATGTGGGAAAGAATATATGGAATTTTGATTCCAGCAGATCAAAATCTCGCAATGCAATCAAGGACAGATTAAAAAAACTCTTTGTGAAGTTCATCAGGAGTGACTGGAGGAAATGTCCAAGTCTGCATTTTTGTCACTTGGTGTCCCCCTAAACAATAAAACCCTGCCAGTTGTCAGCATGTCAAGGTGTGTTGGCTTCACAACGAGCAAGGGAAGGCAAAACCTTCTGGAAGAGCACAGGAATAGAAATGCTGCAAGAGAAAAGAAAACTTTGGCTTACCAGACGTTTTCAACATTTACTCAGATCAAGCCTCTAAAAATAAAGATGTCTGCCTTTCCCACTAAATTAGCCTCAGCCAGGGATTCTTGTCAGATACATACATTACATAAAGCCAAAAAGAGTCTTAAAAATAGAATAAAAATAAATAAACCAAAAAATAGAAAGCCAGCAAATCTCTTGCTTTGAAAGGAGAGATTTGCTTTCATATACATAAATACAAATGAGTCTTTTATCCTGGCATGTGTAGCCTTAATTAGAGCTGGATGTACAGGAATTTCCAGACACTACAGAGGAAATGTCAATACAGATCACAAAGTACATCTGAATGGGTGCACAAAACCCCTGGGTGCAGCAATTCCTGCTGCAGAACAAATATTTGCTCCTTACTTATACTCGTTGTTCTTAAAAACAAATTCAAAAATCAAAGATCAACCAATCCTGCACTGAGCATTTAATGGAGAGATCATTTAAAATAAGAATCTTCTCTATATGGTGATTTTTTTTCCTATAAATTGATATATTCTACTAAAAATAATTTTGAAGCCTGTTTGACTTAGTGCAGCATCAAAGTGGAATAATTTTTACCATCCTGGTAGATTTATACCCCCTGGTACATTGCTATCCTCATTATCCATGGAGCTGGTTGCTTCTTTTGTCCTGGGAAAACTCAGGCACAAATTGAACATCCTGGACTGATCTCCACGGGAATGGCAGAAGGGAAAGGGAGAAAAAGGAAGGACAGACAGACAGAGGAATTGCTAAAGGAATTTATTTCAGAACTGCAACCATTCAGGAAGGAAATCCCCAGCAAAGGAAAAATTTGGGTGCAAAATATCCTAGAAAATGATTAGAAATTTCTGGAAATCCAGCAGGTTTTTTTTCCATTTTTAAAAAGTATTGTGAAAACACAATTGATGGGAATGAAGAGTATTTTTTTGAACATTCAAAAATTTTCAGAGATTTCACCCCCAAAAACTTCAAATTTAAAGCTTAAACAAATTTAAACCCAGTAGGAAACCCAATTCAGGAGCAGTGAACACAAAGATTCAGTGCTTTAGATATATTCAGATAATACAAAGGGATATTTAAAGATCTGATCCATTAACAGCAATATTTGTAATCTCATGAACTTCTGTGCCATTCCCTCTGGGTGGGATGGGATTTTTAACCCTGCTGAACACAGACAAAATGCAGAAGAAATGTGTAAGAACATATCTGGAAAAATGCAGATTCAGGTCACCAGAATTAATTATATCCAATTCACATGATTGTCTCATCTGAGGGGAAAAAAAGTTTTGAGCAGACATCAAAGGTTTTGGGTTTTTTTTTGTTTGTTTCAACATTTCAAAGCAAAATTGGTGCTATTTTTTACTTCCCATGTTTCATTTCAAAGTACTCCTCTCTTAAAGAGTAAAACATGAAGACATTTTGAAGATTTTTGTTTTGTTACAGGAGCTAATGAAAATAGTTTAGACTGACAGAAAACAAGCCAGGAGCTGTCTCAGGCGTTTTGGGCTCACCTGGCAAAACAAGCAGTATTTAGTGATTTATTTCAGAACTTCCCAAGTCAGCTGAAATTATAAAATATGAGAAAATACAGCACATCACCTGAGAGCAATGCAAACTAGGTAAAATGCACTCAAATGGTCATAAATTTTTACAGTGTGTGTGACCCCTGTCCTCAAATTGTATTTTAATAAAGTTTTGTTTTAATTTTCTTAGTTTTTATGGAATTAATATCAAATAACAGGAATCCTTGCAAACACCTGCTGGTCTATGCTGACACCTCAGGTTCTGGTATTAGGCAAGAGTAGTAAAATTTTATCTATATATTATATTTAAATATTTATTATGCACCTTTTAGGTTATATACTCATGTCAAACACTTTAATATATATTTGCTAAGCATATTTATTTGTAAATAACTACAGACACTCCACACCAGCTGAAGGCTTGAGTGTAAATCTGCATTTCTGAAGTTCCCACTCACTTCTGTGCCTTGGCCACAGAGATGGACGTGGCACAGTTGGGGAGCTGAAATGTTTTTTTTCTTTCTTTTCCCTTTCCTTTTGAAATCTTTTTTTTTTTCCTTTTAAGCTTCCATGACCTATTTGCTCAGGAATTTGCTGGTTTTTGGGAATGAGCTGCCTGCCTGTCTGACTCCAACAAAGGCAGCTTGATCACAGCTGCTGTTCTCAGCCAGAAAACTCCCAAAAAACATCATTCCACAACACCTTCCTTGGAGGTACA
This sequence comes from Rhabdornis inornatus, assembly GCA_013397075.1. Taxonomy (NCBI): domain Eukaryota; kingdom Metazoa; phylum Chordata; class Aves; order Passeriformes; family Rhabdornithidae; genus Rhabdornis; species Rhabdornis inornatus. The sequence goes on from VWZS01001445.1 coordinate 118,884, forward strand.
AACCCCAGCAATCCCTGCTTCCAACCACACACCACAAACCCAAGAATATTTGGGAATTCTTCCCCTGGGGCTCAGCATGGGAAGGAGCAAATCCAGAGAGGCACCAAGATGATCAAAGGGATGGAGCAAATTCCAGGGTGGTTGGGTTGCTTTGAAATCCCAAAATGAAATAAAAATCAAGTTTACAGACTGCACTCCAGAGGAAGAATGAAGGAACAGACTCAAAGTCTGTGAGAGTCAGTCTAATATGGGAATTAGACCCTAAACAAGGGACTGGGTTTTCACAGCAGGACGAAGATTCAAATGAAATTTCAGGTTTGGAGAGTTCCTTAAAGCTCCCTGGGAGAAGCAGCACTCCAAACCCAACAGAAAGGAAACAAAAGTGAATTTCTCAATTGTATTTACACTGAGAAGGAAAAACAAGCCAGCAGGATGGGTTTCCAGAGAGGCACCAACTCCCCCATGCAACAGCAGAAATCCTACACGAGCTCACAGTCCCCACTCCACACCTGAATCTTTGCTTTTTGAGGCTATTCTGATTCAGTATCTCAACTCAGTGGGACAGATTCCTTCGAGGATCTCACAAAGATCATTTTGTAAATTGCTGTGGGACAATTTTATGCAGATGACAGAGCTGAAAGCCAAAAAAATAAAGAATTAAAGAGGCTGGGTTGTACAGAGTGCAGCATGCATGCACATACATGTGTGTACATAGAAATATCACACTTCAGCTCTCTCCCAAATGCTGCCAGAACCAAAATAATTACAGTTCACAACTTTAATTAAAAGACTCCAGATTTGCTACTTTTCAACCCTTTTTAAAATGTTGAGGGAAAAGTGGAGCATCTGATGCAGTGAACTCTTCTGACTCAGGGGCTTCTGGAAATCTCAAGAATTAATTTGAATTTGTGCTTTTTATGTTTTCTCTAGCTTTCTTCGAGGCTGGTAATGAAAATCTGGACCATGGATTGCACAGGACACATTTCCTGAAGGCTCCTGCTCTGCTGGCCTGGCAGTAAATCTCACTCCTGCAGAAATACAAGGAATTTTTCCTTTTTCAATACCTACCAGGAAAGCCAGTTGAATCTTTTTACTTCAGAAACTCAGCCCCTCGACTTTTAAACTTCTCTCAGAGATGCAGGGTGATACCACAACTCGTCCAGAAGCCTATTTGGATTTAGGAAATGAATTTTCTTGGGCTGTCCTCAAATCCAGGCCATCCACATTAGGCTTACAGAGTTTCTGCTCAGGGGAAAGCACAGGATTTTCTTTACCACACAGGTTATTCCTCCTGCAAAGCAAAAGGAGAGAGAAACAGACAGAAATTGTCTGAAGGAAATGTCTTTATAGCCACTGTCACCCACAACCTATTCCTACAATTAAAATTAAAAAAAAAAAGGAACTGGGAAATTTCTCATCAGGATCCATCTCATGCCAGGGACTGTCACCAGTGTCCCATGGAATAATGCCACATGCAAAGAAATGTAGGGAAAGAGCATTTGGGAGACATTACCAGTCATGTTAAATACATTAAAAGCTGAATTTCAAACGCCTGGAGGTTGCTGAGGAGATTTTTGAAGAACTGGAATTTCTAGGATTCCATCCATGCCCCCAGTTCCCAGCAAACACATTCCCTGGGCTGAGGAAAGCCCCACACTCTCAGGATTCCTGCCCCACCATTCCTTTATGATCCAGTGGGAAATGGCCTCCACTGTGCCAGGACAGGTTCAGGTTGGATATTTGGGAAGATTTCTTCCCTAAAACAGTGACCAAGCACTGGGAAAGGCTGCCCAGGGCAGGGGTGGAGTCACCACCCTGGGGGTGCCCAAAAACCAGTCAAGGTGGCACTTTGGGATTTGGTTCAGTGGGCAGCGTGGGGTTCAGTTAAAAGTTGGATCATCTTGGGGGTCTTTTCCAACCTTAACAACTCCATGATTCTTTCCCACTTAAAGTAAGAGCAGTGAGATAACCTCAGTGACACATTCAGGATTGTGACACAAGCATCCCTACGTTCCACACAGGCTGAGCATCCTCAGGGAATGTCAGCACAGCCTTGGAGTGCTGTGCAAAGCCAGCCAATAAAATAGACAGGGGAAAAAAAAAATCCTGGATTTTATTTACTTTGAAACAAACCAAGCCTTGGACCATCACAAATATTACCAGAGAAGTGTAGGGACTGGGAGTGAAGCTTTTGACAGCACAGATTTATTTGCAAATTCAAACAACTCTGTTGTGTTTTTTTCCCTTCTAAATTTGTTGTTTCCCTCTTGGTTCTGATCAGAGACATCTCTTAAAGAAAAAGGGAAAATATGCATATCATATTTGAAAAAAGTAATAAGAATCAATTTGCCACTTTTCCCCCCAAAAAAACAGCAAACCATTTGCAGAGCAATTCCCAGGCCGTGCTTCTCCTCCCCACAGGCTCTGACACTGCAGAAACACAAAGAACAGAATAAAAATCAGTCCCTGCATCCATGACATCCCCTGATTTCAGCTGAGAGCAATTTCCCTGAGATGGATTTCTCCAGCTGGGAATACTCAGCACAGTTCTCCTCCTCATCCTGGACATTTCACCCACTAAACCATTCCTCTGCTCTGAGGACAGGAGCAAATAGCACCATTTGTTCTCCCAGGAGACTGGCTGCTCCTGAAATGTGAAGAAGCTCGTGGCAAATGGGCAGAACGTTAGGAATAAATAAGAAAATAGGGGCAGCAGAAATAAATCTCCCACCATGACTTTTCTCATTCATTTAAAATGGGAAACAGCCTTTGCTGGGCTCACAGACACAGCAAATTTGCAATTTGCAGGGGAAAAAAATGGGTTATCTGCTGTTTGAAATATCAACTGGAAAGCAAAATGTAAAGACACAGGCTCCCACAAACAGCCAGCAATTTGAGGAAATTATATCAGCCAGGGGACAAGAGATGTTTGCTACAGCCATTTAAACAATAAATTGCTTTAAATTTGTAAGTGAACCAATGAAACACTAAATTTCACCCTGTTTTTCAGGAAGCTGCTGCTGCACCCCAGCAGGGATTAAATAACACACATTGTGCTTGATTTTACAAACAAGTTTAATCTCAGTGCCACTTCCTCAGTGTCTCAAACTCCATCTGCCCAGGGATTCACCTTTCCCAGGTGTTATTTCATGCTCTCCCCTCGCCTACAGCAGAGTTTTCCCTCTGCAGTTCAATCTGAGGCTCCTCAGGTGCTCAGGAGAGTTAAATGGAGTGAAAAGTCCTGACTTGGAGCCAAGTGTTTCTTGCTGCTCCTCAAACCACCAGGAAGGTTCAGTGCCAGTGCAGGTGACAAAGCTGCCCCAGCAGATTCCAGTGGGGATTTCCTGAGAAAGAGCAGAAGAAATCTCCCTTGCCTGAATTCTTTGTGAATTTTCAGACCACACAGTGGTCTGGACAGCTTTCCCCAGAAGAATTTCATCCTTGCTGGGACAGCACAAAGAGGAGTTTCCATCACCAGTGCAACAACCAGAAAGAAGAAGATGAATTAAACAAACAAAACTCGGATTGGAAACATTTTCTGAGGTATTTCCAGTTTTCACCTTTAGGAGGATGGCAACACAAACCCCTGACCTGAGTGAATGCCTTATCCAAAAGGGTCCTTTATTTCTGTTTTTTCCTATCTTTTCAGGCCAGAGAGGAATTCCAAGAAACTTTCACAACCAAATGCAGGTCCCTCAGAACAGTTTAATTTTAGTAACAAAAGCCCATGAGTTTGTTGAATAATTTCTTATTTGTTCTCCTCAACATTTCGCTTCCTAATCAGCATTTTCATTCCCAGCCTGACAAGCTGATTGATTATTTTTGTTATCTGTCTCAGAGCTTCATCACAGAATTTTGAAGAGAAGTTATAGGGCAAATAAATGCAAAAGATGAAGTGGTTTAAATTAGAAATGTTCAGATTCAAGACCAAATTACAAAACTTCAGCTGTTTCTGTTACTTTAAATCATTATTTAGGAGCTGAAGTGCCAGGACTTGTATTTTGTAGAGCACAGCAAGTCCCAAGCGAGTTAAAAAGAACCTGTTTGAATTCCCAAAGCATTTCACACCCACATCGAATGCCTGAGCAACTCTGCTCCTTCCTTTTATCTCCAAGAAGAGTAAATTGAGATTTTTTGGGCTAAGAGGGCAAACAGGTGACTGGAAACGTGGTTCTGTGTTGGTGAGGGAAGCTGACAAGGCAGGAGTTAGGAACTGCTTCTGTCTGGATCCCCCTGAGCACAGACACATTTAGGAATTCACTCCATAAACTTTAACCATTTTCCAGTTAATTTTTCTGGTCAAGTGCGTGCCTGGCAGCAGCTCCAGTAAAACTGCGTCACATGAAAAGAAATGTCCCATCACCACTGCAGCTTTCCAAAGTGCTCTGAAATGGAGCCTCGTCACTAACAGAGCTTTGCAAACCTCCAGCATGGGAATAGCCAAGATTTTCCTATCTCTGCATATGAAAACGCTGTTTTCTAGAGTTTTCTAGACAATAAAATGTTGGGACCAGCAGTGGTCCCCACCCACAGGTGATCTCTGCATTGGGTGAAGGCACAGAGCAATAAACAGGTTGTTCACTCACAGTCTGAAACCTGGACAGCAGCACCTCGAGGAATCCCTTGGAGAAATCTGGGAAAAGATGGAGAAGGAACGACGGAGAACATTGGTTCTCTAAATGTGAATAAATTTAGCTTTCAAATACTCCAGGCAGAGCAGGACAGGATCCAAGCAGCCTAAAAAAAACTTCATCTACCTCTCTACCAATCTGGTAAGAAGAGCAAAAGCAGCTCTGTGATGAGATCCTGGCAGATGTGGGCTATGTGAGGCTGGAAGTTGTTGAAGCTGGAATGAGCCATTTCCACCAAAAACCCCAGTGAAGCGGAGTTTGGTGGTGCCTCAGATGGGGTCAGTCTGTGAAGCCATCCAGAGATGGCTTCAAACATTTAATTTTACCAGCCCAACACCCCAAAATTCCCCACAAAACAACCAGGAAAGGTTGGTCTCACACTCAGCCTTGGGGCTCTACACCCTCCAAAGCCAGAGGTGCTGATAAAAGTGATTTCTATGATTCTCATACAGGTGTGTTAGCACCAAAACATTACCAGAATCATTATGTCATAAAGAAACACTTAAAATGCCTTTGGCCAGCAAAGAGGAAGTCAGGTTGTTCAAACAAGGCAGAACCCCTTTTATATGAGAGTGTTTTCCTACCAAACAAAAAGCACTGAACAGAGGATGCATCAGACAAATGCAGGATGAACTAAACTTCATAACAGATTTTTTCCCTGCATGAATAAAACTCTGTCCACACAGAATGTTTGCAGTGCTCCACATTAACTCAGAGCACTCAGAGCTAACAAACGTGGTAAGCTCAAAAATATCTGCCTGTAAATTTTAATCTCCTTTCTGGAGTTATGTTTTTATTAGCAGGCTGTGGTTTCCAAAGCAAGCTGTGTAGCCAAACAGGAATGGATTTTATCCAGGACTTTTCCTCAGGACTGCATGCTGCAAATGGTTTAATTTAAATGTCAGGGAGGGAGAGGATTTCACCTGAGCAATATCCAAAGGTTAGGACAATATGTCAGTGGAGATATTTCCTTAAAGCCACTACAATGCCTGTGGAACCACCCACAGCTGATAATCACCGAAAGCAGCTTTAATCAATTGAAAACTCTGTTAGAAGGTGTTCATAAAATGCATTAAAGTTCTCTGTGAGTTACTCAGCAGAGTGAGGGAATCTGCTGTTGGAGTGGAAAGCCCATGGAAATGCTGGAAACAGCTATTTTGAAAGCCCAGCCAACACTCAGGCTCCGTGCAAAGCCTCTGCTACAGAAAATTTCTGTCTTGAGCGTTAATTTTCATGCCTGAGAAGTAGTCTTGCATATTTTCTCCTCATTTAGCACACCTGAGAACAAAGAACACCAAAAAAAGGAGCGGATGCTTTTGTAAGTTCAGCCGAGGTGATGAATACCTCAACTTCACGGCAACAATGGGGCACGTCTGACCTGCACCACTGAAAGGAATGATGAGCAGACATGCAAATCTTCCTTAATTACCTCTCTTTGTAAAAAATGGGCAAAAAAATGGGTGGCAACTTCAGGGAGAAGCAATCAGTCAGTCAAACCACAAAGCAGTGGAAAGGTCAGATTCTTACAGCCCAAACATCGTGAATTACAAGAAATATAAAGCATTAAAATTCCAAATGGCTGCTTTTAGACAGAGGCTTTAATGAGAATGAGAAAAGACACAGCAATCTGTCCTCACGACAAAAACTGTAATGAGAATGTTCTCCTCTCAGTCTCTTCAGTGAGGGAAAAGATGTTTCTGTGCCAGGACCATGAAGGACTCGGCTCCTGTTTGCACATTACACAGTTCAGGAAATTCATGTGGATCCATTGATTCGTCCTTTACCCCTTCCAAAAAACAGTGCTGAGAGGTCTGGCCTGGCTTTCAGCCGTCCTCAGCCACAATTCCTGGCTCCCACTGGGTTTGTGGAACATCCCAGCTCTCCACTGGGCAAGGAGCAATCAGGAGAGATGCAGGAAAAATTACAAATAAGAGTTAAACAGGCCTGGTTCAATGATGAGACTTTAACCCCCCTGTTAAATCACACCCACTAGTGAGACCAGAAGATGGGCACGGTGTAATTTTTTGTCTGGAACACTCCAAAACCCTTTGGAAGAAGCTCCCAGAGCTCCATCCCTTCCCAGGCAGCACAGATGGGCTGTGGTGGCTCTGGTGCTGCTCCAGCGGTCACGGCCGCTCGCTGCCCTCCCAAAAACACCCCAGTGACCCCTGCAGCTCCCTGCTCCCCTCCCTGAGCTCCAGCAAGGGCTCCCAGAGTCCCAGCTGCCATTTCTGGATTTAATGACCCTTGTCAGGAACGTGCCTGATGATTTCCATTGCATGTGAAACCACATTTTTAACCTTGCCAGCGTTCCCGCGCCGCTGTCCCTCAAACACACTCAGGAGAGTGAAAGTGTCTGACTGCTCCTGGCTCCTCTACTGTGCCTTCCAAGGATTTCAGAGCAAGTCTGGCTTTTTCTAAGAACAAGAAAGTAGATATTTTTTTTGCCTGTTTTGTTTTGGTTTTTTGTATTTTTAAAAATCTATAACAAACCATTACCACTTTTTTGGCAAGAGGCAAATAAACAACATACCTTGCTCCGAGGTGGTTACACCTTTAATGATCCCATCATCACCACCACAAGTGGATATAACAAGTCCTCCTTTCCATCTTTAAAAAATAATCAGGGTATCATGGTGTTTTACCATTGCATTCCCTCTTTTTTCCCCCTCTCTCACCGCCTCCAGCCCCACAGGAAGCAATCATTTCTATGCAAATGTTGGCTAATAGAAATATAACTTCTCCATACCCTGCCTTTCCTTGGGGAAACCAATCTGCTGGCTCTGTTTGGAGAGGCACAGAAAGCACTGAGCTGCAGAATTTATCTGATATTAACGTTTTCTGCATCATTTACATATTCATGGCTCGCTTCTTGTGTGCTCTTGATTCTGGAGGAGCAGGAATCACCTCGTTTCAAACAGCCAGGAAAAATGGAAGGTGACTGGTGCAAACCCAGTTCAGCTCAGGAACCTCTCAGAAAACCTCTTGAAAAGTTCAATTTAATGGCAAATTGCTCCAAACTCCTGTTCTCCATGGGCTGAAGCACTCAGTGACCATTTCTGGGTTAAAACATGAGGAACTGAATGCTCACAGGCATGCAAGAGGTCACCTGGTCACAAGGGAAACGTGGCAGATATGGATAATTATGAACAGGAATTATCAGCAGAGAGGGTTTCTGTCATCTTCACCACTCAGCAAAGCACCTGCTGCTGTATATATATATATATATCTATATATAAATATGCTGTATATATGCATTTGCTGTAGCAAATCTCTCACATCCTCTGGACAGCAGGACAGGCTGACAGCTTTAGGCTCCAAAATCCTATTTTTTTCCTATTTTGTCCCCTTTATTTAGTGATCCAAAATGCCCCCTTGGGGTTCTTGCTGTGGGAAGGAAGAAGAGGCTCTGCCCAGCATCCCACAAAGCCTTCAGTGCTCCTCCTGAATGTACAAGCCAGGCTGGATTCATTTCAGCCCAGCTGCCAAAAATCTGTCTTTCTACAAGAATTCAGCTTCTGGGAAAATGATAAACAGGGAGGACATTTATTTGTGAGATCCTTTGGATTAATACAGGGGTGCTGATCTCAGCACACACTCCGGAGTGTCGGACATTAAAACTGAGCTGTACTTTGCAGCTTTTTCATATTTCTGCCAAAATACCAAAAGCAAATAAATAAATAAACAACCTGAAGCCTTTGTGTTAGAACAAATGTCTCAATCACTGTTTCCAGGGAGTCTGCACTGTGCTTTTGCACACCCTACAGTCACACAGGTCCTTGATCTCCTCTCCTTTCCAAAGCTCAGCAAGGAGCAGCTCCAGGATCTCCAAGGGAAGCTCCAGGATCTCCAAGGGAAGCTCCAGGAGTTTTGTCTCTCTAAAGCACCACTGGCATGCAAATCCTCCCACTGAAAAACTCTCTGCTGGGAGGATGGTGAAGTCATGGAATAGAATTCCCAGAGAAGCTGTGGCTGCCCCTGGATCCCTGGAAGTGCCCAAGGCCAGGCTGGATGGGGCTTGGAGCACCAGGGACAGTGGAAGGTGTCCCTGCCATGGCAGGTGAATTGTTAAGTCAGAAATTTAAGAGTAAAATCCTTCACCTTTTAAGATAATGAATACAAGCAGAAAAACAAATCTCTGTCTGAAAAATAAATTTTTCTTCAAGCAAGAACTGCCCACAGTTATTTACATAGGAATTCCTATTTCCAGTAGTTTCTACATGAAAACTGATAACTGCGTGCAAGTTAATAAATTAAAAGATGTCTCTTAAAATAACTCCTAAAGATCTAAAAATATCTTCATATTAAATTTAGCAGATTTTTTTTCTTTCTTTCTTTTCATCAAAGCCCTTGGTTGTACTGCACCTGAACTTGCTCACCTCTCTCATCTTCTCCATGGGGAGTGAAATGAAACCCAGCTCATTGTTTGGGGTTGATGAAGCACCTCAGCCTCCCTCACCAGGCTCACATTTCCATTAATAACTCAGCCCTGCCTCTAACAAAAGATCAAATTTTCAAAAGAGAAAACAAAGAAGAAAAAAAAAATCAATGCAGAGGTGTCATTATCTGAGGAAATAAATAGAAAAAAAAAAAAAACAACCCTTATTGCAACTCAAGAAGAAATAAAGTGAAGCAATGCCTGAGTCAGCAGTTTGCAGCCAACCTCCCTCCTCCCTCTCTGGCTTCTGGCTCCACAGGTGTCCCTTGGTTTTTATTCCTCCTGTCTTCACTGCTTTGGTTTGGGTTCATTTTAGTGTCAGGTGTGCTAAGGCAGCAAATTCTTCCATAGACCTGGAAATTCCATTTTTCCTGCAGCTGGAGAACCACAGCCCCTTTTTTTGGGAAGAGCTGTGATCCCTGCCTGGAGCTGGAATCCCACCCCCCATTCCAGCTGGGAGGAGCTGAGCCCTGCCCCAGCTGTTTGCAATGGTTGCCAGTGCACTTTGCTAACCTTGTGGGAGCTCAGGACCATCAGCCTAATTAAAACTGTTGTTTTATTTGTTTAGCCAGGCTCTCCCTTTTATCTGCACCCATCCTGGTTTTGCCTCATCACTTCAAGAAGCGTCTGTGGGTGGGAACAGTGAGTGATAGATTCAAATAATGAGGCTCTAAACGACTACAAAAGACTTTACACTGCTGTGAATCATCCATCTCCAGTGCTGCATTATTCAGAAATTAATGCAACCCTATAAATGAATAATGATTTAAATGTACTTTTAAAAATTGTTAATGCTCCAGCACTTTTTCCTTCTCTACATAATCAGAAAATTGATTATGACTACGACTAGACCTATGTTCTTAATTTAACTTATGTAATGGGGATGTAGAAAAAGCTTTGCAACAACAGTGGAAATGGAAAGATTTCCAGGAGACTGGAAATGGGTTTCTAACCTTCAGAATTCCCTAGCCAAACTCAGAGGGAATTAACACCAAAAAAAGCCTCCTGGAAAGCTGTAGGCTCTAAAGAAAACTGAAGTATTGCCAAAGCTGAGGGAAAAGATCCAAAATAGACCAGAATATGTGTCAAATAGTAAGGATAAAGGATCATAAGGAAAATATGAGTACAGAAGATTTTTTGCTCATTATTTGTTTTCCCACATTACTCTTATTTTTAAAAACCAAGCTGTTAGGAGAATCCTAAAGCCAGGAGATGAATGAACGGCAGAAACAACACAAACTGATTTCCAGGTATTTGTCTGAGGATGATTCCCATCAGGATTGTCTGATGAACAACAGAGGGTGAGCACAACACAGTGGGATTTATAAAAGGACCTGTTTCCCAGAGGAGCTGTGGCTGCCCCTGGACCCCTGGAAGTGTCCAAGGCCAGGCTGGATGAAGCTTGGAGCACCCTGGGATAGTGGAAATTGTCCCTGCCCATGGAAGAGGGTGGCACTCGAGGATTTTAAGGTCCTTTCTAACCCAAACGTTTCTGGGACTTTAAGATTTCAGTCCTCTCTCTGGGTTTTCATTTTTAGTGATAATGATCCCTTCATCTCTCTTTGAAACCACCTTGATAAAGAGATCCCAAACTGGTGAAGGCAGGGAGTTCACACGGGGAGAGACAAAAGCCACAGAGAATGGTTATTGATCCTTCAGGAACCAAGGGTGATGTGACAACTTCGGTCCTGCCCAGATAATCTTATTAAAATCAGAATTATTCTGTTTTCAGGAAGATGTGAGTGAAATTCAAACTGGGTCTGTGCATTTTTACTGAACCCTATCTGAGCAACGCATCAGCTCTTCTTTAGGCACACGTTTTAAAATAGATATTATGTAAATTATTAAATGCTTTTCTGTTCAATTCACGCTGGGAATTTTCCAGGAGCAGACCAAAGATGAGAAATCCTTCTCTTCACACAAAAGCAAGTGAAATGTAACAACTCCCTCCACCAAAAGACTGGTGAACAAGGTTTTCTTTTGTGCAGCAATAAAAGTACAATGGTGTGGATACACACACATTTAGAGAGCTTGAGAATTCTTTCTCAGGCCTGGACTTCTCCTGCCTCTCAGCTCCATTCCCAGACTGAGAAGCTGATTACGGCTTCAGTTAGGGAGGGACTCTCCCAAGATGATAATATAGTCAAAACAGAATAGAATCTGGAGAAAAACAGAATAAAATTCATAATAAAGATTAACACCTGGTGTTTTTCCCATGGGACACATCCTGAGGGATGGTCTCATGGATGTTTCTCCCAATTGTCCAATGAGCTGCTGTCCTGTTTTAGCTCCACGTAATATGCTTTCAATACAGGCTGTCTGTTCAATAAAGTTGGCCTTTTTTCCCTAAAGAGCTCCATGTGTGCTGCTGTCCTTTTTCTCTCTCTCTTTTTTTTTTGTAGCTCAGTAACCACACAATGGATACATTATTTAGAGCTCCACTCAAACCAGACACTTCAAAGCCTCTTCAGCCCCAGAAGATGGTTTCAATAAAGTCATCTTCCACCAGAACTGGTTTATATTTGCAGGTCCCCATTAAATAATCATAAATAACTGATGCCATAAAGGACATGAACTCTGCTGAGGCTACACCACAGATGTCCCCTCATTAAAGCCTTGTAAAAATCAAAATCACTGCCACTGGAGCTGCAGGATTGTCCCAAAACCTCAGTGAAATGCTGTCACCAACCCAGCAAAGCCCTGCTCCTCCCCATCACTTGGAGTTGGATAAACTCCCCACTTCCACTCCCATTTAACCCTGCTGATAAACTGGGAGCTCCAATTTCCTGCCCACCCCATTTACCAGGATGAAAACATTCCCTGTTTTAGTTCCTCCTTGGCTGAAGGGCTGCAGGAACACTGGGAATGTCAGCTGATCCCTCAGGAATGGGAATCATTTCAGGAATAATCCACAGGACCCTGGCACTGGTGACTCTTCCAGCTGTGGAGTGGCTGTGGGTCATGTTTAATACTGCAGGTGAGGTTCTGACAACATTCAGGCAAATAAATAAATAACCAAACCTGCTCCTTTCTCTGTTCAATGCCAAGAAATATTTCCAAGTCTTAAACCTGACTGCTTGTATTGAGTCAGACAAAACTACTTAATTTAATCAAGATTAAATTTTTCAGAGGTGGGGAAGAAGAGAGGTTAAATTTTATTTTTTTTTTTTGCTTTAAAGGCAGAGAGATCTGTGACTCTTAAGAGCTCCCCCCTGACAAGTTGAAAATCTTGATCTTAAGATTTTTCCCACTTACAAGAAGAAAAATCTTGATCTCAATGATAAATATTGGCCAGCTAATGAAAAACAAGTGTCTCATCTCAATATTGGAAAGGATCTTTGGTGTCTCCTCTCACAGCTGAGACAGAAAAACCAATACCACCAAATTCATGGTGCCTGCAATTTTACAATTGATTAAATTTCAAATTTTTTTGTGCCTTTTTTTTTTGCCCCCACAATGTTTCTTTGTCTGTTTTTAAAATTACCTGCAGTAATTTCTGACTGTCTTGAATGAGCTCATTCATTAGGAAAACAGCAAATTCCTACCAGTGTATAGGAATTGTTTGGACTTGACTCCAAAATCAAAATGGAAACTGATTCTTGTGGTGTTCAGTATGAAGGAATTCAGGAAACAAAGCCTGAAGAACCTCTTATCTCCCAAATCCATATGCATTCTGCATCCTAAATAAAGTCAGTCCATGAATTAAACTAGGGGATGCTCAATTTTACACAATTAACTTTAAAGATTCATATCTAAAACATATAAAACCTTGCTCTCCTATATTTTCATGATAAATGGGAATGTGGTTATTACTCTATAAACTCACACAGGAAGAGTTGAGCAATAAACAACAAATCCAACTCACTGAGGGGCTCCTGGACAGTGACACCAATGGAATGGAACTGTTCTGATCTCCCTCACTGAAAGCTGCCAACCTTAAAACAACTTTGTGTTCCTGGTTTTTACCAATTCCAGCTCTTAGTTCTGAAGATCTGACCTTAAAATGTGCAGGGAATGCTTTAGCTGAGCCTTGTACCATTAAACAGGGATTTCCACGAGTCATAAATTATTCTCTTTTCAATGCTGAAGACTGACAAAGGTGCCAGCTTTTCAATTTAATTAGGGAAATTTTCTGTAAGAGATGTATTTTAGTCAAGTTCTGTTCTCTCAGCTTCACCTTAGGTTTCATCCTTTCCATCAGCCAAACAAATGCTCTCAAGTTGTTCTCTCAGAAATCATCTTGTGGACATAAAACAAATTATTCCATTTTGTGTACTTACATTTATCTTGAGAGATGCCTTCAAATCCTTCTCTGGCTGGCTGGGACACCCATTGTTTTCCTGAGTGTCCTAAAGGAAAAGCTTCCCAAGGCAGAGGAATTAAAGGACATCAACCCCCATCCCCAACCACTTCATCTTCCACCCCAAGTCCCCAAATTCTGCCACTACAGAAGGAAATAATCTGTGGAAAAGCTGCTCAAAACAGGAGCAGAGAATTCCATCAGGGAGGAACAAATAAATTCGTTACATTGAGGGTTTAAAGTAAAAAACTCTGTAGATAATTTCTGTATTAATCACAGGCTTTGACAAGAAACAGAAATTATCTTCTCATTGGAAGGATTCAGACATTAAACTTTGATTATTCCTTCTCTGCATTTTTCTGCAGCCACTGGAGAAGTCACTGAAACCTTATGCAAGTTCCACTCTTAACTATGGATTTGCTCCCATTGATTTGTAAGAGTGTAACTGAGGAGAAATACATCAACTTGATTAAAATGACCCATTTTTATTGACTTTGTCTGTAATGAATTTTCCTGCAGCTGAACTGAAAGCACATTTGTACAACCTGAACTCCTCCTGTAGTGCAGAATCAGAAGCAGCAAAATGCACAAATAACTTTGAATTTAACAAGCTCTGTTCTAATCTCAGCCACAGCTGCAAAAATGATGTTTTTCTTAAATTATTTCCCCTAGTTTGAATGTAGGTATTGCTGTTACAGCAAAACCCATGCCATGCACAATAAAGTAAATGAGAATATTATTTAATTATGGACCTTTCAGTTCATGGTTACACCTGGAAAGTGATTTTAGTAAGTTATGATTTTGGCAGGGCCTGGGATTCTTAGATTTGAAAAGTGGTGCTTAAGATTAGTTCAAGAATTGAAAAAAATCAGAATCTCCACAAGTTATTAACACAGGAAAACATCATAATATAGAATTCATCATATAGAATTCATCATATAGAATTCTATGAAAGGCTATAAAGAACTTAAGAACAAACACACACAAATGCTATTGCTTTTCCTGTCTGTGTGAAATGAGACATATTAATTTCATTCCCAGGAACAGGACTGTCCCTGAATTCCCCATTTCTCGATTTTAATTTTTTTTTTTAAACTATTTGAGTAGTCTGAGTTTTCTAAAGCTTAATGAGTGGACATGGCATTTAAACTGTGATTTATTATATTCCTGAATGACACATGCAGTACTTTCACAAAGACTGAATGAAGTTTTTGCCAGGTTATCAGTGTCTTTTCTAGGACATATAAATTTTGGTGAAATTCCTTTGTGACACGTACAGAATTCTGCACAACTTTAAACACAATTAGCTGACTGATTATGCACATATGAGAAATCAATCAAAATCAGAGCTTATAAAAATCTTCCTGTTGAAGAAATGAATGCAATTACTCAAAATAAAGCATCTCCAACACTGAGGTGGTGACCTGGAGGCACAAAGTCATGGGATGGTTTGGGTTGGAAGAGCTCCATAAAATCCAGGAACTCTTTCCCTGTGAATGTTGGGGAGCTCAGAGAAAAGAGAGGGCACCTAAACTCGTCCCCTATTCATCAGCCAGATGACCTCAAATCCTACTCTTAAGCACACCTATTTCCCAGAGGTTTATAAAATACTTGGTTGTGTAAAAATAAAAGTGCGGTTCTCTCGCCCAAATCCTTGATCTGACTCCCACCAATTTTATCTTGATCTGACTCCCACCAATTTTAGCTTAGTCATAAACATTTTCCTCCTAATGCTGTTATCCTTTCAGCAGTTTGCAAGATTGCTCTGTGATTGTTTCTTTTTATCCTCACAGGCCTGTGAATTATACTGAACAGCCTACTCCTTATTTTACTTTTTTTTTTTAATCTTATTTTACAATATCAGGGTTTATCAAGCTCATAACCACATCCCCGTGCTTTTCCCCAGCGAAAGGCAGCAGTAAAAAATGCAAAGAAAAACCTAAACTGCTTCAATTTTCTAAAGCCAGGGGGTGAGGTAAAAGAGAAAGCAGGTTTTGAACAACTTTGTCCTAATAACTATTGATCCTACTGGGGAATTTTTGCAGCAAGCAGCACGGAACTGCCAAAATATGCAGCAGGAAGGGATTACAGGTATATGAAGAGATAACATAATCTCCTCATAAATCAGTTAAATAGTCAATCAAGCACAAGACACAAATCCAGAGGAATCCTGGCTTCAGCAGCTCACAGAACTCCCTGGATTTTTCTAAAGGAGCTCTAATCCTGTTAAGATTTCAGAGGCAAAGCAGTTAAAAGACTGAGCTTGAATCTCTTCCTGCTCCTGCATCATTAAGCAAGCCCAGAGTGAATTAATTACATCTGATCACCCACTCAAGGCAATGAGGCCACCCAAGGTGCGGGCCAGGGGCTGCAGAACATTCATTACTGATGACAGGGCAGCAGGACCAGAACTCTCTGACTTTCACATCCAAGAGTGAGCCACAGATCTGAGCTGGGGCTAGCAGAGCTGGGTTTACTGAAATAACTGCTTCAATCCATACAGCTGCTGCAGGTGAAGTGGAAAAATGGAATATTGAGGGCTGTGACATTATTTTCATCATTCCAGAGTCATTCTTGAGCGTGATGCTACAATTTCACTGTGCTGCTTCAGGCCTCGCCTCAATTCCTGTCCTTGGGGTGCACAGGAGGATCCTGGCAGGATCCCAGGAGCCCAAATCCTCCTGGAGGATGATCCACAAAGTTCCTTCTGGACAGGAGAGGCCTCAGGGACATTTGCTGTCACTACACCCCACTCTGAGAACCCAAAGCTCAGAGATAACTGCTGCTCTCCCCATCTCTGCACACATTCCTATTGGAATTCACATTTTTTAGCATAAATGAATGGCATTTAAATTAAATTTCACTACTGGCCCAGACTATAATTTGAATTAATACTCTCACTGCACACCTGCACAAAGACTAGGGGAGGTGGCCCTCACACAGTGACATCTCTATTTTATAACCCCTCAGATGCAGCCATCTAATTCTCTTTTCTGACTGGAAAGTGGGCAAGAAAAATTATGATAAAGGAATTTTGTCAGGGTGTCCTGACCTCTGTTACAGGGAGAGACTTCAGGGTGGTTGATGCTGGCAGAGTTCACACAGTTTTGGGGTTGTTCAGTTCACAGAAACAGCCACACTTCAATAGAAGAATATTCTGTGGAAAACAAAATATTCTGGCTTTAGCAAGTTCTTATGATAGTATCTGTGACCCACTAAAAGATTTGACACTCACCAGTCCTTCCACCTAAACCACCTCAATTTGTAGAGAAAATCTACTTCATTTGTCAATAATTCTTGTGTATTCTGCCAAACCTTTTTTAAAACACTGATATTGACAACCTTTTTCTCAGCAATTAAGAAAATCTCTACGAAGAAAAGCTCAATTTTTTAACAGTGTTGCAGAATTAACAGATCCTTTTGCTTTCTTCCTCCCCATCTCTGTCATAAATGAATTTTAACAAGCTGAGCTCGTTAAACATATTTAGCACAAGTACCTGAAGCAGATTTTAATAGTTTCAGTATTCCTAAAATATCTCTTGTGAAAAACACGCAGCTAGAAGAACACATTAAGGTGCTGCAGGGGTTTTTGGGCTGATTTTTCAAGGAGGCATCACTGCAGATCACCTTTTTTAGGAGGGATGGTGCAAACCTTTGGAATTCTGCTCCAGAGGACACCTCACACCACATTCCCCAGCTCTGTGCAACACCCTGCAGGCCTCCCAAAGCTCACATTCCCCTGGCAGAACTGATGGTTTGGTATTTTTAGACCCCTCAGGAAATATCTGGGGGAAGGATTGCAATTATTCCACTGTTCAGTGCCCTAATTTAGATGGAATCAGCCAGGTTTGGGTTCTTCAAGATCCCCCTCGTGGCCATCCTGGTTTTTTTGGAATTGTGGAGGGAAATTCGTGCAACTGGTGTGAGAGCACTGGGAAAGATCCCAAATCTGACTTCCAGGATTCCCAGTCAGTGGCCACCTTATCTTGCATTTTAAACATTCCTCCCTTTTAAAAATATTCCCCAAACTTCTGTAAATAAAGCACTTTCCCTTTTCCCAAGGCATGTTTTCCTAAGGTTTCACAGCTCTAATTATTATGAGCAGTATCTTCATGGTCTGCTATATTGCTCGAAAATATAACCCAAAAAAAGACCCATTTTGGAAGTTTCTTTGAACTTCCTAAGTCGATGATTTCTTACATAACTGCAATAAAAACCTCTGGGAAAGAATCTATTACGAGCACTGTGTCAGCAATTTTAGCTTATTACAGATGACTCTCCCCCCTTTCCACAGAACTGTTTAATGAATTAAAACTCAGGATTGGATCATTCCAGAGCTGAGAGCAGCCAGAGATTTTCCTGGGAGGTTTTTCATCTGAGATTAAGGGCTAATTTAGGAAAGGGATTTAATGAAGGAGGTGATTGTTCAGTGGAGCTGAGCTCAGCCCTCTCAGGGGCATCTCAGCATCACCAAACATCTGCCCATTGCAAACCTTGGTGTCCTCTGGAAATTCCCCATGATCATGGAGAGATTTCAGGGAAAATCAAGGGATAAGTCAAGCCAGACTCATGGATTTAAGTCAAGAAAGAGATAAATAAGAGATTTTACTACGCATCACTTACTGTGGGGCCTGCAGATCTGCTCTGTTCAATGCAGCTCCTTCCCCAGGAATTCTTCAGCTCCTTTCCCAGGAATTCTTCAGCTCCTTCCCCAGGAATTCTTCAGCTCTTTTCCCAGGAATTCTTCAGCTCTTTTCCCAGGAATTCTTCAGCTCCTTTCCCAGGAATTCTTCAGCTCCTTTCCCAGGAATTCTTCCGCTCCTTTCCCAAGAATTCTTCCGCTCCTTCTCCAGGAATTCTTACGCTCCTTCTCCAGGAATTCTTACGCTCCTTCTCCAGGAATTCTTACGCTCCTTCTCCAGGAATTCTTACGCTCCTTCTCCAGGAACTCTTCAGCTCCTTCCCCAGGAACTCTTTAGCTCTTTTCCCAGTAATTCCTCAGCTCCTTCCCCAGGAATTCTTCAGCTCCTTCCCCAGGAATTCTTCAATCTGTTGCACTCACAATACCAGGAGGATAAAATTAGACATAGGTAGCCCAGTGCCATCTGTTCCCAGGCTGGGAGTGAGCAGCCAGCACAAAATTCCCTTCCCTGAGTGCAGTTTTCCTTCTGGAGGAGACTCCACAGAGGGGAAAGCTGAGCTGCAGGAATTGCTGAAGGTTCTGCCACCCCCAGTGGCAAACTCTGCTTATTCTGCATTTCCCAAAGCCCTCGTTCATGGCTTTTTGTTGTTTGATTCTGTTTTGTTTTGCCCGAAAAAAATGGAAACTCAAATTCAAAAGGAAGAATTGTTTTGTATCTCCTTTCCTTTTGAGGCAGTTCCACCAGCTCAGGTTTACTCCAGGTCTGAAAAATTTGGTCTCTACCCAAAAAACCCCATCCTCACTGAGGTGAATTTGAATGTGGCAAAAAAAAAAACAAAAAAACCAGTTGCTTTTTACTGTCTGGTATCTTCCACACTAATTATCCACCAGGAACCATGTGAACACACACTGGACACCTTCTTATTAATTCTAGTCCTTGCTTCCACTTTGTCCTTTTGCAATTTAAGTGGTATCACCTCACCTTCAGGTAAAGTTATTAATACATAATTCAATAAATAATCCTACACACCCATAGAAGCAATATTTTTATTATTATTTTTTTTAATCTCTAGGCAAAGTTATGCAACAGCAGCAGAACAATATGGCCAAACTCCAGTATTATTGCAAGCAGATAACTAAAAGTAAACAAATAAACCCATAAACATTAACATTTCCATTACTTAGATCCTAAACACCGTGATATCAACCAGATAAAAAGCACAGCAGAGATTTCTTCAGCCTTGGAGTTATGAGCTGCAAAAATTGCCACAGGAAGTCAATAGGCAAAGTTTTTATGGCTAAATATATAATTAAAAAAGAAAGCATCCTGTTCACCCAGGAAAACCTGAGCTGATTTGAAACAGAACATCTTGGTTTGAATCAACACCCCAGAATCCAAGAGGAAACTCATATCACTAAAAACTCAACATTTGGATTTGTCTATTTTTTATTATTCCATAGTCCTTCCACAGTGGAAAACTAGATTAATTTGAGCCAAAAGATAGCAAAATTATTTGTGTAGTAGTGGCCCTAAAAAATAATCCCAAACACCTTAGGACTCTCAGGTGCAGGATGAAACAGAAACTCCAATTAACAAATTTTTTTTTGGCAGTTTTTCAACATTTTGTGACTAAAATACTGCCCTACTTTCCAGCATTTTTGCAAAGCTGGTGTAACTCCATCTAGTAATCCCTACACTCGAATTTCCAAAAACTCGTGGCTTAAATGAACAATTCTTTTTAGAAGATTCTCAAATACCAAGGGAGCCTTTGTATTTTATATTTTACTTAACTGGGACAGCACTGGAACTTAATCCAGTGCTATAATCACTGTGAGGGACAGGCTCAGCACTAAGAAGATACTCTTAGGTCTGGCTTTTTTCTCATTTCATGGCATCTTTTACACCCTTTGTTAGCAGAGACCTCAGAATTAGAGCCAACAAATCTCCTTTAAGGTACTGAAGTGAGGGCTTTACTTGGTAAAAACAAGGTAGGACAAGAAAATGAGAGAGGAAAAATAAAGTTTTATAAAGTTTCCCTGATTAGCCGATCTTTATAAATGGTTTCTACCATTGCAGCTGATTTTGTCATGTCCTGAAAATACCTATTTAGACATAATTGCATTATGCTCCAATGACAGAACTGCATTGATTACACATCAGGGAGGGACTTCAGGCCCACATCAGGGGGTGAGATAAAGAGATAAATCGCTTTACTTATTGAATGTTTAGTGCAATAATTAGTATGGAAAAGATCCCATGGAAAGCTGTGTCAGCAAGCATCTATCACCTCTCCAGGAACAGGCCTGAAAATTGGGATGATCTGGTGCTTAACCTGTACCTGCACCACTGCAAACATTCATCTTTTCCATGGGAAGTGGCAGCTGAGTGCCCAGTTCTAAAACATTGCTTTCCTAATATTAAAAATATCACTGCAAGCATTATTTTTGTATCAGTTCCTTGCCAGCTTGGGCAGAGATCCTTCCCCACGATGCCTGCTGGGATAATTTTTTGCTGGATCTCTCCCTGCTGTGAAATTTTGTGGTTATTCCTCACTTTGTATCAGATTCTGTTCCTTCCCCTTCCTGTTTCAAGCTGTTTCTGGCTCTGTCTGCTCCCTCTCTGCTCTGCCCTGCTGAGGCACACCTGGAACATCACTTTTCATTCCAGGCTCCAGAGCTCAGGAAAGACAAGGAGCTGCTGGAGAGGGCCCAGTGGGGGTCACAGGGAGGATTTGGGGTCTGGATCATCAGTGGGGGTCACAGGGATGATTTGGGGTCTGGATCATCAGTGGGGGTCACAGGGATGATTTGGGGTCTGGATCATCAGTGGGGGTCACAGGGATGATTTGGGGTCTGGAGCATCTCTGATGAGGAGGGACTGCAGGAGCTGGGATTAGTTATCCTGGAGAAGGGAAAGCTGAGAGGGAATCCCAACAATCCATGCCAATATCTCTAAGGAATGTCAAGAGGATTCCTGTCAGTGGTGTGCAGCCACAGGAGGAGGAGCAACAGCCATAAATTAAAACCCAACTCACCATGAGGAAGAACCTCCATGGAGTGTGGCAGAGCACTGGATCAGCTGCACAGGCAGGGTCTGGAGTCTCCCTCTCTGGAGATATTCCAAGCCTACCTGGACTCATTTCTGTGTCACCTGCTCCAGGTGATGCCTTTTGGAGCTACCTGAAAACAGAGGCCAGACAGAGTTAAGAGAACAAAAAGCAATTCTATTTATTGAAGAGCCTTCAGGTACATTTAGGGCAGATGAAATGGACCACGGGTCACAGGATTTCACACTTTGATAAGTTTGGTCCATTTGCACTTTGGGGTTAATGTTCCAATTACAGCTCCAGGTAATGAAGTCATTTACCCCAAGTTTGCTGCCCCCAATCACTTTTGTTTCCATCCCTGGGGCCCTGAGGCAGTGAGGTGTCCTTGATTGCCAGCCTGGAGAGGAATTGTTGTGTCTGCCCAAAATGGGAGAGCAGCAGCTGACACTGGATGGAGTTTAGAGTTACACACCAAAGAACTGCAGGGTTACAAATGTATGGAAATATAAAAACTAAAATCCTAAAGCATCACCAGTGACTCTGCCTTGGCAGTGGGGTTGGACTGGGTGATCTCCAGAGATCTCTCCCAACCCAAATTATTCCAAGATTGTGCCCAGTGCCCACCCATGAAGATGCTGTGTGCCCAGCCCCTCTCTCAGGGCCCTCCCTGCCCGTGGAGAGCCCAGAGCCTGCTGCTGGGAAGGAGTGGGAAAGAGCCCTGCTGGAAAAGGATCCAAGAATAAAACCAGTGCACAAAGACTCATGAAAATACATGAAGGATTTCCCCTGGTATCCATCCAGCCCCAGGTTGTGTTTACCTCGCTGAGATATGGAGCTGATTATTCACCAGCAGGATCTCACCAGGAGCAGAAATCTCAGTTTCCAGCCGTGCAAATGATCCTAAGATCACATCAGCATATTTAATTATTGTTGTGACATCAACCCACCCTCCCCAGGTACGTGTAAACACCTTTTTTTTGTTCCACTAGGACAGCTCACGGGGTGGCCTCCTCACAAAATAATGAGGAACAAAGGTGTTCAGAGAGATTTGTGTAAAAAACTACTCATCCATCTGAGGAACAGAACAGAACAGCCTCTCTGCACACCTGTAATAAAAGCTGCATGGCTGTTTTGATAGCACTGAGTCTCTAATCAAATAAAAAGAAGCTTGCATCATTAAACAGAAGCATCCTGAGAGGCACTGATAGAACATCTTCACCCCCCGTTCAACTCTCACAGATACAAACACAACTCCACACAATATCAAACAGGAGTTCAGCCTGTCCAACATCAAACTTGAAAAGATCCACGAGCCTGAGAAGCACCTTCAAAGCTACAACAAAAATCAATAATTTGTGGAGTTTAACACAGTGAAGGAATCCTTCCCATACTAATGACAAAACCAACACTTGCAGCTTGGTAAAGTCACCGAGGTCCTGCCCAAACCATTCCTTTACAACGATCCAAGATGAGCCTGGAGGAGCAGGGTTGTGGCAGTGCAGGTCTATAAACAAAGGAGGGGCTTGGGAGATTCTGAAGATTAAGAAGGAGTTGGAGAAGCTCATCAAGGAACTGAAATTCATAAACCTGGAGTGCTCTGACAGCAGAAGCCCAGACAGGTATCACTGCCCCACAGAGCACTCCTGCCTCTTCTGATAACCCTCAAAGCCAACCTTCCAACCACTCCCTATGCTGAACTGCCTCCCTAATAAACATAACTGAGATTAAATCCTGAGACACTGCTCTGGATGAAACCAGCTCTGCTGTTGCTCCTGCCTCAGGGATGTCTACTTGGCTCTGACAATCTCACCCTCTGTCAGTGAAACCATTCCCCATCAGCATCAGCATCTTCATCCTCTGTCAGTGAAACCATTCCCCATCAGCATCTTCACCTTCTGTCAGTGAAACCATTCCCCATCAGCATCTTCATCCTCTGTCAGTGAAACCATTCCCCATCAGCATCTTCACCCTCTGTCAGTGAAACCATTCCCCATCAGCATCTTCCTCCTCTGTCAGTGAAACCATTCCCCATCAGCATCTTCACCCTCTGCCAGTGAAACCATTCCCCATCCCTCATGCTCTGCTTTAGATGCTTTCTTCCTCAATACTCACCAAAAATGCTTTTTCTGGAAAACTCCTCTCCCTCATTGCACAGTTTTTATCCCTCTGACTGCTGCCCTACAACTTCCCCAGGACGTGGCAGCCCTTGGAATGTGCATCCAAGGCAGGAAACACCTTCTGCCCACTGCCCCCCGTGTGTGCACACGCTTGGATTCACAGCCTGCAGGTGGGAAAGGGAGCAAACCTCGGGATGTGAAGCATCTCCTTGTGTTCAGAGCAGGGGAAAGATTTCATTGGTGCCCTTCCAGATCGTTCCAAGAGCTCCAGCATGACCAAACTCCCAAAATCTCCCATATTTGGGAGAACCAAGCTCGTTAAATGCTCAATGCTGTCACTTACAAGCTCCACAAAATGCACAAAGCAGAGAATTTTCTGTTTGGACAAGAACATCAACTCCATGATCTGCCATAAATAATTTTTTTCCCCATAAAATTTGTGATTTTTTTAATTATATGTTTGTATCCAAATGTAAATTTGTTACTACACCAGCTGTCATCCTAATACTCAGATCAAATAAATAAAGGTGAATTTTTTACTCTGGAGCACTGTAAACTGCAGACTTGAAAATATTCTCCATCAATCAGGTAATAAAAACTTTCCCCTTCTAAGGCAATTTAGATTTTCTGGGAATGACAGTTATTGGTAATTGAGTAAAGCTGCTAAAAAACAAAATGAGGAGTTGCTTTTGATTGATAGCAAGGACCTTTCACTGCCCAGTTATCTGAATCCTGAGTGCAAAAATAACAATACATCACCCAAGCTATAAACTTCCATCAGACACTAAAGCAGAATTAAGTCTTCAGCCCAGTTTCTAACTTGCTAATCCCATTTATTCCATTGTTTCCTTCCTTAAGCAGCTTCCAGGCCATGAAAGTTCATTAAGACCTGCCCTGTGATTACTCCAAGTTTTCTTAATATGCACTTGAGCTTTTTAAAACCCAAAATAATTTATATGTATCACTTCTCAGCTATCTGTTATTTTGCTGAAAATTCTCCTTTTGGGACTGCTGCAATCTATCCTTAGAAAATCATGCTCATAATTACTCTACAGTTATTTTTCAGTTAATTTACTAAATACTGAGCCATTGGCTCATAACTCCTGAGCTCCACCACAGTGTTTTAAAAATATAGAAAACATCATTTTCCCTCTAGTTGTCCAGATTTTAACAAAATATTTTAAGTCCATGAAAGTCATTCTTAACAAAAAAATGTTTTGAGTTCAGAAAATTCCTTCTTTAGTTTTGGAGACCCTTTGTGAGGGAATTGCCTCCATTTCAGAGAATCCACTTTGATAATTTCCCCAGTTGTCTTCTGTGATTTTTAATCTGTGGAATCCCTTGGTGTGCCACCAGCTCAGAGCACAAGCAGCAGCCCTAGATTCCTGGGAAGGAATGTGATTCTGACAAAATGATGGAAAATAGATTATCTGCATCTTTAATCAATAGTTTAAATGCATATGGAGACTTGAAACATGGTGTTTACTGCACTATCCCTTGTGGAGTATAATTATGTTTTCTATACATGAAAGCAATTTAATTTGTTTGCATCAAGAGAGACACTCGTGTAATATTCAAAATAATAATAATGTGCACAATGATCCAAGCAGGATTTAATTTTTTTGAACAATTCTGTACTAAACAACACAACCCTTTATTACTTCAGCAGACTATCTGCAGTCAGCATTAAAAAAGAGAATCAGAAGTGAGCTCAAGCAGAAATGAGAGATGGTTTGATTAAACCCTGTGTTGTTCCACTCTTCCTCTGGACTCAATCTGCTCATTTCAGTGGGAGAGAATAAATCAAATAAGTGATAAATTAACTTTGTGTCTCTCCCATGCTCTAAGCACAGCATTTGAACTCCTCCTGACCTAAAACTGTATCTTTAAAGAGGGAACTGGTTGTGCCTGCACCAAAAGCTGACACATTCTGCTGTTTTTGCGGTTATTTTATAGCAGTGTCACCTTTGGTTTGGGTACAAGGGACAAGAAATCAAACCAGAGATCCAGCTTGCACTCCTTGAACTCATGGACCCCACGGTGGTTCTGAGCCTCAGGTCTGCAGCAAAAAACTGACAGAATCAAAGAATTCTGGAATACCCTGAGTTGGAAGGGACCCCCCAAGGGTCATCCAGCCCAACTCCTGGCCCTGCACAGACACCCCAAAAATCCCACCCTGAGCAAACAGTCCTGGGGCTCTGTCAGCCTCAGGGCAGTGCCCAGCACCCTCTGGATAGAACCTTTCCCAATATCCACCCAAACCTCCCCTATAGGATGGCTGTAATGGAGCTAAGACTATGGCTGGGGTTGTTTTTTAATGATCTTCCTGCCAATTTTGTTGTTCACAGAGAATTAAAATATTTTGTGTTCATGTAATTGCCAAGAAAAGCAGAATTCAGTGCTGAATCATCCCTCTCCACACCTCAGTGTCCCTGCTGCAGGACAGGCACTGCTTCCATCCCCTCTTCCCACCTTTCCTCAGGTATGGAAAACCAAAGACTGAAAGCAGCCACCAGTCTTTGTGGAATTTTGGTAACAGAGCTCTATCAGGAGTAAGTGATCAGTTTTGACGTGCGATGCAAATCTGAAGTTAAAAATATCGTTTTCCCGCAAAGTTAATTATGAATCATTAGGAAGACTGAAATAAAATCTTCTACCACCTTCCTCACAGCTTTTCTGAGCAAATATGGAAAACACAGATCACTTGAGAGGGCTGCTCCAAGGTAGCAGACATTTGGTAACTTTGGGGTTTATTTAAAGCAGCCTCACGTCTAAATCGTGGGGTTTAGTGGTTGCATCTGGAAGTGCTGCAATTAACGGATGAAAATCACCTCAGAGATAAAACTGGAGTGCATTAAAGTGAACAGGTACATGGACAGACATTCATGAGTGCTGAAATGTGATCCTCACATTGCAAAAGCACCACTCAAACCAAAAGAGAAACAGGAACACTGAGTATTTCTGCCCAGAAAGCAGCCCTTGGCAAATTTAAATTCGACAACTCTTGAAGCTCCATCCTCTCCTTGGGCTGGAAAGGGAATTATCAATACTGCTGAAGCTGCAGAAATTCCATTTATTTCATTTTCACTTCGAGATTATTGTCCTCCTCTCCTCCCTTTTATGTCCCTCCAGAAAGAAAGAAAGGTGTTTCAACACAACCAGAGGTTGTTTTGGTGGTGAATTTTTAAAGATAGAGCACAAGAGGCAGAAATAGCAACGTGTTCTTCCCTCTTTTCTTGGCACCGTACCTCGACCTCTGAGAAATCCTTCTGCCCTCAACCCTGCCCCCTAATGCTTGAACATTTCAGTAAAATCTCACTGTGGGTGGAGAGCAGGGAGTTGAGAGAAGAAGGGGAAGAGAAGCCAGAGGGATCTGAAGTGCCGGGAAGGCTGAATTGATCCGTGTCTCTGTGCACACAGGGTGACACCTGTGACATCCTGAGCCACAAATATCACAGACACCAGGGAATTGCAGGGATTAGAGGCAGGCAAATAATTCCTGAGCACAGCCACAGGTACAGGGGGTGGATGGTGACAGACCCTGCCCCAAACTGTGAGTTCATTCTGGCAGGGCTGGGCATTGATCCCAAAATATTCCTGGGAGAAGGCAACAGGGTTTTTTCCATGGATGGGGCAGTGCACACACACACAGCTGGGAGCTCACAGAACAAATCCACTGGTAAAGGAGGTATTTACAGCACTTCTTTTCTATATTTATGGCAAAAGACACCACTGCTGGCCCAAACTTATTTATGACAAAACCCACCCCTATTTGCCCATATTTACATGGCAAAAAAACCCAAACCATTTGCTTGGAATGTCTGCCAGCTGTCATTTCACAGAGAAATGTGAACAGGAGGAGCTGGGCACATTTCCACTCTGCTCCCTGAGCTTCAGCAGCACCACCAAACACAGGGGCTGCTCCAGAAGCAGCTCCCACCTAAAATCCCAAGATGATTTTTGGGTGGGGAAGGTGTCACGAGGTCAGCGCTGGGTATGGCTGCTGTGGGCTGGCACAGGCTGAAAACTTGTCCCTGCTTCTTCCCCTTCCAGCATTTGGAATTTCCAGCATTAGGAATTCATATCCAGGCTTCCAAAATACAACCTGTACCCCTCGAGTGCTGCCATGAGCACAAAATGTGGGGAGATTTCCCTCACCTCGCACCTACAGCAACCTTACCCCATCAAATGTGCTCCAGTAAGTGCCTGCCCCACTCCCAGGATAAAGCATCCTTTAAAAAATCTCAGCAGGAAACACAACCCCTGCACACAGGATGAAGGGATGCTCCAGACTCCTGGGATTGTTCCACCAGCCCTGCTGGAAGCTTGGGAAAGAGGTGGCTCAAAAAAAAAAAAAAATTAAATTAAATTTCCTCATCTGAGCTTCCCCTTCTCCTCATCCTCAGGAATTTGAGATGCCTTCCCTGGTAACACCATTCCCTTCCACCAGCCCAAACCCCACACACCTGCAAAAACACCCTTTGAGAAGTTCTGAGGGAACAACAGAGATCGGATTTTATTTCATCTATAATTTATATTTATCACAATGGGTTCTGTTATGCCACAAATTTTTGTTTTTCCAGTTTATTTAAGCAATTTTTACCTCTTTGTGGGCATCTTGTTCCCCTATTTTGTTTTTGCCCTGTGCAATTCCTTTGATTTTAGCAGGATTCTGGCAATGCAATGCCAAAATCAGGATAAATTAATGTTTTATTTACCTTGAAATGAAGACATTATTCCTTTTTTGAGGACACTATACTTTCCACCATTAAAAAAATAATATATTTATGCTTCCAGTGCAGGCCTGCGGATTGCACCAATCCAGCATTTCAAGTGAATGCAATGGAGGTGCAGGTTGAGGAGTTCCAGAGAGCTCACAGGTGCTGAAGACACGCTTAAAAAGCTGATTTTCACAGAATCATGAAATTCTGGAGTGGTTTGGGTTGAAGGAGCCTTAGAGATCACCACCACCATGGGCAGGGACACCTGCCACCATCCCAGGCTGCTCCAAGCCCTGCCCAACCTGGCCTTGGGCACTGCCAGGGATGAGGCAGCCACAGCTGGTCCATTCCAAATTTAAAAAAAAAACTGTTTTACAGAATTTTCCTTCTTTCCTCACAGCATTGTCTACCTCTTTGATACTTTTCTTTCCCACTGTCATTTCACATGTAGTATTTTATAAGAAACAGTTTATTTAAATGGAAATTACCTGCCTCAGAAAGCAGCTTCAGGGTGAGTTAAAATCTGCTGTAGCTTCAGCAAAATTAAGATAATTTCACCTGCATTGTTGCTCCTATATATTTTTCCTTGATGTTGTGGTCAAGTGCACTTTTATTTAAAAATAAGAAATCCCAAACCTTGGCTGCCATGCCAAGCCTTGGGAATACAAGAGCAGCCTGAAAGAGGAAACTGGATTTTACAGAAATTTCACTTTATCGTGTTCTGACACCACCTTTTTCTCTGGAGTAAATTACCTGCAAAGATTGTAGTAAAGAATTTCTGGGCACTGTATTGAAGAATAATAATGGCAATTTCATAGTGATTTCACAGGATTAACCACACACCACACAAGAAAACTATCCCAGCAAAATCCAATTTGTTACTGTTCCAACACCGAATTTTCCTTCTCTTTGGCTGGCAATTAGTTCTTACAAAAGTTTAATCAAAGACTCAAAATGCAGCACAGTTAGAGTAAGACTTAACCAATAATTAAGTAAATTGGACTTGGCTTAGTACACAGGAAATTGAGGATAATTCATAAACATTATCCATTAGCAACTTGTATATTCACACAGTGTTTGAGATGTTTTTTAGAACTGATAATATTTAAATATGCCATGAGAAAATAAAAGTATTTTGCAAGTCTATTAGAATGATAAATTATTTTACCTGCCCGGAGAGTGGGAAGCTGCTGTTCCAATAAGGAGAGACTAACCTGAAAGAGAGAAATGTAAATGGGGAAAGCATTCCAAAATCCCAGCAGGAAGGGATGACGCAGAACCTTTCCAAAAGAAGAAAACACATCATGGATACAGTGAGAAGGGAAAGAGAAATCCCTCAAAAACAGGGAATTTA
Organism: Rhabdornis inornatus; assembly: GCA_013397075.1. Taxonomy (NCBI): domain Eukaryota; kingdom Metazoa; phylum Chordata; class Aves; order Passeriformes; family Rhabdornithidae; genus Rhabdornis; species Rhabdornis inornatus. Next base: position 148,134 of record VWZS01001445.1, read on the forward strand.
AAGACAGATTTGGGCCTTGCAGACTGTAGAGAGAGAATAATAAGACTAAAGGAATATTTTAAAGAAAAATGATGCAGAGAATGCTCAGCAATGTCTGGCTGGTTGCAGTTCCAACCTTGGCTAAGAGGGTCAGCAGCCACAAAATGATGCTGCAAATGCTGTTCAATCAATTCCAACCCTGTCCTGCACGTAGAGAAGTCAAAAACTGAGGTGGAACTTTGAAATCTGTGAGACTTTTACCAGGATGAATGAGAGGTGGAAACACAGAGAGGCTGCATGGGGTGTTGAGCCAGGAAAGGTGCCAGAGTCTGAACTGCTGCCCTGTCCTCAAGTGAAGAAACCCAGTATCCAGAAGGGAAATGTGGGACCTGGAAAGTTCTCCTGAAGATGGACACTGGCACAAGTCCTACAAACTCAGCAAGTCCAACACTGTGACAATGTTTTGATGGAAAGCAGAGAAGTGCCCAGAGCAGCTGTGGCTGCCCCTGGATCCCTGGAAATGCCCAAGGCCAGGTTGGACATCGGGATTGGAGCAGCCTGGGATGGTGGAAGGTGTCCCTGCCGTGGCAGGGGTTGAAAAGAAATGATCTTTGAGATCTCCTCCAACCCAAACCATTCTGTGATTTCCAGAGCTGCAACTTCTCCCACTTCTCATCTTTTATTTTATACTGCAAGCCAGTGGTTGGAGCAGGAGTGAGGAAATAGAGGGCTCAGTTCCAAGACTTCCTCAATCACAGGAACTTTGAAGGATTATGCCCCAAAAACCCCAAACTCTCCACAAACCACTGAATCCCCTCCACAGGTCCCAAACCATTAAGGTGTTTGGAGTATAAATTGGGAGTGATACATTTTGGGGCCAGCAATTTTTGACTTGAACAGTTGAGTTCCACCTTAGCTCTGCTTTAGGTGTCAGGTTTTTCTATTGACTGGAAATGCACTAAACTGTGCTGCACACAATGTTCATTCCATCACTGAGGAAAGGTCCTCTGTGGATAAACCCCAGAAATATTTCATTACCATCTCCATGAAGAGTGTTTGGTGTGCTCTGTTTCTGCTGCTCCTGCATTTCGAGCTGCTAAGCTGGATGTCTGTTTGCTCAATAAATATGAAACCAGGCTGATCATTATGGAGTTCTGCTATTTCAGTGCAATTCATCCCCATTTTCTCTTTGATTTCTCCTCTTTCTTCAATAGATTGGCTTCTAGCTGAATGAGTCTGAGTTGTCACTTGGAGTTTCACTGCCACACCTTTGATTCTTGTGATTAAACAGCAATTGCAGCCAGCAGCATCAAGAACTGTCTGTGGAAATGCTGATTTACTATTGCATTGCTTTGTTCTGAAAAAGATACTGAAATAATGAATCTGTGGCACAGAAAAAATATCCCCGGACTGGATTTTCAAAATATCAAAGCTTGGTTTACAACACAGTTAATGAATTCTCATCTTTAAGTACAGGGACACACAGGATTTCTTTAAAAAAAAGAGGTAAATTCCAAGCTACTGCTGGCCAAAGTCTAATAAATGATGGGATGTTGTGGCTGTACTTCCCTAGATGAACACTTTCCAATGAGCACTGCAAACTAAATTCCTGTACCTGCCACTAAAATTGTGAACTGAATTTTGGGCATTCTGTAAAGTTATAAAAATAACAAATTCATCAGTATGCCTATAACGTGTTATGATCATCTGTTTCAACATAAAAAAATAGAACTTACTATTTATCCTCAATGCATGAGAGTTCCAGGACTATATTTAAGCCTCCACACATCAAACTTTAACAGCAGTGAGACAAAAATTAATTGTGCTGTGGCACAAAGTCACACCTCATGGTCCCTTCACTGCATTACCTACTCAGTCTAAGGGTAAAATTAATTAAGATGGCATTAGATACACAGCAAATACATGAAAAAATAAGTGGCCTGAGCAGATTTCATTAAGTTCTAATGTGGTTTAAAATTGCTTTGCTAGGTAAGTTCATGACACAGCACTTTTACTGCTGCTGGAAGGTCAAGGAGAGAAACAGGAGTCCACAACTTGAGTTTTGTGGCTTTGGATGTTGATTTTCTTCAGATTTTTATGACTATTTCCTGACTATTCTTTTATTTCATATGGAAAACACAGGTAGGATTTAATAATCAGGATTACCCCAGGAAGGAAATACTAAAATAAGGAAATTATTCTGGTTTGCTTGGTCAGGCGAGTTCCTGGTGTGGGAGGATTCTGAGTCAAGGCAAGAGCAAACACTGAGAAGAGAGGGAGAGTCTCCAGTGTGAGTCCCTGTCCTGCACACCAATAAAAGGGACATCAAAATGTGACCCTGCATCACCTCAAAGGTGCTCAACACATCCACACCAAAAGGTTCTTCCCAGGAATATCCTCTTTGCCTTGGAATCACAAATAGCATTTTGACTTCTCCAGGCTAACAATAACTCACTGAAATATCAGAGCTATTCAAATTTCACTCTGATGGTTTGAGGGCTGTTTTCCACAAAAGTTTAATTGCAGGGTGTAAGAACCCAAACTGGTAGTGACAGCGACACCAGTACATGCACATCTCATCTCTTGCCCCTGGAATCCATAAAAAATGGAGATAAATGCTTTATTAGCTAACAGAGACTCTCTGTTTTTAAAGTCTTCTTACACTGCTATAAAAAACCTCCACAAATATTTGCTAACAACAGTCTGCACCTATGGGATCCTGTGTTTACACAGTGTAATGGGTGATCACTGGGGTACACCATGTGGGTTTTTGTTTTATTTCCAGTTCCTGCTCCACAGCAATAAAACACTGAGTGTCCCTTAGTAGGTGAATTTTCCAAGGAAATCTTTCCTGTTCCATAGCATCACCCAGCAGCTCTCTCCATTTTACAGGGTATTACTGCTGTCTCCTCCACTGTGGGGCACAAGCAGGAAGGGAAAAAAAGACAAAATATCCCCCAAAAAATAAGATTGCCAAAAGACTCCAAAAAGCCATTTTCTCCTAAATGTAGATCGTCACTCAAGTGACTCTGGGAGTCCAGAATTTACGTAGCCCAAATCTGGCTGTACACAAGCATTAAAAACCAAGTTACAAGCGCTTGGAAAAGCTGTAAAGTTTGGGGTTTTTTGAAGTTTCAAAGGCAGCAGCAGTGAGTCAGAGCATCGCTGCAGAGAGGGACAGGGACACAGAGCAGCACAAGGGGGAGGCAAACACAAAGTGCCCTGGCACACGTGGGAGCTCAGCCTTTGATGTCAAACAAACTCATGTTTGAGGCTTCTCTTTTCCCTGGCAGTCCCTTGGACTGCCTGGATTTCTGGGGGGGTTGAAAGCCTGACTGAAGCCAAGCTGACAAGATATTTTGGGAGGAGGCTGGGATTGTTCCCACCACCCCCAGGAATCACAGTGCTCCCTCTGCTGAGGCTTTGATCAACTTGTTGCCTGAACTTGGAGTGATTTGTCATTGATTTGTCATTCCTTTTCCTGCCTGGAGATGCAGGAATCTCGGAGAGAGTAAGTTTGCAGCTTGTCAGAACTGTGACTGATGAACAAAGGAGGCTGAGCAGTGCCTGCAAGAGGCTCCTTTTCCTTGGCAGCTCTGCTGCAGTTGGGTGGCTCTGGAGATGTCCTGTTCCCTTCCCTTCCTTCCTTTCCTGTGCAAAAGGGACAGGGACAGACCTGGATGGAGCAAGACAGCCCAGGGACATACTCAGGGCTCTGCCTGTGCTCCATGGATGAAACCTTAACCTAAGCTATACCTGTGAGCCACCTTCTGAAGTTACAAGTGTCCCCAGCAATAAAGAAAATCGGCCACAGCAGAAGAACACAGCTAAACCTACAAAAATGACATGGAAAAATCTTGGGAAGCAAAACCAGCTGGACAGAAGAAACTGGTAACCAATGCCATGAAGCTGAAACGGTGGAAAATTGATAGGGAAGGGTCAGAGAATGAAGCCTTTCACCATCTGCTTTAAAAAAAACCTTTGAGGCAGAACTACAACATCCTTCCTGAAGTTGAGAAAGCTCAGCAATGCTTAGCAGTTAATTCTGGAATCTTCAAATCACATGTGGAATAGAGCTGCCAAAATCCTTCTTTACCCAAACTCTGCAGTATTTGAACAATTTCTGTGTTGTCTCTGTTCCGTATTTTATGTCACAGGATGGATCCTAACAATGAGAAAAATTAACCCAAATAAATTCACTGCTTAGTCACTTACCTGCTATTTTACCAAAAAACAAATGGTTTAGTCTGTTCATGAGATGATGAGTCAACTTTCTTTTCAAAAAAGAATTGAAGGTGCCAAGCACAGCTGTTAAATAGAGACACCGTAAATGAGGAAGGTCAAAATAGGCTCCTTCCACAGGCTTCCAGCAAGCTTTTCATGGTCATTGACTTTTTATGCCTCTTCAAGAGCCAGGAATTTTCTGGATTAGTAAAGAAATGGAAGGTTTTGTCAACACAAGAAAGAGATAAACAGCATGACAAAGTAATTATATAATTATCAGTCTGACAATGATCCCAGGCCAAGGAACGGAACAACCAAGGCAGAGCTCATTAAGCACGGAAGTAAAAAAAGTGTAATTAACACCAATCAAACTCAGGTTTGTAAAGATTAGATCATTGCCCAGCTAATGAGGTTTCTCTTGGTAAGATTAGGGGTTGATTAATGAAAGGTGAAAACATAAGAAACATTTAGTTTGGGTCCTGGGTAGTTCATTTAAAAAAGTTAGGAATGAAGACAGAGAAAAATGGGATGAGCTCAGCTATGTCCCAAAACTAAAAACTCTGGACAATTTTTTTGGGATGGGGTTGTCCAGGGTTTGTATCTGAGAGGGATTTTGTGGGTCACACAAGGTTTGAACCAACACTGCAACCAAGCACAGCAAGAAGGAAATCCATGGGCACATTCCTAACCCGGCGAAAGGCAATTTATTAAACCCCAATAAATGGATCTATTCCCCATGTCCCTTTCTTTAAAATCCCTCCTAGTTTATCTCCAACCCTGTCCCAGTTTGAGGGATGCTTCCACATGTTTATCCACCTGATAAAATCTTTCCAGGTGTTTATTTTTAAATTGTTCCTCCTTCAATGCATTCACTGCACTTCATCCTCTCAGGTGTTAAACCCTTGTGTGTTTTTTATCCATCAAATATCACTCCAGAGTTTCTCTGTGCTGTTGCCACCCTTCTCTTTTCCCCACAGATCCCATTTTTCCAACCAGTCCCATCAGCATCCTCTCATTTTTCTCCAGAGGGCCAAAGAAAACATCAAACAAGAGCAGTTCTGAGATTGATTCTTCAGAAATTCCACATTTGAGTCACAGAATTCCTTGCAGTGCAAATCAAAACAAACTTAAAAGCCTCTTGGAAACTACAGAGTGAACAAGACTGAAAAAGTGTTATTCAGGCCAGCTGAAAGGGATAAGATCCAATTTCTGGACCCTAGAATAGAAAAATAGACTTCAAACTGAAGATATTTTTTAGAACAGTGACTAGAATTGATCACAATATTTCAGTGACTGTTTAAAACTGAAAGCATTCTAATCCAGACAGTGTTTTCTAAATTATTAAATTAATTTTAAGCATAAAACGAAAGCCATGGCTGCTGGATTACATGCTAACAATAGGGTTTTTTTCATGTCCTTCTGGCAGATATTTGTGGCTGAAAGTACCACCCGTAGCTCTTGTCTTGATTTCAAAACTGTTCAGATAATTCAGCAAGAAATATTTTTGTACAAAACTCTTTTTGGAGGAAAAACCTTCATTCAAGCCTTATTTTCCATTTTTCCCCCCTCTTCGTTGTAATAAGTTTAAACTGTAAATCCCATTTTTTCCCCACATCAGAGCCTTTATTCAGAATCATAAAATTATGGGATCATAAAATTATAGAATCATAAAACTATAGAATCACTAAGCCCAACCTTTAAGACATGTTTGTATATATTCATATACATTTGTATATAAACACAAGGCTTTAACAGAGAAGACACAAATATTTACCATAAACTGTAAGAACTCTTGTAAAATCCTACAGAAATAATCATAAGAACTTCAGCAATGCTGATCTGGGGTTATTTGTTGAAATTAAAGTTATTGAGCTAAATTCTTGTTTTTATTCAAAATACAGAAGCTAAAGAGAAGAACACACTTCCTGTTTTCAAGTACTTACATCAAATAAGTAAGGAAAACAATCTTTTCCCTCAGTTTAAAAAAATGAAGTCACTAATATTTAAAAATATGAGTTTTCCCACGGGTTTTTACCCATCATGGCTTAACCCTGAATTTGGGTGGAATTTGCCATCTGTTTCCTCTTGCATCACACCCTGAGTCAAACTTCCAGGGCTTTCTTTTGGCAGATGATGCACAAAAATTGGATAAAAATAAAAATGTAAAAAAAAAAAAAANAGATGTGAAAAGGACTTCTGCCACTGATCCTGCAGTTATCAATAATTCCCCAATTTGTCATTATAAAAAAATAGCATACATGTTATCAGAAAATGGCATATACGTTGTCAATAAATGAGATACTCAACTCCCAAAAATCCAATCTACACTACTACACGACAAATCAAAGGCAAAAAAAAAGCTAAAAAATTCCCAAAACATGTAAAAAACCTCAAAAAAAATATTTAAATATATATAATGTTCATAAATATACATTTAAACNGACTGCCAACAATGCCCTTGACTTGTGCTGTTTCCCAGGGATAAATCACATTTATAAAACATGTGTCATGCAAGGTGCCATCGATTTTTATTCATATTTTGCTGACTCAGAGAGCTTCTGACAGAGCCAGCAGCACAAGCCCAGCTGATCACAACGTTTCACCACAGCCATGGCAACTGCAGGGCAGGGATAATTTGGAGAAAAAGGAATTTTATGTGTTTTTTAATCTCTGGAGGAGCCTCATCACCACGAGCTCCACTTTCCAGGAGGTGCCAGCAGAGCACCTGAGCTGCCTCTGGCTGCCTTTGGTACAAATAAAAATACAGCTGTTGGCTTCTCCGATTATATATTAGCTTTTGCAAATTATTATTCATCACAGTTATTTGAATGTAGTGCAGTTTGTAATCACTTATTAGTTTTGATACAATATAATTTGTCAGATTTTGTGGCCAATGCCCTGGCCATAAGTACTTTATATATAATCTTATATATAAAATACAAATGTGTATCTTATAGATAAATGTGTATTTTATACACATCTTATAATGTGTGTGTGTATATATATATATAT
>VWZS01001445.1:155353-166942 GCA_013397075.1 Rhabdornis inornatus
GAAAAATTATTACAGCTAACTGACGTGCTTTTGGCAATATGCCAAGCACCCCAGCACTAAATATCATCCCTTTTATCCCTTAATAAAATTTTAAAATTTTAAAGAGTAAGCCTTATTTCTCACACCTTCACCCCCCAAAATCTCAAAGTTCCAATTCCTGCGTGGCTGAGGCTCCCCGGGCCCCCTCCATGGGGCTCTGGGCTGATTTCAGCTGAGAAATTGTCACCAGAGCTTCTTTTGTATTTTTGAGCACACCCAGCACTCCCATCCTGAGGACTGCATGGAGCACCAATCCCACAAAACAGCATCCACCAGCCAAGGCCTAAATCTAGGGGCATAATTAGATAATTCTGTTAATTACAAATGCTCTACAGTTAATTTTTGTATCTATAAAATAGCCTTTTATAGATATCTCAGCACCCACCCACGCACCCTGCCAAAGGTTCCTTCTCCTTTTAGAAAAGCACTCATTAGTATTTAGAAACAGATCCTTTCCACCTTCACTGCTGGCCTTAAAATTGATCAAGGGAGGACACAAAAAATCTGAATTTTATTTTGAAGTAAAAAGGTCTTAGAAGCTAGTATACAAAAGCTATAAAAATCCCTAATTAAAACCCCAGAGAGCCCAGAGATCTCTAAAAAGCACTTATCTTCTCAGAAGGCAGAGCTTTGTTCCCAGTCTAGCTGTGCTCATAAACTGAAAATAGGTGAACACACTTCTGGCTGGATAAATTATTGTCTAATATCCCATGCAACATGTACAGATTCATCTCATTACAAAGGGTTTTTGGTTTTTTTTTCATTTTTAAGAATAATTTCCTGGCTCTCCAAAGAAAAAAATTCAATGTTATCTTCTTGAAGAACATAAATATTTCCTGGATGCAAGAGATGCTCCGTGGTGGCAAAACCTATCGATATTTTTTCCATCTGTTTACCACACTTGCTTTGAAACCAAATTAGCTGAAAATTCAATAAATAAAATTACAGGTGAGAAAATCAAAGCAAAAAGAGAACTGCTTTAAACAAAGGGGAAAATCACAGCCTCCTGTTTTCTGTGGAGATGCAAATCTCCTACATCACAAGGACTTTTTGAACTCCATTTCTGCGGATGCTGGTGGGAAGTCAGCTCATTTCTCCCGTGTATTAAACAGAATAATTTATTTTCCACAAGAAAAAACTTATGAGTGCATATGCAAATATCACTTCCCAATAAACCCATTCTTTTCAAATTCCCATTTGTGAATGAGGTAAATGTTGTGTAGCGTGGAGTCAACAGCTTTTGTATGAGCAAAATGCAGAATAACAGGTTCCAAATGATCAGTGCTTCATTCCACCCTGCCTTTTCTAGGATGGCAGCACAAGAAAATCAGGTATTTTTCTCAAATATGTGTATTTTGCCATTATTTCATTTCCTGGCACGTCAGGCTACACTGATTTCCTCATCTCTTTGTTTCTTCAGAATTTTAGAACCAGATTAATGAATTTATTTCTGCCAAACCCTGCCAGCTTCCTTTTCACTCCATTCCTCCAAAGGCCACATCTCTGAAATAAAATAGAAAGTGAAAATATGATTTAACTGAGACGTTTGTGTGGCACTTTTTTGTTGGGGTTTGGGTTTTTTGGTTTTTTGTTTTGTTTTGGTTTGGTTTTTTGCTGGTTAGTTAAGAAATGCTGCTTGGCAACTCATCCCCATTCCTGGAGGTTTCCAAAATCCAACCAGACAGGAACCTGAGCTTGTGATGGTCCAAGAAGTGTTCAGGGAGCAGGATGGGGTCAGGGACTCAGCATTCCCATGATATCTTTTTAATTTAGACACCTGTAACAAGATTACTACTAAAAACTAAAAATATCTGAATTTGTGGACTTTGTAAAAGTGGGGGTAATGGTGGGGTTTAGCTGAACAATTCCAGTGAAGGTTCAGTCAGTCCTTCCTGACTGAATTCTGAGAGGGATTTTGAAGTTAAATTTCATCACTGGACCTTTATTTCCAAGCCCACATCCCCCAGCAGCTCTTGGGTCACTGCAGATTTTCTCAGTGCCTCAGGCTGTCCCATTCCCAGCCCCATTCCCAAACTGGGAAACTGGTCCCTGCAGATAGCAATGGGAGGCCTGGATTACAGGAAATTATTCACACTAAAAAATTATTGTCAAAAAAATTTGCACAAACCCACATTTTTAATGCTTTGCCTAATTTACTTTCCAAACTGCAGCCTGGCTACATTTATATTTCAGGGATTGGGAAAGAAAGAAAAAAAAAGGTCATGGTAAGATCTGTGTTGACTGCAATATTATTTCAGCATTCCCCTTGATAATATCTGCTGGAATTGTTTGTTCAGAGAGGAGCTAGCACGAATATCCAGGATGAATATCCAGCAGGAATATCCAACATAAATATCCAGGATGAATATCCAGCAGGAATATCCAATATGAATATCCAGCAGGAATTTGCAGTATGAATATCCAGAATATATCCAGCACAAATATCCAGTATGAATATCCAATATGAATATCCAGGGTGAATATCTAATATGAATATCCAGCAGGAATATCCAGTATAAATATCCAGTATGAATATCTAGTATGGATATCCAGTGTGAGTATCCAGAATATATCCAGCAAAAATATCCAATATGAAAATCCAGTATGAATATCCAGTGTGAATATCCAGCATGAGTATCCAGTTCAAATATCCAGAATATATCCAGCACAAATATCCAATATGAATATCCAGCATGAATATCCAGAAGGAATATCCAGCAGGAATATCTAGGATGAACATCCAGAATATATGCAGCACAAATATCCAATATGAATATCCAGGATGAATATCCAGTGTGAATATCCAGTGTGAATATCCAGTACAAATATCCAGCAGTGACTCTGAGGTGAATTTGCAATTGCTGCCACTCATGAGGCAGAATTTTAAGAGCTGCTCCAGGTTTGCTCTCCCTGCAGGAGCTGCAGCTCCATCCAGGAATTTTCCAAAATTACCTGATGGCAATGGCTGGAAGGACCAAAAATGCTGATATTTGGGGGTTTGTGTCGTGTAATTCAACCCTAATTAAGCAGCAGCCCTTTAGGTGAGTTCTGAAGGGTGCAAACAACTGAAGCTCTCAATAAAGCAGTGAAAATGAACTCAGAAGTCCACAGATAGAAAAAAAAGGGTTGAACCCAAAATACAAACTTGATTAAATGCTGCAAATCCACCCAGTCCTTCAGAAAATTAACATTGAACCCAAAAGGCAAACTTGATTAACAACTGCAAACCCACCCAGCCCTTCTGTGTCATCACACAGGTAAGAAACTGTCAGATTCATCTCCACTAATTAACTAATTATATACACTAATACACTCATTAACTTTTAATCTTCACATTATAGAGGGACCAAACTCTCACTCTGTGAATTTCTCATGTAACACCAACATTTTAAAACAATTTATTTTCTCACACTACGCTAAAAGTAAAGTTTTTCACAAAAAATGGATGAAAGTTCATTTTTAGCTCCTGTTGCCATCTGGGTAAAAGTTCTCTTCCCAAAGCCCTTGGGTAAATCCTTGGCTTTGCCACCACAGGAGGCTGCACCATTTGCATCCCTCAAAAGTGAGACAGCCACCAGGATTATTAATGGCTTTCCCCTCAGCCAAATTTACAAATTGTCACAGAACTTACACTTATTTTGCATGAAATTCCAAGTAAGCGAGCCGTGCACTTTTTAAGATGCTCCAAATCCAATTTTACACTTGTCTTAATCACTGCAGATCAGTTCATCACACGTTGGAGCTGCCATCTGCTCAGCCATTTATCAAATCCCCACCCAGAAACTCCTTTGGCTGCTGCTGCTGCTCAGACACAGGGGCTTGTGTGCGCCAGGAATTCACCCCTGACTCCACCAGGACGGAATCTTTATCCCCAAATCCAAATCCTGCAGGGGCACTGGGAGGTCTCAGCTACCCCAGGCAGTGGTGACATGCCCAGAGTGGCTTCACAAATGATGGGGACAAACAACAGTGACAGTGATGTTGTATCACACCCTCTAATGGCAAAACCATCCCTAAAACACACCCAAATTCCCATTAATCCTGTTTTTTCCTAATCAATCCTTTTAAAATTCATATTAATCCTGGTTTTTTCACCTCTCACAAATCATCCCACAACCCAAGGCCAGGGATTGAAATGACTGGCATTAAAATCCAGAGGAAGTTGCCTTCTCTCCACGTGTTGGAAATTCACACAGGAATTAAGGAAGCAATGGGAATGAACATCTGGCCAGATGTTCAGGGCAGAAGAAACCACACCAGGCAAGCTTTTCTGCCAAATCATCCAAAATATGTGCATTTATAAATGCTTGATTTCTAAGAATGGGAAAATTCTTATCAGAATTAAAATGGTAGGTGATCATAATTCCATTAATCAGGTAGAAATTATTTTTAAATAATTTTTTAAAAATGATAAATAATGCATTACTGCTAAAATGAACTTCTTTACACACTTTAAGTATTTCTGTAGTAGACAAAAAGGAAAAAAAAAAGAAAAAAAGGGGAAAAAAGGGAAAAAATGAAAAAAAATGCAAAGAGCCTATTTTATCTTCTGGATCTGCTTTGCTACAGATAATCGAGACAGAAGATTCATTAATCTTTTCAGAAAGTCAAGCATTGCCTTTGAGGATAAATCCACTCCCTTTTCTTGCCTGGTTTAGGACTAGGAAATGGGTTTGCTTCCATTGCACAAGTTTGGAACACCAAAACAGAAAAATGAATGTTCATTTTAAATATATTTCGGCCCAAATTAGGCACTGGGCAGTAAAATGAAGAAGGAAAACTCAGATTTTTTAAATTAAGTGTCTGCATAAAGTGACAGGTTTATGTACATTTGGTCTGTATTTTAAATTTAGAAGAATTTGGATTTAGAATTTAGATTTTACCATGGTCAGCTGCCCTTGTGGGGATGCACATCTCTGCATCCAGGCTAATTTTGTTTCCTAAAATAATATTATAATTAAGCTGTCATTCTTTTGTTTTTCCGTCCAAAGTCTTTGCATTCTAAATTAAAATGCTTGACTGAAGTGGGATGCCAGCTAAAAATGACCAATTTATGCCTGGGTTAATATTTAGCAGGGTTGCACTCACCTCACCCCTGTAATTGTAAGATTGATTTATTTTACAGCACATTCCCCATTTCCTGTTCCCTCCTGACTCCTGAGGCTTTTTCCTGAGGTATTTTCAGAGCTTTAAAAACTGGGAAGTGCAAGGACAAAAATGCAGGAATGATTGGAGATGCTCGTGTCATTAACTGGACATTGGCAGAGCAATTCAAATAATTCTACCTTAAAGAAAGCCAAAGTTAAAAATACAAATGTCCCTGCTCTGAAGGGCACTGCTGGCTTCAATTCCCCCCCCAAAAATTAGAAAATAGCCACAAGATCAGAAATCCACAAAGAATTTCATGGAGCTCTATGACTAAACCTTTATTATTGTTGACTAAAGTGCTAAAGGATCTGTCTGATAAACTACAAAATGTATTGAAATAAGGAAATTGAGCAGAAGGAAAATATGCAGAAGGTGAGAAAATACCCATGGTCATTCAGGGAACCCAGAAGCACAATTTGTACCTGAGCTTTTGGGGCTGGGCAGGGCCAGCAGGGAATATTCCTGCTTTGATTATTCCACTTAAATATTTTTTCACTTCTAGAAAACATTATGAGCACCCCTAAATCGGTTTTCTCTATGCATACCCATAACTAAAGAATTTAAAATAAATTTTAAAGAAACAACAAGCTCAGAATGTTGTGACACATCTTTTTTTTTTAATGGTGAATTGGTATTTTTGATTCAAAATGTTGGTGTTAACACCTTTAAGATCTTTACAGGGAAGGGAGAAACTGGAACTGATCTTTTCAGAATGGATTTTCCAGAAGGTAAAATCAGACGAGCTACCTGCACATATTAATTTAATAATTAGATGTGAACCATAAAGACATGAGGAGTGAAGGCAAAGGAAATCTACCTTAGTTCTTACAAAAGGCCTAAAACAAAAGACAATTAATGGGACATCTGAGATGGAAACGAGCTATAATAAATTGAATTAGTGAAAATTGGAGTTGTAACATATTGCCACAGCTCAAAAACCCCTGCCCAGATGATTTTCCACCCAGTACCAAACTCAAAGCCAGAGATTCTCTCTCTGAGGAACCCCATTAATGCCCTGCTGGAACAAATCTGAATTTCATTCTGACTCTGTGGGTAACAATGCTGGTTGCTTCCCTCTTTTACTGCCACGCCATAAAACCCCAGGAATTAGATTTAGGAGCAGCCACCTGCTTTCTCAACAGACTGCCAACACCTGATATTCTTTTATTATCCTTTCCGAGGCTTGTTATGGTTGCAGACAGAATCTCCTGGAACTTTGGGGCTTAGGTGAAAGGCAGTGAATAATAACAGGGAAAAGTCAACATCTATTCTCCTCCAGCCATGTGATCATCTTTGATTTCCCCTCCAAAACCACTTTTCTATTTATCAATCCTGTATTTATTTAGTCAGTGAAGACCAAAGGTGCTACAAATAAACGATGCCCCAAATTTCAGGTGTGATTAAAATGTGAGGGAGCAACATAGAGCAGACCCAGGAGGAATCAGAGAAGGATTTGCTTTTCTTTTCCATATTCCACGGTCATCAATCCTTCCCTCCCCCTGCTGCTGTTTCATTTCCACCCACACTGCCCTCAAGATAGATCTGAAGAAGCAGGTGGAAGTCATTCCAGATGTAATTTTGTTTAAAAAAAAGCCAAACAAACAGATAAACAATGCTGGAATTAGCCCCCAAAGGAGAATTTTAGCAGGAAAGCAAGATGCTAAATGAAAATTGAAATTCAACACCCAAAATCATGTCGCTTTAGTAGTCCACCTTTACTCACTGGTTAGTAAAAAGTGCTGAAATTAAATTTTCTTTGGACACTTCCATGAATCTGAAACACTTATGCTATGCCAAACTCAAACAATTACAAACAAAAATTAATAATAATCATGTGTGCAAGCAGAAAAGTTGATCATATTAAGATTAGAGACATATTCAGATGGAATATCAAAACATTAATTTTCTGATTATCTGACAGTCTCTGCAGCTCAGGGCTTTAAAGCAGAATTTCCAAGACTTTTGGTGACTTTCTCCCTGCAATGCTATAAAAGAAAATGCTGAAGATTTTGAGGATAAATCAGAGTTAAATTAACAGTAAACAGAGGTCCATCAGAAATGTGACATCTTACAATGTGGAAGAGATTTCTAAGCACTGAACGGGCATCAGCACAGAAATATGAAAGGCAGAAGATTTTAAAAAATAATTATACTTCATTTTGCAGCCAGGACTGAGTAAACCATGCCTTGACCTCTCTTCCCAATCCCATTCAATCACAATTTTGTCCCAGAAAAAAATATGCCCGAGTCCCAAGAGTGAAGAGTGATGGATGTGCTACTAAAAAGGAATGAAAATAAAATAAAATAAAAATAGGGTCTGGTAGCATAAAAACGATCCACTGAATTTCATAGAATCACAGAATGGCTTGCTTTGGAAGGGACCTAAAATATCATCTAATTGCAACCCCCACAGCGTGATTTTGGGGATTAAAATCCTCTCCCCTCCAAAAAGGGAAAAAAGGCAGCAGCAGCCCAGCCAAGTTCCATTTGGGATCTGTTATTGCAGAACTCATTCCGCTGAGCAGAGCTGCTCCTCACCTCTGGCTGGCCCAGTTCCTCAGATCCATAAATCCCCAAGAATCTCCCCCACCCAGCTCAGCCCAGGCATTCACAGCGTTTATCCCAAATCCCTGGCTGCTGCCCAGGAGCCCCTGGATCCTTCCCTCCTCTCAAGGGTCAAACATTTGCTTTGTGCCTGATCTGTCTCACCCCGACCTCTCCCTGCCCAGGACAGCCCCAGCTCGCTCCTGTGGGGGTGATGAGGCACAAACCCTCATTAATTGTTTGAGCAAATCTCTGAAGATGTAAAAAATGTGATTGCAGCTGCTGCTGTTTCATTTGGCACGGCACTGCCTGCACCTCAGAGGTGTGAGCCCACATTTCAGCAGCTGAGCTACGGATCTTTCCTCAGAGTCAACAGGGCTGGGAAATGAATTTATAAATCAGTGAGCCCATTTCTGGTGAATCCCCACAGCATTCCAACTCAGTGGATTCTCGTTTCAGGAAACATTTCATTCCCTTGTTATTTTGGGAAGATCCAACTGGAGGAAGAGCAACGTCCACACCAAGTTCCCAGTCTAACAGCACAGATTGCTCCACTCCTTCGCCTCAAATTCCAACTCTTTGCTGATTTTGTCAGACTACCTAAAGGCTTCTGCACCAACTTTTTTATTTTACTGGAGATAAAACCACTTTCCTATTCAAAGGAAGCAGATAACCTCTGGCATTCACTCCATGACCAGTTTTTCCCTTCTTTTAAATGAACAGCCTGTACTAAAAAGAGGCTATAAAATGTTGACTACAAAACAGTAAACAAATGGTTTGGCTTGGCTGTGAAACTCTTGCAACACTTTCTACTCCAATAAAAAGCTATGATTCTACCACGGCTACCTCCACTGTGATTTCTATTGAATTAAAATCTGGCTCAGGATTGCAAATCCCATTTGCAAGCAGGCAGAATTCATGCAAACAAAACTGAAATGATAATTGAGAGAGAGTTCTGGAATAAATTCTGGATTTGTCCTAGACAACACCCCTGTGTCCTTGCCATTCTGTTTGTCCAAAGGGAGGATTATTTCCTGAACATGTAAATTGTGCTGCCTGTGAACGCTCACGTGGGCACACGAACAAAGAATCCCTCACCAGGAATTGTTTCTCTCCATTAAGAGACTATGGAGAGTCAAAATTCCATTCTGAAAATATTCCTTACTAAAGCACAAGCTGCACAAAATTATTGGTGGAGAGCAGGAAGTACTGCTTCCCTCAATCCATGTACTCCTTGCATGGCTGGAATGGGAAAAACTGAGAAGAAATCTCATTTTAAACCCAGAATTGTGGCTGTTATTGCCCCAAACGTCCTGAGAATTGACATTAATACAGCCAGGCTGCATTTTGGGGCTGGCAGATATGGGAGAAGCACCCACCCTGCCAGTGCTGCTGGACCAGCTTCATCCCTCTCTCTTAAAGAACATTTAGATATTGAAGCATCAAATTAGCCCCTTTCATTTTAGTGGAATCCATGACAAATCCAGTTCAGCTTCCTTAAATCACACCAACCAAGCTTTGTTTCACCTACTCATAAGTTCTGTCATTTTTAAGAATCAGGATCCAGCTACATCTGCTCAGTGGAGCCTCCCATTATCCACCAGGTCTAACTCTGCTGCTTTTATCAGTCCAGAGGAATGGGATAAAGCAAAATCAACTGCCAAAACACAATCCCTGCCTTCTTTACACTGCCCATACTATTGCAGTGGTGGAGAATTTAAATCAGTGTGGCCTATCACTCACCAAGTGCCAGCAACCTCAGGAGAAATGGAAAAGGAAATAAAACTAAAATGTAGCTTCCAAAATGAAGTGATTCTCTGAGTTGGTCTTGGGTTGGTTTCAATGTGTTTCTGTTCATGCTCTCAGTGATTTACACTGCTGCTGAATATTTTATATCTTATTTAGACCAAAAGCCACACCCATCTCCTTTCTAAGATGAATTTAGCTAGGTTAGCATGAAGGGAAGTAGTGTGAAAATGTTCTTGATAGTTGGAAATGGAAGAAAAGGAGTTTCCACATCCAGAGCCCTGGGGTGAAGGATGCTGAGGCTTTCCTGGAGGAGATGCTCCAAGAACAAAGAGCAGCTCATGCAGAATCTCTGTCTGAGCTGGACTGTCACCTGGAAAGCTGTTTATAAATAATAAGAGTTTTCCTGTTCACAAAAAAATAGGATTCACATTCGAGGCTTGCAGGATTTGGTATCCAGGGAAGGGAACTTTTGATCTTGCTCAGCTTTATCACGAATGCCAAGGCAGGACTCCTGGCACAGCCTCACAATGTGTTCCTGTATTTTGACACTCCACTCAGCCACAGGGATGGGCAAACTGGTGAGGAACAGAAGCCCAGCAGCAGAAACTGAACTTCTGAAGGCTGAAAATATTGACAGAGTTGATTCCTGAGGTATCTACACAACTTCCTCCAGCCCTGAGTTGAAAGTTGGAGGATAAGCTAATAAAAAAAAAAAAATTTTCTTGAAGGCTGCTTACACGTCTGAGGCAGCAGAAAATGAAGCTTCCATGAGGCTGGGAATGTGTAAACCCCTGGTATCACACAGTGGGAAATGTCTGTATCCTTTGGAAAAATGCAGTTTTCCAGTCTGTAATAAACTCCCATTTTTAGGCTAAGAATTAAAGGCCGAGTTTCACCCCACTGTGCCTCCAGAGTAAATGCAGAAAAAAAAAAAAAAACAAACCAAGTTCTGTCCTAAAGATTTCACGTATTTAGGCATTTTATACCTCAACAAATTGCAAACAATTAAACAGGAGCCCACAAACTGCAGGCAGTTTGTAATTTACCATGCTCTGAAGTCTTGGTGAGACTGGATCATTATTCAGTAAAATAATATCCCCAGAAGTGGTAAATACACATTCAAAGAGAAGCAAGTTTTCTTCCTGGCTGTTCCTTAAGAGCAGCAGTGCTCCTGCAAACCATCAGATCTCTGTGATTAGATAAAAAAATCCCAGCTGGGAACCGGGAGGCACAAGAGATGTGAAATCACAACTGAACAAAAGCAGAAGAAATGGGGAGATTGTGTCCAGCAGACAACACAGGACAAAATAAAACACAAAAACGAACGCAGCACCTTTGAAATGCAGGGAATATGGTGATAAGATTCAAGTGAAAATCCTGGGAAATCTCTCATAAAAAGGAATATCTGAGCCATTTATCTCACAGTCAAGGCTGGCAAAATCTTTTGCTTTGCCCTTAGACAAAAAGCATTAAATGAGGTTTGTAAGAGCAGCTGAGCTGGAAACCTGACCAGTGTGGAAGAGGCTGTTAAGCCAAGATTACAATAAACTGGGCTTCAAACTGTGTGAAATCATAGGAGGTAATCAAAGCACAGATTCCAGAAAGAACCCACAGAAAGAAAGAAATTCCCCAGAGATCCCTGCTGGAATGGTGAGGGCACAGAGAAGAAGCAGGAGCTGCCCCATAGCCACAAAACCATTGATTCCTAAAAATCTGCTCCAAAATCAACATTCTGCTTCCCAAAACTGGTCCTAGCACTCCTGTTTTTAACTGGGAGGCTGATCCCTGTGGAATTGCAGCAGATGTGATGCCCTGCTCAGCCCAGGGCAGTGGGATCAGTGCAGCACCACCAAGGTCATTTCTGGATGATTTTGTGTCATATTAAAATATTATTGCCCACTATTATCAACCTGCCAGATTTAAAACTGGGAAAGAAATCCAGCTCTCAAATTGATTCCTCCAACCACAGGATTCAGAGAGAACTTTCCATTTACTCAAAAAAACAAAACAAACAAACAAACAAAAAAAAACCAACAACAAAAAAATCACAAAAAACACCAACCAACCAACCAAAACAAAACAAAACAAAACAAAAAAAAACCAAAACAA
>VWZS01001445.1:168151-310152 GCA_013397075.1 Rhabdornis inornatus
TTTATTATATATTTATATATTTTGTTGCTATATATTTGTATGTATTTGTACATATAAATATTACCTATAAATGCAAACTTGAACAAGTTATGCACTGAGAAGGATCTGATTCCCTACTAAAAGAAAAAATTCCAAGATACACTGCAAAGCATCATTTCCCTGCCAGCCTGCACCTTGAGTGTTAAGCAGATGGACTACAGAAATCAAATATTTAATGTCCTTTTTTTGGAAAAAAGAAAAAAAAAATAATTAGTGTCTTAAAAGCAAATTCTGAAGTCTCATGCAAATCACCTGAGTTTTATTTATACCCCCAGAGCTTGTCTTGCTCACCTGCCTTTCTCAGGACTAAATTCCAAGAGAAATTCCATCGTTTTGCAAGCTGCCTTCTGCTCTAGTTCCCAGCAAACACTCACCTACATTTCTTGACTCTGAAAAAAACATATCTGATTACTCACAGCTTAATTGCTCAAAATTCATCTTCTGCAACCCTTAAAAGATGTTGATAGTCTGACTCTCTTTGGATCTCAGAGAAGACAGAGTAATTTCCATGGCATTTAGTAATGTTTACATTCCCTGACCTCTCCCCACCCCTGGGGAAATCAACAGGAGAAAAAATCACTTGGCTTGGTTTGAGAAATGAAGGGCCCAGCAGAGTCATTCCAGAAAAATTCCTGGAAGGGGCTGAATTTTCAAAGCTTTCAGGAATATTTTGTCTTTTTCCCTCATATCCCTCAATAGTGACAGGAGGGACAAAGCAGCTGGAGAGCCCAAGGAGGAGCTGGAGCAGGATGAGGCAGAGGAAGGAGCTCAGTCCATGGAACACACCAAGGTTTGTGCTCATCCCACAATCCACCCCTGGATCCCATCAGAATGACAGACAGCACCATCAAAATAACAGCAATGTGGTGCAGCAGTGTTTGATCCCAGGGTTGGTTTCTGACAGCACTGGGACCATCAGAGGGAGGAGAAAAAACTGCTGAGTTTGGGGTTGGGATATGAAAACCACACACACACAGCACCTTCACCCCTAAAATGGATTAACAAGTGCAGTGACCCAGGTGAGGGCTAAATCCTCAATTATCCCGTCCCATTTGCAAAGAGAATCACTGGAAGTATGAAACATTCACTGCTTCCATGGGAATTCTCCAAACATTCAGGGGGCAGCTAAATCAATTGGAGGATGGACAATATTTGGGTCAAATCTAATCCATTTGCCCAAAACATGTGAGAAGAGTTGATTTTCCTCAGCCTCCAGTGATGAGGAGCTGAGATTGCTCAGTGTTCTCAGTATGAGCTGCACATTTAAAGCAGGAACATCTTGGGCAGTGCAAAACTTCAGAGCAGATATTTTCCATCCATTTTCCTTACAGGCTGAGATCAATTCTGCTTCCTGTTAAGAGCCAGACTCAGCTTTTAGTTAGCATTTTTTAGAGGATAAGAAGAACAATGACAGTCCAAGCCTGCCTTTTAGTGGGAAAAAAAAAAAAAANCTCAGTGTTGTTGATCTAGAGGAAAATCTAACCAGGAGAATGAGCACTGCAAAATCATAGAGCACAAAAAAATCTTTCAGGAGAAATTACAGTGCAGGAAAACAGCAGAATAATGGAATTGAACACAGGCTTTTATTTTAAAGTGTAAATAATAATGTTTGTTTTGGGATTAGTTTTCAATTTAAGCCCCATCCAGCCACGTTGTTTGTTATGTGTTTAGCCTTCAGTATGAATTGTAGGTAATTATGAGTTTGGATTAAATGAAGAATTTGGGAATGCTCTGCACTACTGGGCACTCCACTGCTCTTGAATCTCCACTAACAAAAAAATCAAATTAAAAAGCTGTAGCTACACCGTGATTAACACCAAATGGAACTTTTTGGCTCTCAGAGATAATCTTAATGCTGAACTAGTTAATTAACTGAAGGTGTGTGTTAAATCAGCCAGGCTGGGTATTAAAATGGACAGTAAATGTAGGAACTGGTGTGCACCTCACACTGCACTGATAATGGAGTTATAACTTAGCACTTACAGCAAGCACTGACAAACCTACAATGAAATTTGGGCCTTAACACTCCTGATTTATTTTTATTATCCCATAACAATCCAGGCTTTCTCATCAATAGTAACTTTCCCTATATTTTAGTGGGTAATAGCATTATTTATTTTTTTTACATACACAATGACTGCTCTGAGTTTCCTCAGTGATCTTTAACAGAGTCTCTTCATCAGTTTAATTTCACTTCTACTTATGCTTTCTGCAAAATATGTTGGGCTTTTCTACCACAGGGCTTTGGATGCTGTGGAACATTTTCTTTCAAGGAAATACAATATCTGTCCATAAGTGCCATATTTTCCAATTCCTCCTGCATTATCTCCATGTGGAATTATGCAAAAGTTCCCTGTTCTTCCTGCCCTCGAGCCTCTCTGAAGGAACTGAGGTAGAACATCTCAATCTCAGGGATTTTCTGCTACCCTCTTCCAAAAATTCCTATCAGATTTTAGAGGGATTGTTTTGTGTTGATGCTTGAAATTGTAGTTACTTAGCTGAGCAGTTTAATGTTGAAATTCATTTTGCCCCCACATGCACATGATCACGGTTTGCTAATATATATAAAAAAAGACTATTAATTTTTCCCATTCCCATGCTACTATTTTTTAATGCAGTGCTTCATGCAGAGCCTCCTTTATGGAAAACAATAAACAAGGAGCATCCTCAAGTAGAAATTCTGGACATCAAATGATTGCTCACCACTTTAAAAATTCATCTTGTGTGAAAATTGCTCCTTCCCCCATTACTGGCAGTAACTGAACTGAGGGTATCAACATCCAGTAGTGGCCAAAAGTTACATAATGGGGTAAATAAAATCCCTAATATTCACAGATATTGGTTATACTTAGCACAACAGTTTGAAAGGAATGGTGGCTCTCTAATTATAGTTTTTGTCTAATTATATTTTTGTCATTTTTATATTTGGAGACAGATAGTCTAAGGAAAAACCCTATATATATAGATATACATGTGTGTATGTGTAATTTATATATATTTATATATATTATATATATATATTATATATTATATATTTATTATATATTTATTATNTGCAAGCTGCCTTCTGCTCTAGTTCCCAGCAAACACTCACCTACATTTCTTGACTCTGAAAAAAACATATCTGATTACTCACAGCTTAATTGCTCAAAATTCATCTTCTGCAACCCTTAAAAGATGTTGATAGTCTGACTCTCTTTGGATCTCAGAGAAGACAGAGTAATTTCCATGGCATTTAGTAATGTTTACATTCCCTGACCTCTCCCCACCCCTGGGGAAATCAACAGGAGAAAAAATCACTTGGCTTGGTTTGAGAAATGAAGGGCCCAGCAGAGTCATTCCAGAAAAATTCCTGGAAGGGGCTGAATTTTCAAAGCTTTCAGGAATATTTTGTCTTTTTCCCTCATATCCCTCAATAGTGACAGGAGGGACAAAGCAGCTGGAGAGCCCAAGGAGGAGCTGGAGCAGGATGAGGCAGAGGAAGGAGCTCAGTCCATGGAACACACCAAGGTTTGTGCTCATCCCACAATCCACCCCTGGATCCCATCAGAATGACAGACAGCACCATCAAAATAACAGCAATGTGGTGCAGCAGTGTTTGATCCCAGGGTTGGTTTCTGACAGCACTGGGACCATCAGAGGGAGGAGAAAAAACTGCTGAGTTTGGGGTTGGGATATGAAAACCACACACACACAGCACCTTCACCCCTAAAATGGATTAACAAGTGCAGTGACCCAGGTGAGGGCTAAATCCTCAATTATCCCGTCCCATTTGCAAAGAGAATCACTGGAAGTATGAAACATTCACTGCTTCCATGGGAATTCTCCAAACATTCAGGGGGCAGCTAAATCAATTGGAGGATGGACAATATTTGGGTCAAATCTAATCCATTTGCCCAAAACATGTGAGAAGAGTTGATTTTCCTCAGCCTCCAGTGATGAGGAGCTGAGATTGCTCAGTGTTCTCAGTATGAGCTGCACATTTAAAGCAGGAACATCTTGGGCAGTGCAAAACTTCAGAGCAGATATTTTCCATCCATTTTCCTTACAGGCTGAGATCAATTCTGCTTCCTGTTAAGAGCCAGACTCAGCTTTTAGTTAGCATTTTTTAGAGGATAAAAAAAACAATGACAGTCCAAGCCTGCCTTTTAGTGGGAAAAAAAAAAAAAACAGTTTTGGGTTTTCCCTTGGTTGTTGACAGGGAAAAAAAACCTTGAAAAATAATCCAGAGCATAAAAGAAGGGATGTGCTGATGGCTTTGCCCATTTGTATGCAAAATATGGCCAGAACATCTTTTTCATTTTGTAGCATCCTTAGGTTTAATGGTCCTAAAACCTGTATCAAACAATGAACTTAGAATTAAGAAACCTGGAATTAAAATGGATAGACAGAGGAAATCCAAACCAGGAAGGATTTCCTAGAGAAATCTTTTCTCCTTTTTCCTAGAAAGGAGTGACCACACTTGGATGTCTCTGTTTCCACTCCCAAACCCCAAGGATCAAGCTCCAAGCAGACAAAACCTAAGGACCCACATGAGCTGTAAATCCACTCAACTTCCTGGTGAAAGTGTTTTCCTGCCTGAAAAATCCAGGGAAACTTTGCTGCTCCTCCTCCTCATGCCCTCCCTGTTCTGTCAGTGGGATTACAATTTCTGAGGAACTTACACCCTCAGTTCCTGAGGATTGTAATCAGTTCTAATCCTCAGAGTTCCTGAGGATTTATCCCAGTTGAGGATTTATCCCATCCCAGCATGGCTTCTCTGCCCTGTCTTTAGTCTGAATCTCCTGTAGGAAATAAACTCCTTGGAAAGCAGCTCCAGCTGAGCACTACAAAGCATTTCCTGCCCTTTGACACTGAGTTCTTCACGCTCACCCTGCAACTCTGCAAACTGCTGCAAGTCCTAAGAAATGGGAAAGAAGAAAGAAGTTTATCTGCAAGAACAAATAATGTGCTGGACAAATGGGTAAGAGGAGCAGCTTTTAGATACAAAAGGTGCTTGAACCTTGAGCTGAAAGCCCAGCTCCACTCTGTTTATGCCCATGGAGAGTGCTGGGATAAAAAAGTGAGGTCAGTAACAACTGTAAAGCACTTCAGCTGATCACACATAAAACACCAAATACACTTAAAAACTCAGTGTGAATAAAGAAAATAAAAGTTGCAGTCCTCTTCTGCTCCTCACAGGGCCCACAGAAGGATTAATTTCTGCTTTTGGTGCTCTAGGGGTGCTGGCAGTGAGGGTGACTGCAGTGACACAGCAAAGGCAGAAATAATTCACAGCCCTGTCAAGGGGACAGCAAAAAACAAAAGGGCAAAAACTTGTAACCAAAATTGTAACCAAAATCCTGCTTTTATTCAGAGAATTACAGAATGGCCTGGGTTGGAAGGGACCTGGAAGATTGTCTGGTTCCTAAGCCCTGCCATGGGGACACCTTCCCCTATCCCAGGCTGCTCCAAGCCCCGTCCAACCTGGCCTTGGACCTCACTACATCCCCAATCCTCCCCTCAATCCCTTTCAATTTCCTCTCCCCATCCATGTGATTTCCCAGTTTATGCACAGAATTCTCCCTGACATTTGTGTCCAAAGGAGCCCAGGGTGTGGAAGGCAGCACATTCCAGATGCAGAGATGAAAAGGGAAATGCTGCTGTGGGGACACAGCTCAGCCTGCCCAAAAAAATCCCAATTCTTCCCAAGCACAGCCTGTCTCCCTCTAAAAATACTGTTCCATTATAACATAAACCAAACCACAAGAGCTTTTGTTTGCTTGTTTGCTGCTTTTTAAAAGTGTATTATCCTTTTTCTTTCCACTTTGAAAATCCTTTTTTGTATAGATAATAAAATTTAAGTGCTGCTCCATTAAAACTTTGGGTCACATTCCCTTCACCACACCTCTCTGCATTAGGAAGGAAGAGATGAAGTTTTAATCTTTTATTTTTAATGAAGATTAAAGAACAAGTTCTGCTTGGCTTGCCTTGGCTCCCCATACATTTTAATGCATATTGATTTGTATAAATGTCTCATTTAAAGCATATTTTTGTGAGTATTAATGGGCCTTGGACAGGTAAGATTATTCCTCCTGTCCCATTGCCAATCTCTTTGGTCAAAGTTGAAGAACACAATACTTTGTTCAGAGATGAAAAGGGAAGACAAAGAGATGGGAATATCAAAGGATCGATGTCCCCAGCAGGAACAGACCCTGTGGGCACCAGAGCCAGCTCGAAACTCTGCCTTGGATCGACTACAAGGGGAAATTTGGGCTTATTTTTGCTAATCATTTTCCATTTTCCCATTGATTTTCATAAATTCTGGGTTGATTTTATCAGGAAAGGATTTATGAAGGTGAGCTGGAATCCAGCAGTTTCCCTACTCACCAGACTGATGGATTCAGTCAGGCTGCCTGTGCTGTGCAGCAGCTGTGAATGAGGAAACATCAGCTCACATCATCAAGTGAAGGTCTAAAATTACCCAAATCACAAAAATGATACATCAACAACAAAATAATGGAATAACACAGTGCCAGACATTTGCTAGATGGACCACAGAAATCAAATATTTCATGTCTTTTGAGAAAAAAAATATTTAGGGTATTTAAAGCAAATTCTGAAGTCTCACAAAAATCACCTGAAGTTATTTTTTACTGTTTCTGTCACCTATCCCACTCAGACATTTAAGTTTTGTAATATCTCACAAGTGAAAATCTAAACTACGTGAATAAATGGTCTCTCATGAAATCTAAATAAAACTCGGGAACTTGATTAAGTTATCAAACCCTTCTTTCATAGTTTAATGACAGAAGAAAAAAAAAAAAGGCAAAATAAACCACCTAATTAATCCAGGTCACACCACCTGCCTCTTTATTCAGATTAAACCATTTCCTATTTTCTTTTTCTCCCCTTGAGCCTCCACCTTTTAATTCATGCTGATTATCGAATACATTTCAACAATGACTTAATAAAGTTCCATGGTCCTGTTCACCATGGATATAACTTCCAGCAAAATTGACATTTCTGAAAACTGTGATTGATATTTCTCCAATATTTACAGTTACCATGAAAGCTGAGGGTTTTCCTTGCTGACCACAAAATATTTTGATCTTTCACCTCAGACTGCAAAGTCTTCAGCACACAAAAGGGAACTCAAGGTCCAGATATCCTACAAATTATGGGAATTCCAGATCACCCCTTTTTCTTTCTTCAGTGGATGAAAACCAGCAACTCCTTCAGATCTGCCTGAACTTCTCTGGGGATTTTGCTGCTCACAAACAAAACTGGACAAAGTTTCCCAAACAATCATCCTCCTCCTAGAAAGATTCCAACCCACTAATGCTGCAGCAAACGCAGCCTGGCCCATCAAGTGCCATCAGTGAAATAATTTAATGGCCAAATTGTCCATCTGCAACACGAGCTGTGTCTTGTGTTTCACTCTCCAGCCCTGCAACACAATTACAAAGCGATTTTGCTCCTTGTCTGCACCTCACTCCCTTTCAAAACGGACATCAGGAGTCTCCTGAAAGGCACTTTTCCATCTTTGGGACAGCAGATGCAGAGCAGAGCACAGGGAGTGGCAGCACAAGTGGAGGACAAGCCTCTGCTACAGCGCCCTGGAGAGAAGAGAGAAAAAAAGGAAACTGAGATGTGGCAACACTGGAATTTTCCAAAGCATAAAGAAGTCAAAATTAGATCTGTAATGAGAAAACAGGCTTTGGAAATTATTCATCTGCAGTGAGAAAGGCAACAAAGAAACTTACCTGAATGTCAGCATAAATAAGACTTTTCTGAGCTCACAAACTTTGTCTCCCAACTGGATGTCTCTCTGATACATCCATCCTTCCTCATTCCCTGTTCTGTACAGATCCCATCACCAAAGGATTGGGAAGAACATGGAAAACTGGTCCCAGACTTCAGCTTGGCATTATTAGCCCATGGTTTTTGATTATTTATCTTTCAAAATACTGGCAAATCAGAAGCAAGTAATTAAAAGAGGTGTAAAAACCTGTTGGTGATGCAAAAGCCAGCACATGAAGTAGATAATGGTGAGATTCTTCTGCTGGACTATGGAAAAGCTACAACATTATTTTAATCTGTTTACTACAAGGGAAAAAAAGATGTAGCACACACATTTCGTTGGCTTGTGTCTCCAAAGGCTGATAATTCAGTGAATTAACATGATTGCCACCTGGAGAATCAAAGGATACAAAGGGAAACAAGGCTGTGGGGAAAAGCATCCTCTCAACCATCTGGAAGGATGACAGTCAGCCCTCCCCTGGAAATGGTGACAACATTTCGTTTGTGAGCAGAATAAAGGAATTTCTTATGTTTAATCCTTGGTGGTACACAGACAAAAAGTGTTCACTGATGTTAGTGGCAAAGGTAAAGGTCAGCTCAGCTTTGGGGAACAGTCCAGTCAAGCAAAGCCTGGGAACATATGCCTAATTCAAAGTATAATTGACTAAAGTGGCTAAAATTGAGCACCTGCTTAAGTGCTTTGATGGCTTCGTGCCTAATGAAATATTAATCACAAATGGCAGCGAGCCATTACACCAAGAAGGTCTTATTTATCCTGAATTGATTTATATAATAATTAAGGTCTAGATAATCAGCCATAGTAGGAAGCCTGACAGAGCTCTCATCTGAATCAGCACATTTCAGCAGTGCTGAACCCACACTGAAACATTCCTGGTTCTAATTAACCTTGTCACGGGTTTTATTTTGGAAAGGAGCTTGCAAAGCAGTGGTGCCACCCCAGCCACTGCTGTGCACTGAGCCTTGACTCTTAAAACTTCTCCCAACTCTTCTACACATCTCTTTTTCCAAGAGAAGAGGAATTCGGGCAAGACTTTGCCTGTGCTTTCTTTAAAATGTTATATAAGTCAAGGTGCTAACAGCTTTAATAAATGAGGTGAAATGTTACAATAACAGGCAATAGCAAAAATGGTATTTTTGTCACCAGATCAGTGTCGCAAAATGAGGATAATTCTTCAGAAGCAAATTAAATATATTCAAATTAGCACCAAACCAAAGAGATCAGAATAGAAAATGCACTCTAATGTTTTTTTTCTAATCTTTCTCTACTCGGTATTACAAGAATTTCTACTTCCACAGAATCAGATTAAAACGGGGATGACTGCTCTGGCTTCTTGGTTTATCAGATTCCAGTTAAAGAAGGCTGATGTTTTCCAAGGTATTTTAATAAGTCAAAAATACTTTTTAATTAGGTCTGAACATCTTGCAAATAAAATATTGCACTACAATCTGATCAAGTCAAATTAATATTTGTCAAACACCATTTGGCACTTCCCACCAAATGGGGACAGCTCTGCTGCCTGTGATGGTTTCAGATTGTGGAACCACTGCCTGCCAAAGGCAGGACTGAGGAGAACTTGTACGTGTGCTGGATTTTCAATCATTTACTCATCCATCTCAATCTGGCAGAACATTTTCATTTAAAAAGATGAGAGTCTGGACAATGTAACCTTATTAAAATAAGCTTTGACTGAGCTGCAAAAAAACCCCGACTCCTGCCTAAGGACAGTTGTTGACGTTACTGTTGTCCAGTGCTGATCTTTTTAGAAAAGTGAAAAATTTTGGATGAATACCTGCTTTTAATCACACTCCCATGGCCAACACCATGTCAGGGCAGGAGCAGTTGCATTTCCACAGTGTGGTAGCAGAGCCCTGGGCTCTGGGCAGTAAATCCAGCCCAGACAATGCTGTGGATCTGCTGCAGCAGCTGTCGAGCCCTGAGCAGCCAGGCCCAGCTCCATGCTGGGCTGGACTGGGAATGCTGGTCCCAGGTGCACAACACCCAGTGCAGAGGCTCCCGGATGGAAAATTTCCAGCTGGACTCCACAGTGATTCCTAACAGATGAGGCAAATCCAAGGAACACCTGTTAGCTTTGGGAAGAAGGAAGAAAACTTGGCACGATAATGTGGGATGAATCATCAGAATATAAAGGCAGGAACAGCATTAAAGGGAAAGAATGGATTTGCTTTCAGATCTGCGAGCGACACAAGAATATTTAATATTTGTCACATTCTTTCTAGCGGGATGGTGACTCATTTAGATCAGGATCCTTTCATAATTCAGCTTCAACTAAATTACAAAGGGAGCTCTCAAACAAAGAGCACATTAAAGATGGGTTTGAAGAAGACAATGCTCCAAAGGAGCTCTGAGCTGTGCACACTCCTCAGACAACGTCAGGCCAGAAAAAACAGAACTCACACTGAGGAGGTGCTGGGCTGCTTGTGGCAGCTCTTAACCAGAACTCCCCGGAGTTTAAAGGCACCTATTCCAGATATGGTGATGCCTTTTGGGGCTACCTAAAAACAGGGGATAGACAAAATTCAGGGAATAAAAAGCAGTTCTATTCATTGAATTATTCAGGTACATTTAGGGCAGACAAAGCCCCCCAGGGGCTACACCCAAAATGGACCACGGGTCACAGGATTTCACACTTTGATAAGTTTGGTCCATTTGCACTTTGGGGTTAATGTTCCAATTACAGCTCCAGGTAATGAAGTCATTTACCCCAAGTTTGCTGCCCCCAATCACTTTTGTTTCCATCCCTGGGGGCCTGAGGCAGTGAGGTGTCCTTGATTGCCAGCCTGGAGAGGAATTGTTGTGTCTGCCCAAAATGGGAGAGCAGCAGCTGACACTGGATGGAGTTTAGAGTTACACACCACAGAACTGCAGGGTTACAAATATATGGAAATATAAAAACTAAAATCCTAAGGCATCATTCCCCCCCTATAGAGGCTTGACAAGGCCTCTACCTTGTTGAGTCTCTGTACTGAATATCTACTAATAGTTTGTTTCTAACAGCAGAAAATACCTAACAACAGTGATGTTTATACTCTCCTGCAATGGGGAATGCAAAGTGGCCCAGTCCAGGCAGGATGAGGGTGGGTGTTTCCCTGGAGAGAGGATGGGAGACCCAGCACAGCAAGAACAGGAGGGAGCTCTGTGCTGGGAAGGTCCTCACAGGGTCTATTCCAATGTCTCAGATGCAAGAGGTACAAACAAGAAGTATGAAAAGAGTTTTCACTAAGTTTTCCCTATCATGTCTAAAATCAGGACATTTTAAGCTCAGGGAAAGCTTTTAGCTCCAAGAAAATCTTTCTAACTACCCCAAGATTCTGAACCATAAAGACAAACCCTGCAGAATAAAATCAAGACTATTTTAAACTTATGAGTCAGATTTTGTCTTAATTTCCATTAAAGAAGTAATTTGTTACTCCAAGTTAAGTTATTTGCTTTACAGAAACTGCTAATATTCAGGCATTGTGTTACCTGAGAGGTAACACCAATTGCAGTGCAGACATCCAGCTGTGGGACAGCTCCTGACCTACTTCAGATCATCTCTGTCACGTCTCAGAGCTTTCAAACATCACCTGGAATGAAGCAGGTCACAAAGAAATGGGCTGAGAAACATTTAAAATTGCCAGAGAATCAATTGAGTGTGAATGAGAAGCCTTTTGGGACGTGTCTGTGCTGAGATGGAATTCCTGCTTTGATCTTAAAAAATCCTTCTCAGACAAGTGGGTTAACAAAGACCATCAATAAAGAGGTCAAAATACCTTGGGCACCTTTTGGCAGAGATTCTGGAAAGGTTAATGGATGAAATGGAAATGGAAATCCACCTCCAACCTGCCACGTGTCTGCTGCATTCCCACAACATCAGTGTTGGGAGGGAACAATTCCCTGCATGTGCTGAGTGGAGAGCTTTTGGGAAGCTGGTTTGGATAGTACAATTATTAGCAAAGGGGGAAATAGGCTTAATAATAATAATGTCATGTGGGTCATCAATATCCTTGGTCTCCAGAATAGACTGGCGGAGACCCTGACAAGGAAAGTGCTTTATTTTAAGAAGTCAATGACCTGTGGACAACGTTTGTCTGCAGGGATTGTGTTATAGCAGGAATTGTGTTATTGCAGGATTTCAAACATCAGCACCTCAGAAAGAGTCACTGAAACACTGGATGGGCAAACAGCAGGGACAGGGATTGAGCAGTGCTGCCACCACAGCTCCCATCACACCCCACCTCAGCTGACTTGGAAAACCCATCTGCTTCCCAAAGATGGATTCTATTTATTCATTTATCCTGCCTTTCTTTAGGAATGCTGGGATAACAACTGCACAGGACAGAACAGTTGGTTTGCTCTGGATATGTTTTCCTCTGATGTTTAAATCTCTTTTCTTGGCTCGGTTGGGGTAAAATGAGCACAGAACCATCATCATTGTCCCAGCACAATCCTTCTGAAATAAGTGACACATTTACACGAGTGGAATGATCAGTGGTGGCACCTCCTCCCTGCCTTGGCCATTTGCTCCCTCCCTGAGCCAGGTCTGTGCCATTTTCCTGAGGGTTTGCACACTCCCTGTCCCTGCAGCCCCGCAGCCCCTCCACGCTTCCCAGGCCATCCAACACCGCTCCAGATGTTCCCATTATCCACAGAAATGTCTAATCCTCTCCTGAACCCCACTAAGCTCTTGGCTTCACTCCACTCCTGCGGGAATTCACTCCACAGGTTAATTATGCATTTGCGTAAATATTTATTTTCTTTAATGGCTTTCATTCTGCTGCCTTTCGCTTTCATTACAAGTCCCCTGGTTCTTGTATTATAAGAGAGGCTAAGTGGAAGTGCCAGATTTACTTTCTGTGTGTGCAATTCATTATTGGGATATCTCCATCATGTGCCCTCTTTATGTCCCCTCTCCGCACTAAACCGTCCCAGAGTTTTAATTCTTCCCTCACACAGAAGCCATTCAAGCCATTTGCCATAATTAAAACAATTAATTTCGGGAAAAATCCAGGCTGCTACACAGAGAATTCAGACAGGAGCAAGAAAAAAGTTGAATCACTGAGCACCCTCCATCTACTGGGACTTTTTGGCAGCTTTTCCCCTGCACACATTTCCATGCAGAGAAGCCCACTGCTCTCAGGCAACCCAGCTAGTAATATTTAAGTGTTTTAATAATCTGGCGAAGTGCAATGAATGTGTTTAATTTATTAAGAGTTTCTGCATCAGCACTGCTGGGTTTGAATTCCTGCTTTCAAGAATTTAAATTTATTGCTACAGCACTAACTCATGGGCCTGCTTTTCCCGGGAGCAGCAACCTGAGAGGAAGGAAACTAAAAGGAAATTTTCTTTATCCACAAGAATCTCTAGGACACAGCATTAAAACTGCATTTACAATGAAACCAAGATAAAGACTTTGTGTAGCTGAACTTTAGTCTATCAATATTTAACAGCACCAATATCTAATTAACATTTCAGCAGAGATGACCTTTCCAAGAAACAGGTATGTCTATATAAATATATACAATTTTGGGGGCTGATAAGATGGTATGGATGACATGTCCTTTAGGAGAGACTGAGCTGCAAGGAACATTTCGTAAACCTTGTGGCTTGTTGGGATAAGTTCCTTGCTAGATTGTAAATAACTGAGGTATGGCATCAATTCAATGACAGCCAGCTCATTCTCTTCTTCTCCCCAGAAAAGTTTTAAAAAGCAAGTTTGTGACCCAAGACATGGTGTTAACTCTGAGTGAAACACTCCTGGCTGCTCGATCTTCAGCCCTTTCCTGCTGCAATTCTGTCTCCCTTAATCCTTCTGTGTTCTTGCAACAGGCTGGTGTTTCTGAGCTAACGTTTGTGTAACTATTTGGTTTTAAGCTGTTTGCAATCATTTTTAGGACGACTGGTGAAAATAACCAGTGGGTTGGCAGGGCAAGCACCAGAGAGGTGAGGGAATGTCCATCCCTGCACATGGAAGGGGACAGACCACCCAAACCGGGACATGCCTCATTTCCATCTACCTTAATTCAGTAAAAAGCCAAAAAATCAAACAACCAAAAATCCTCTGCTGATCTGCCTTGATAAATATAATCAGTGAAGTCTCAAGCCATGACACAAAGAGTTCCACTCTGGTTAATTAGCCTGGCAGCCAGGGGAAATGCCCAGAACACTTTGATACCTTCCCTTTATTGCACTGAAAGGAAATGGAAGCAAGATGTTATTCACAAACCACATCTAAAGGACAAGCAAAGCTTGTTTATCAGCCTCAGAGCCTCCCACCACTGTGCAGGGCCCTGATGATTCCCCTCATTGGATGGACCCTTAAATCAAATCCATGAGAGGTCCTGAAGCTTCTGACCAAAGCTGTGTTTCAGCTGGAGGATGTATTTATTTGTCTTGCTGTGTAACTTCTTCTCACAAAGCAGCAAAGCCTTTGTTTGACGCTTTACTGAGATAAACTACAGTGGATTAGTTATTCTTTGGTCTGAAGAAAACTAATTACTCTACATGAATCTAAGACAAGAAACACTTTCTCCTTCCAAGGGCAAGAAGAGCCCACCCTGATCAGCCAAGCCTCCTTTTGAAATGTTTAACACAGAACAAGAATATTTCCATATTTCCATAATTCATTTCCTTCACAGCCTCTGAACCATCCCTGCACAGCTTTGGGTGGCCACAAACAACTCCCCAGGCTGCCCAAAGAGAGTGGGAAACAGTCACAGCCATGCTCTCTCTTCAAAGCATTGCCATTTTAACCAGCTTTCTCTAAGGGACACAATTTGGTAGGAAAAAAGGGGGGGTAAATAGTCTCCAAAAGCAAATCTGCATAATTTGTTATCTAGTGTGTCCGTTGGTGCAGTCAGGTAAGAAATACAGAATTTATGTTTTATAAAAAGGCTGTGATTTAACTGCCTGCAGAAATAATGTGTTGTGGGGTTTTTGGGGTGGTCTGGCTTGTTTTGCTGTTGTTTTTTTTGGGGGGGGTGTTGTAGAATGCAGGATGGTTGAATTAAATGTTTCACATGATAGAAGAATAATGTCTATTCCTCATGGAATAAAACCACATCTACACTTTGCACCTACAGATTCTTCCACCCTGACACACGGCAGGACCAGGAACTCCATCTCCAACAGGAATCCAGCCTGGATTCCCACTGGGATCAGCACTTTGCCTTGCATTTTTAGAGGCAGCCAACTTTTCTCCCCCCTGTTTTGATGACAATGGTTGTTTGGCCATCCAGCCTCAGTTCCAGCTACAATAACCTTCTGGACAAAACATTTCATACCATTGCTCCTGCCAAAAATTTAATTGCATCCAACGATGCATCAGAAACAAAAGTGTTACCTAATGAATTTTTTCCTGAACTGTGGCTTTCTCTTTCCTTCTTCACTAATTTGTCAAGGTTGCTGGAATGCAGATCCTACCCCCATGTGAGAAGCCACCAATACCCTGACTGCTGGTTTTAAGGGCTGGATCTCCTGATCCAGGCAGCAATAAAACTCTCCTGGTTGGCTCCTAATTTGTTTTTTTGGATGATTATTAGAAGCTTGACATGGTTCACACACAAAGATGGGCACCAGCCCAAGTTTCAGCCGAGCTGAAGCAAAGACCTGCTTGTAGACAGGGATGTGCTTCCCTGGAAAATTAAACCCAATGAAGTGCAACAGCTCTGGTGGCACCTGGAGACTGATGAGCACAGGAGCTGGACATCTGCCCAAATTTAACATCAGCCTACCTAAGGTTAGAAATACACTTCAGTATCTTTTTACATCAAGTCTCTCTCCTTTTTTCTTAAACACTGGGTGCCAGTGTAAAGTATTGGCCCAACTGGTGTCGTGAATGTGGTTCTGAAGCCTTGCTTAAAGCAATCCATCTTTGTGGATGTATTTTGCACATTTTGTGTTGACACCAAAGTGAGATGTGCAGCCAGCTGAAAACTCCCTCAGTTTGACATTCCTGATAAAGATAAGGATCCTGGCTAAGATATAAAGCTGACATTTCTAAGAAGCACAGAATCATAGAAAAGTGTGGGTAGAAAGGGACCTTAAATCCCATCCAGTGCCACCCCTGCCTGGCAGGGACACCTCCCACTGTCCCAGGCTGCTCCAATCCCAATGTCCAACCTGGCCTTGGACACTGCCAGGGATCCAGGGGCAGCCACAGCTGCTCTGAGAAACTATCCAGGGCATCCCCACCTTCACAGGGATGGATTCAAGTGGTTTTGGAAAGAAATCCCAGAGCAGACGACATCCTTCATCAGGAAGGTTTTGAGAGGTTTTGCAGTTCTCGTGTTTGGCTCTCTGAGCCTTGCTGAGCATCCGAGGTGTGAGCCTGAACTTCTCCCTGGAGCTGTGTGAGGTCACACAGGGAGCAGGTGAGAGCCTGACCTTCCCACAGCCCGGAATTCCAACTGTGACATTTACACAGATGAAACATCCCCTGCTCTAAGCAAGACTTTTCCATTTATCCAGCCTGTGCTGTCACAATTGCCAAGTGTCACGGCCTGACGTGGATCATTCTCCAGCTGCTGACAGATGAGCAATTCCCTGCCCAGCACACGGGCTTGGAATGCTCTGTTTGCCATGAACTTTAACAGGATGAGAACCCAGGGGGCCTGGGGTGTGTAAAACAACACAAGAGCCCTTCAACAAACATTAAATTCATGTCACTTCTGCCCCCACCGGGACCGGGGTCAGTCCATGACATGATTTTTCAGAACGCTGCCTGGGAGCTCTCCATAGGCAGGACAACAGAATCCTGCTAGAAATCCATCAATTTTACACTGCCAGATAAATTCCTACCTCTTTCCTCTCTAATATGCACCCCTATTATGTTTTAAAAACAAAATAGAAGTGTTCTCAGTAGCACTAAACAGCTGATGTGATACTTACAGAGCTTCTTTGAGAGCTCCCCTTTCCAGAATTTTTTGCAGCACGATTCTAACGCTGATTCCCAATGACAGCTATTTTAGTTTTTCTGCATAATGCTGTTTTTTTTTCAAATACCAGAGTGATTTCTGGTCTGGGGAAAATGTCATTAAGTATTGCCCTTTCCTACTCACCTCTGATGAGATCACAATGGGCACAGGCAAAGCCCTCGTTGCTCCTGCCCACAAATCAATATTTACTGCAGCACAGAAGGAGGGACAGAGGATGAAAGACACAAAAAGCTTTGTTTCTAACGACAATTATCCTTCCTCAGCCCTGTTCTTCCAGGTGCTGTTTATTAAGAGAGAGTGAACAACTCCTGTTGCCTCAGTTCTGCTGCCAGAAGAACTCCAGCAAACTGGACGTCGTTGTTTGTCACTCAGCTCACCTTTACCTCTTCTCCAATTCCAAGCCTGGATTTGCAGCCACCTCCAACAGCACTTCAGACACCCAGCAGAGGAAGTGTTTTTATCATTGTTTTTATAATTGCTCCACACTCCTTTACAGCTGGGTCCCTACACTGAAAGGAGACCCCAAAAAAATGCACTGAGAGGGCCAACAATGATTCCTGAATCCCAGAAGTGAAGAAACTTCTGGAAAGGGGAATTAACTCATCTAGTCTTCCTTGGAATTTGATGGTTTAAACATGTTACACTGAGTTTTCTGGAAATTGTAACTGCAAAGTCTTCTGAACATCTGCCATTCCCTCCTAGCGCCTTTCCTTTGGGTTCTGATGGAAAATTAATTCAATCCCACAAATTTATGACCCACAGGTGACTTTGAGCCCTGAAATCTCACTGCTGCTCTGGACAAATCACTGAGGTCCAGACATTGCAACCTCTGAAATTTCTCCATGTAATTTACTTTTGATAAACCTTGAATTCTCATATTCTTGCAGACAATTCAACAGAGTCACCCTGAAACAACAAAGCTGATTTTCTGGTTGGAATCCAAAAGAAATACATAATATTCCCTGTTTAAAAGAGAGCTCAAACTACTCCCTGTGAGATCATTTTGCTATGTTAATACTTCAGTAATTTTTTCATTCAGCCCATTTTTCATTTAGGCTATTCACTTTATTTATTTATTTATTTATTTATTAATAATGTTTTAAGCCTTTTTCTCTTTCTTTTCTATTGACTACTGTAAATCCCCAAATTCACTACTTGTTTTTTTTTTAATTGTTGCTTGCCTTTTTTTGCATTTGTCAACCAATTATTCAACTGAAGGCCAAATTCCTTTTATCTTCCATTATCATTTTAGAATCAGCTTTGCTGTCAGCACTGTCAGTGCCAGGAATAATTCCATTACTCCTTCCAAAAACACCCCTGAACCCAGATAAACCAGTATATTAGAAACCCCTGTAAGATGGTTTTAATATCTTTTTTTTCTGTCCAGTTTCTCCATTACTCACCTCTGTTTTGGGCTTGAACAAATTGAAATCAACTGGATATAAAAATGTCACGACAAAAGCTTAGCACAAAAAAATATAATTTTGCCTGAAACTGACCCACAGTAATAACAGATGGATTTTATGTTCGTTTTTAGTGATTTTCATGGTCCAGCCCTTGTGCTATGGAAATCTCTTTTCACTTCAGAATCGGACTGATTCTGAGTTTTTCCTCACTAAATATTTCAAACTCGGAAAGAATTGTGGAATCATTAATGTTGGGAAAGACTTTTGAGCTCATAAGATCCAAGTGTCCACCACCAAACCATGTCCTCAAGTGCCACATCCACAAGGTTTTTTAATATTCCAAGGATGGAAACTCCACCAAGTTCCCTGAGCAGCCTGTCCCAATGCTTGACAACCTTTCCACAAGGAAACTTTTCCTAATATCTGCTTTTCCTGGTGCAACTCGAGCTCATTTCACACACACACAGGGAGAGAAGCACAGCATTCCCTTTATCAGAGTGCTCACATTCACATTTTTGTGGTTCTTAAACAAAATTTTGTATTTAAGGTAAAAGTCCTCCACTTTCACCTTGTCCACTATCAAGACACAAGTGTGGGCTCTGTGCCCTCAGCTCCAAAAATGGGATTTTTGACACTGGCACTACCCACAAAGAAAAGCCCCTAAATTCCAAATATCACAGTAGTTGAAAACAACTCCCAAAAGAAGAAACAATTTATAGGGCTGCTGCAAGTATTAACTCATTTTCTCGCATGAGGTAATCAGCCTGTCTAAAATATTTCATCCCTACCCACAGAATCTATTTTTTCTTGGCCTTCCCAGTGCCTACCATGGCAGCAGGGTAATTTAATGCTGCTTCAAATCTTCTGTGACCTGGGGCTCAGCACCAGCTGAGCAGCTGCCTGGGCCTGCTTCATGTGACTCCAAAATCTTGCTAAATTTACAGCATCAATATTGAGGATTTACCCTCATTGTCCTTTTTTTTCCCTTTAATTTTGCAGCACATCTCTAATAAAAATAACTTTAGCCAAAATCCCCCTGTTCTTTTTCACCCTGTGCACCATGAGAGCATGTGTAGGTTTGAAACATTAGGGAAAAAAAAAAGGAAATTAGGAAAAAGTCTCTGCTGCTCCCAATTCCTTCACAGCCCTCACATCCTGGTTCTCACCTTTGCACATTACCAGGCTTGAAACACTTGTGTGTGTGTTTCCTTTTTCTGGCAGCTAAACAAACCAACCACACACATTAATTTTAATGAGCACCTCAAGGTTTTTTCTCTAACAGAACTCTGAAGAATATTTAATAGCTGAGATAAACACTCAATTAAGGTAAGGAGGTTGTTAAGTATTACGGTTCCTTAAATATTGTCCCTGTGGAGATCACACTGATCATTAAAAAACTGTACTCGTGGAAAAGAGAGAAACAACTGAGTGCAGGTGGGGGAGAAAATGTGAGTGAAAAATTTGTGGTGGGGTGCTGGGGTCAAGCCAGGATTTCCCTGCAGGCACAAGAAGAAAACCAGGATTTTTTTGGGAATCTCCAGCCAATATTGCCCAAATCCAAAACCCCTCTAAAGCCCAGCCAGCAGCTGGAGACTCTCCAGGCACTCTGGAGACCCTTCCTGCCTGCTCTGCACTCAGATGGAGCTCGAGGAGTGAGGATTCCTCTGGAAAAACAGAACTGGGAGCTCAACTTCATCCCTAGAGAACC
Organism: Rhabdornis inornatus; assembly: GCA_013397075.1. Classification (NCBI taxonomy): domain Eukaryota; kingdom Metazoa; phylum Chordata; class Aves; order Passeriformes; family Rhabdornithidae; genus Rhabdornis; species Rhabdornis inornatus. Next base: position 188,042 of record VWZS01001445.1, read on the forward strand.
TCAGAGCAGCTGCCTTGGTGTAACCAATTATTGCTCCCAAATGCAGCCCTGGCTATGGGGTCAATGCCACACCAATCCAACCCTCAGGACAACCCAGAAAAACAACATTTGAGAAATGTCAGAGCTGGGGGTGACCTGCAGTGCCTGGAGAAGCCCATCCTTTCTGGATGTGATTTATAAACCATGTGGAAAACAAAACTCCTGCCAGGATGGAGACCGTGCCCATCGCTTCTGGAGCAAGGTTCAGCCAAACATCCGTGGGTGTTTCACTTTATGCATGGACACTGCACTGATTTGGGGACATCCACACGTAAATATCCAGATTTTGGACTATTTACAGGTCCCTTGAACCACCTGAGAAACCTGAAAAGAGCAAGAAATTTTTCTGAGGGACACCAACGCAGCACAAAGATCATCCACAGGGATTTTTAAACTCCCTAAATCCTGATTTGGTAACAAAAGTTAATTTTGTTATCAAAATTTTGCCTTTTAGAAGGCCACTATGTCCATGTAAGACTGCTTAAAATATGTTGCAACAGAATTAAAAGAGCAAATTTTTATCACAGCCTGTTTAGGGAAAATGACTTTAATGAATTGACAAAAATATCCTCAGCCAAAATATTCATTTCATCAGAAATTCCAAAGATATTCCATTACTTTTAACTCTCCTTCTTTGGGTCAGCTCTCACTTTTGAGCTCCTACACAGAATAAAATGTGCATCGTTAGAAGTTGTTTTTAAAAGTTGAAAACATTCAGCAATGCCTCATTTTATGTGCTAGGCAAAGATGCAAAAGTGAGGCAAAATGCCAAAGCAGAAACAGCATAAAAATAGCCAACAATTTTTTAATCTGCAGAGCCTTTTACCTCCACTACCAGCTGAACCATCTGTTCTGCAGTTGTTCAGGTCTGCAGGAAGAAGGGTGGAAAAACCCAAACGTTGTGTTGTTTAAATGTTTCAGTGTTGTGTAGCTTTGACAATCTGCTGGGTAATGGTAATTTCACAATAAATAAATAATAATAGCAGTAACGATTTATTTTTAACAGCGCAACCAAAACAAATCTGCAAAACAAATTTAAGACGAAAATAAAAGATTTGATGGCTGAATATGTCTTCAAAACAAGTCTGATGTTCAGCTCCTGAGCAGATTCTCCCCTAACCCATGAATGGGTCCTCACTCACCTGCTGTCCCTCATCCACAGGAATTCCTCACAGGAGAGGAAGCCAGGCAGTGACTGCAGCACTTGTTGTACACTTTGAGACTTTGGTTTTGCCTTTCCCCAATAAAAACTTCCCCAAGAACCTCTCAACAGCAATTTACTCCTGCCATGCATGGGGATAAAGGCATGGAAAGCTGGAGGATCCACAAGGATGGATAATCTCCTCTGGGACCATGCAGAGGAGGAGAAAGGTCACAAGGTTGGCTGTCACCACATTCACTCTCCAAATAATCCTTTTAGCAGAGCCTGAGCTCAGCAGATCCTGCTGCTCCAGGTGTGGGAATGTTTCACCTGAACAGGAATGACCACAGGGATCACTCCACGGACCCAGGGATTCCACTGTTAACAAAACAACCACTTTAAAAATTGCTCTAAGCACCTACTGCCACTTTTAGGCTTCCAAACACCCCACCAAATCTGGGATGGAAGACTTCCCAGACTAAATATTCAACAAAATAAGTAGTATTTATTTTATTATTCAATAAAATAAATTGTCAGACTGGATATTCAATCAAAACCCTACAGCTGGTTAGACCATGAAAATAAGTTAGGCTTGATCTACAGCACACATCTGATAAGATCTTGAAATCCTTTAAAAGAGGCTTAAATACAGATCATGTTTTACAAAATTGGCTCAGTGGCCTGAAACCAGGAGATTCTGTCCCATGAAATGCATCTCATTTGTGTTCTTGATCCAGCAGATTTGACACAAATCCGAGTTTTAATGGCTCTGCTGGAGCTCTTGGGTTGAGCTCGCTACACTTCCAAAGAGGAAGCAAATCAAACATTTGGGAATGTTTGTTTCTGCTTTGCAGCTAAAGCCAAAGGCTCTTCCTAAACCTCAGGGGAAAGGGAAGAGCAGAAATAAAAACTGCTGAAGGATAAATCCAGCTGGGACATCACTCTACCCTTCATCTGTGCCATCACCTTCCATAGCTGTTCTCCTGCACCTTGGCATAAAGAGAGGGGAAAATGTGTTGATGTGAGCAGCCACCTAAACGTGAATGCACCGTTTGTGTCCCCCTTCTTTCCTCTTCCAGCAAACCCATCCCTGGTCCCAAGGATTCCCCTTGGTCCCTTCTTGGCCCTTCCTCACTGTGGCACAAACAGGAACTTCCACTGAGTCCAAGCCATTTCCCAACAGGATTCTGGAATTCCCCAAGCCAGGCAAAGCACATTCCCGATCCCTGATTTCCTTCTGTCCATTGATTATGCACCAAGTCTGCAGTTCCTGGAATTCTCTTCCTGGGGATTTCATTTAATACAAATAATATGCATTAACAATGTATATTTTGCTTTTCTTGGGGGATAATTCTCCATAACTCATTCATTATTTATGTTCTTTTAACATGCTGGAGACAGCTGCTCTGCACACCCCTGCTTCACCACTCGAAAATCTCCTCAAAAGAAAGGCTGAAACCTTTCATATCCCTTTTAGGGATTTTGGGTAGAATTAATAATACACATTAATAATTCAATTTTTCTTTTTGCCTGGTGGTGGACGAGCAGTTTTCACAGTAGCTGAGCAGTTTTCACACAGCAATACCAATCTGCATTAATAATGCAATTTTTTTCCCCAATTTCTAAGTGGCTGATGAGCAGGTTGCTTATGAAATAATTAGCTTTGATAATAGGTAGTTTTGCTTTGCAGTGACTCAAAACCCAGAGACACTCACAATGTGCTGAAAATATTCACTAAAGATAAAATCCATCAGTCCCCCCTGCTTTTCCTACGAGGAGCACTGGAAGGATTCACTGGAAGGATTCACCCATCAAACACTTCCTCCAAGCCTTTGCACCATAGTCTAAAGAAATAAATACTGGAAATTCTTCCTCTCCTCGTGACCAGCACTGGGAATTTCTACTCCCACCTGCCAGTAGGAATAAAATTTAAAATCATTTCACCTTTTCATGAAAGGGAAGAGGAAGGAAAAATCAAGATAATCACAGAATCACTGAGCTTGGGAAAGCCCTGGGGACCCTCAGGGGCTCTTCTGCAAGGAAGGCCTTAAAATTCCTAAAAATGCCTTCTAGCCTTAAAATACTTCTTTGCAATTCTAGCAACAATCCCTTTCTATCCTTCATCCCCTCTGACCCTTTTTTCTGGTTTATGAGGAACCACTCTGGAAGAATTTCCTGCCCTTAATGGTTTCCTGGTTATTTTTTGTGCTGTGCTCTAGTGCAGGATATTGTTATAAAAGCAGGTGATAGATTCAGGTATTGATTCCCTTTAAAGCTGCTTTATCAGATGCAAGAGAGATTTTTTATCTCCCTGCCACCTCAGGGCCCAGAGCTTTTAGTAGCTGGACAATTACGAGTTTGAAACTCTCCATTTAAAGGATATATCAATATATCACTCTATGTTTATAAAATACAGGATGCTTAAATGCCCCTGAATTGCATAATCTTTACAGCTGCTGGAAATGCTCACGAAATTTAAATGTATAAAACCAGTAATTTCAACAGGACAAAGCAAGAATAAACAAGAAAGGGAAGGAAATGGGGAAAGAAATGGTTTTATCTGCCTTTGCAGTTTAACTGGAATTTATTTTTAGTTAATGATAACAGACTCAAAAAGTATCCAAGCACTGAGCAATAGCAGAAGTGTCATTTGGAGCAGAGTTAAACACACTTTCACTATCATTAATCATGGCAAAAGTGACAGAAGAAAAATGAGCTGGCTTGGTGTATCTAATGTATTAATTCTGCCTGCAGATTGGCTCAATGCATGAGCAAGTAAAAACAGGTAAACCTCTGGAAAAGGGGAGGAATGCCACTCTCAGGCTTTTTATTAGGAAGAAATAGAACTATTTTTTCCTCCAAGAAAGATTTTAGAAGTTAAAAAAATCCAGAGACTTCTCTTAAATATGGGTGAATAATTACAATGAAATAATAACTAAACTACAGCAGCTAAACCCCACTTTTATAGTGGCTGAGCACATCTTCCTTTTTTTTCCCCCCAGTTCCCACATTTTCTGCTGAGGATTGATTCCTATCAATTTACTGCAGATCTGGATAACTTTTTCCTTTAGAGCCACCCCAAAGCTGTGACTTTTNGACCATGGAATGATGAGCTCCTGGCAAAAGGAGGAGATGGATAACTCTGAACGACTCCCAGCCTGTTCTGTCCCGAGTTATTCGTGTCACCCATCTGCAGCTCACATCTTCCTTTCCCAGCCTTATTTTTTTTCAGCCTGAAGGTCACAGAAAGGGATTTTCTGCTGCAGAGAAAGTGCTAAAAATGGGGTGACCAAAAAAGCCGAAAACAATAAAAAACATTTCAAGCAGCAACATTATAAATAATTTATGGAGCATTTGTAGCTGCACCCTGAGATTTGTGGGTGCTGTGCTGTCATCTGGCACTGGGAAATAGCTGAGAATTCCCTGATTTATTTGGGACAGCAGCTGTTTCCTACCTGCAATGGGAATGGGAGCAACTGCTTGGTGGGAGTGAGGTAGAACCTGAAGAGCTTCAGGTAAAGGCAAAATGAGAGGTAAGAACTGAGCTGAGGAAGAAAAATGAGCTGGCTTGGTGTATTTAATGTATTAATTCTGCCTGCAGATTGGCTCAATGCATGAGCAAGTAAAAACAGGTAAACCTCTGGAAAAGGAGAGGAATGTCACTCTCAGGCTTCTTATTTGGAAGAAATAGAATTATTTTTTCCTCTAAGAAAGATTTAAAAAGTTTAAAAAATCCAGAAACTTCTCTTAAGTATGGCTGAATAATTACAATGAAATAATAACTAAACTACAGCAGCTAAACCCCACTTTTATAGTGGCTGAGCACATCTTCCTTTCTTTTCCCCCCAGTTCCCACATTTTCTGCTGAGGATTGATTCCTATTAATTTGCTGGAGATCTGGATAACTTTTTCCTTTAGAGCCACCCCAAAGCTGTGACTTTTACCCCTAAATTACTTAATGTTATACACTACAACAGTGAAGGGATAGGAAATATTTAGCAAACAATGTAAAACCACTATTTTAGCTCTTAGGAAAAGCAAATGAAGTCACATTGCAATCGCAGTGATGTGGAAAAATAAAGAAAAAAATGGGCAAGGTGCAGTGTGGGCTCCAGCAGCACCTACATTTTCCAGCCCCAGGCATTAAGAGACAGCTCCTTTGAGGGTGATTTACAGCAAGCCTACAGCCCATCTGCTTTGGAGAGCCAAGACACTAAAGATAATCTCAAAATTAAACAGCAAGATAAACACTGAGCAGGGACACAGCTTTCTCTCTTTAACCTGATAAAATTGTGTTTTGCATCTCGTCTGCTAAATGGGAAGTAAACCAGGGAAAAGGAGATGAAAATAATTTAATTCAGTTCAAAAATGATTTAAGCTCTCAGGTGGGTAATTAATAGAAGGCAAATTAAGTTTTAGCAAAATTAATTTCATTATTCTTGGGTAAAGCTGGAGTGGCTCAGGTGGGAGAACAACGTGACCTGCTGTGGTGAAGCTGCTGTTTGGAAAGGCCTGAGTAGTGCAGAACTCCTTTATCCTCAGGGAGAGCTGCAGAACATCTCCAGCACATCTCCCCAAATCAGAATTTTCCTCCTGTTGCCTTGATGCTCAGGGAAAAACATTCACAACTCTGGAGTCAGGAGTTCTGTGTTCCTCCAAAAATGCAGACGTGGCCAGGCCAAAACCTAAACCTCCTGCAGGAATGAGTTCTGACCAATTCCTCAGCCTCAGCCCCTCAGATAACATTCCAGTTTGGCAATTACAAACAACCCAAAATTGTGATTTCAGCAAGCACAAGTGGCAATAGGGAATGGCAGCAACTCCCCGACAACTGAGGAAAGATACTCAGATGATTTGGGGAAGATTTATTTTGTTTTCTGCCTCTTTTTTTTTGGTGATTTCAGTCTTTCCTTCTGATGGGAGGAATTGCTCTTTTCACAGCTGAGGAAAGGCAGATGCTTTCCTCCTTCTTCTGTTTCCTTTTATGCCTTCTTCTATTTCCTTATATTCCTTCTTCTATTTCCTTATATTCTTTCTCCTATTTCCTTATGTTCCTTCTTCTGTTTCCTTTTATTCCTTCTTTTATTTCCTTTTATTCCTTCTTCTATTTCCTTATATTCCTTCTCCTATTTCCTTTTATTCCTTCTTCTATTTCCTTATATTCCTTCTTCTATTTCCTTTTATTCCTTCTCCTATTTCCTTATATTTCTTCTATTTCCTTATATTTCTTCGTCTATTTCCTTATATTCCTTCTTCAATTTCCTTATATTCATTCTTCAATTTCCTTATATTCCTTCTCCTATTTCCTAATACTCCTTCTCCTATTTCCTTTTATTCCTATTTACCCCAGAGCCCGTGGTAAGGACAATCAGCTGCTGCTGGTTGCACGAGTCCCTGGTGTAGAGAAATCCACACACACACACACAGAGAACACCAGAACATGAGCTGTCAATACCTCCCATTTACACTGCACTTACAGATCATTTTAGAAATCCGATTCTGGAGTTTGATTTCTCCAAATATTTCCCTCCTCAGGACTGTTATTGACTAATCTATCAAAGGATACAGTTCCCCTAAGGATGCATCAGTGCAATGCATCACCACGAACGCAGCACCAGCCTGATGATAGATTGCTCAATAACGTGGGAGCAGCTGGCAAGAACTTCCAGGGAACCACGTGATCCAAGTTTTATTCTGTTTTTTTTTGTTGTTGTTGTTGTTGTTTAGTTTGCATAGTTCAGAATAAGCAGGATGAGCTGTTCACAGGTTGAGAGCAAGTTCACACACCAAAAAGGGTTTTAGCTGTCTCAATAGAAATTGAAAGCTGTGGTATCTTAATTTGGAAAGGCAGATGTGACTTTTTAAATTTCCAACCGTTTTAAATAAATCTGTATCATAATTCTGCATCATTCTTCTTTCTGATGTGTTTTTGCACTCCCAGGTCAGTCCAGCACCTTTATCAGAGCTGCAGGTGATAAGGAGGGCCAACATTTGCCACGGCTCGTTCCAGAGGTCCCTTTATTCAGGGATTACAGGGAATATGTGGCTTTACCATCCCTAAATCACATCCCTTATCCAGGAAAAATTAGCCCAAACAACCCCAAAATGGCACAAAATCATTTGGGTTGGAAAAAGCCTGGAAGATGATCGAGCCCAACCAGCACCACCACGTTCACCCCCACATTCCCTTCTCCTGCAGAGCTTCCTGAACTACACCAAGGAAGTTTCAACAACAAAAACTTCTCAGGCTCTTCCAGATATGCATTTTTCCTTGCAAGAGAGACTTGCTGCTGACTATTTATCCACCCCATCCATCTCTATTTCCTTTGCCTTTTCCTTGTAATGGTTTATTAACTCTTTGGGGCTTTCTGTTTCCATGCTCCCTGTCTCCATTTAGCACTGTGACATTATTTAACACCATGAAGTCAGGAAATAAAATAGAAACTGAAAACTGTCCATTCCATCCTGATCACTCTGCCTGTTAGTTGTGAAGGAAAGTTTAAATAACTGGGATTAGTGCTAAATCTCAAAGCAAAGCAGCTCTGAATGTTACAGCACGTTTTGCCATTGGAAAAAAAAATGCACTTCCACTGTTAAGATTGGATCTCCTTTGGATTGCAGTTTATCTCTGAAAAGGTAAATTGGTTACACTGGTTATAAAGAAGAGAGAAAGAAGCAAAGGAAGAAAAAGACTCATAAATCAAAAACGGGGTAGTGGTTCAGAAGAGGAGTTGTGAAAGGATATTGAGTTTTTCCAAGAAGTTCAGCATGCTCATGGAAAAGGTTGAAACTGAAAGCAGCCGTCAAAAGGAGTGGGGATGACCTGGGCAGATTGTGCTGGGAGCCAGAAATGGTGATGAGCTGGGTAAAACACATCAGAGGCAGCTGAAGCTGCAAAGGAGTTAAAGATACACAAGATTTCAGGATTTAGATGCACAAGATTTTCAGGATGCATCCCAGCAGCTCTTTCCAAAGAGCCTGTTCTGCTGTGCTCCACACCACGTGGGAGGATGTTGATAGGAAAATCCACTTGGAACAGCAATAGCTTCATGGTTCAATGGGTGAAAAGGTGTTTCCTGCACTTCAACGAAACTGGGATGCTGTACAGTGTAACAGGGAGCTAAGTCCTGCAAAAGTCTTTAAAACAGGAAAAGAAAAGAATAAAAGAGCACAAAGAGAGGGGCAAAACCTTCGCCTATAGGAGATTTTCTGATTTTTGCATTTTCATGTCATTTACTGCGATGGAAAATTAACCTGTGCCAGATTTTATGGCTGAGCTGTCCATGAAACAGAAATGGAGGTTTATTGGGAACTGTCAGGTGCAGCACAGCAGACTTGGATTTCACTCAAAAAGCAATCTAATCTTGGGGCTGGGATGAAAAGCCAAAACCACCAAAAACCAGGTACATCCAGTGATTAACATGAGTTAACTGTCTCAGTCAAAAATAAAAACCAGGAACAGGCCAGAAACACTTCACAGGAAAACACCTGGTGTCAGGTGAGACACAGCTCAAACCACACCATGGAGACATCAGGTGACACTGTAGGGTGCCAAATCATCCAAAAGGATGAGGCACAACCCAAGGGACTGCAGGAATATCCCAGAATATCCCAGGAAAAAAGCTCAAACACGGAGGACTGGTGTCATTATTGAGCACATTCCATAGTTCTGCTCCCCTGTTCCATGCCCTTCTGCCAAACATGCTCAGAGCAGGACAGAACTCCTATAATAAATCCTATAATTTCCTGCTACTCTTCCCTTATCCAATCCCTACAGTGCCTTTGGGTCTTTCCTTCCCACTTCCCAGCACTCCCACTGCTGCTGGTCACTTCTAACACTCCCAAAAAGACTCAGGACAAACATCCCAGCTCCTGGAGTTTGAAGTTATGACAGTTCTTTCAATTTTTAAAATACCTATCTAAGTTATCAGCTGGAATGGTGCATTAATGAAATATTCCAAGGTGACAGCAGGCACTTCATTATCCCAGTTCAACAAACATGGACTGGCATTCACTGAGGTTTTTTCCTGCTGAAGAACAATAATCTGGGGGGGTTCTCTGAGTAGCAATTTCTTCAAGTCCTTGCAAATATTAAATAAAGACTTTGCAGGCTGACAGAATGAGGAAATGAAGGTTCTTGGTATCTGTTTAAAATCTAGTTTGGATTTTAATCCTACATCCTTCTTAATTAGCAATAATTTCTAGGTTATCTACAAACCCCATGGCCTTTCCATTCGATTTACAGAGGTCTCTTCTACAAAACAAGGGCAGTGGTGGATTCCAAGCCAAAGCCATTCCCCCTCCATGCAGAACACCACGGAGATGGAACGAGGCAGCAGAGCCCAGCAGATTTATTTCTGAGGCCAGGAGGACTTGTAAAGGCTGCTAATAGAAAATTTCCAGAGGATTTGCAGGAGCAAACACGCAGTTTATAGGTGTTCATCTGATAAACCCCAGCAGCTCTGGCAGCCTCAGCCCCGGGGTCAGCAGTGCTGCACAAGAAACGTTCTCTACCTGAGCTCCACAAAGATGGGATTGTGCCCAGGATAAAAATGCTCTGCAGCTGAGGTGGAACTAAATCACATTTTAACCACGCTGCCTAATCAGGCCTACTTTTATGGCTAAAATGCAACTTGACCCAGGGGCAGTGTTGTAACACGGCCCCAGTCCACATGAATAAAATAAATCCCATTATCTGCTTCAAGTGAGGGCTGTGCTCTAACTGGATTTTCTACTACAGAAGAACCCCAAATATTAAGAGAGAAATCAGTACTCAAAGAGAAGATGTTTGTGTGAACACAAATATTGAGGGAATAAAAAGGGAATATTTTCTCTAGTCCAGGGAACCAGTTTATTATTCAAAAGGAAAAAAGGTGTTGGGCCATCAGCTGAGCCCTATTTGTACTTGAAAGAAAGCAGTAGAATGCAGAAAAATATGAATTCCCATGGATACATCAAAATATTCTTGGATTTAGGCAAGGGCAGAGGTGCTGGCAAACAGCAGGACAGCAGAGAGAAAATGAGCATCCAAAGGAAAGCTACTGGGTCAGCACATTGGAATTATCTGGGATATAAACGAGGCATGGAGTGCTCACTTTCTGAAATGAAAACAATACTTTTAACAATTAAACAAAAAGAATAAAACACCACAGAGCCAGCAGCTCCTCAGTGACTGAGCAGATTTGGTTTCTGGGTGGATACAGAGGGCCCAGTGTTGGCAAAAAAAAAAATGCAAGGCAATAATCCGAAACCAAAAATAAACATGGCAATGGCTGCTGAAGGCAGAAATCATCATGGAAATCTGGTGGGGACTGCAAATCGTCCAACCATCTGTCCAGGAGGATGAGGCACTCTCTGGGCACACAGGGAATGAGGATAAATCACACAGGCAGCCTGGCACTGGCAAAGATGCCACTGGAAGCTCATCTGGAAAATGATTCTCACATCAAGGCACTGCGGGAATGGAGCAGGTGCAGGTCAGAGCTATTAATTCCCCCAGATTTCAGATCCGTGCACAGATCTGGGACAGTGGAGCCTAAATGGGATTTTCTGCCAACATTTATGGGGTTTTGGTGCCAGTAGGAATGTTTAAAAGCAAACAATGAAACCTGTGTGTCTCAAGAAGTGAAGGACAGGAGCAGAAAAGAGAATTTCACAGAAATTAAAATCTGTCCTGATGCTGACAACACAAAGGTTGGGCCTAATCCTGCATGGAGAGCTTCTCCACCTTTTATTTGAGCTCCTAGAAAACATTCCATACCCAAAATACACCATGCCCATAGAAAACATTCCATACCCAAAACAGCATCCCATACCAAAAATATCTGGGTTTATACAGCGAGATTGGCATGGGGAGAGATGGAGCACCAGAGACAGCTTTCAGGGACTGAGCCCCCAGCTGATTCTATTTTATTTCTAAAAATCAGGTCATAATGGATAGGAAACTCCTCTGCTGCAAATTTCTCCTGGTGTGAAGAATTTAAAATTGTGCCAGGGTCCCTCTCCCTAATAAACTCTCCCTGCCTGGCCCAGAGTAGGCAGAGATGGAAAAATCCAGCCCGTGGAAATTTTATTCCCTGGTTTACACAGATTAATACCTGATAGGACTGGAATATTGACAGAGCTGAGGATTACACTGTCTGCATCCTGGACAGGATATTTTTTATACAAGAGCTGCTCCAAATCTTCTTAAACTTTAATGTAGAAAAAAGGAATTTATGTGCACAAAACACTGCCGTGAGCTGGGAGTGGATTTCTGCTCGTGTTTTCTGGAATTTTAAGGTTGAATCATTGGTTTCTGTCAATTTATTGCTGCCTTCTATTTCCAGCAAGGGCTGTGGCCTTGGAACAGCCACAAACCTTGGAGCTGATTCTGCCTGGTAAAAACACTTTATCAGTTTTATCCATCACTCATCTGCCTGCTTAGAGATGTCTTCACCTTTCCAACAACACATCTAAAATAAAAAGTAGGATGCACAACTCCAAAAGAGAGTCACAACATCAATTAGATGAGAAAAAAAAAAAAGTGCTGCTTATTTTTCCTTTTGTATTTCTGTTTGTTATTTATGCAGTGACTCCTGAGGAGATGGAACAGCTGAAAGAACTTTAAAGGAGAGAGGTGAAAAGAAAAAAATGCAGCTTTTTTTCTTTATTTCTGGGAGTGTTTGTACTTCTATTAATAATTTTATCCCTATTAAAGCACACAGATGCCACCTAAGGCATTTAGAACAATCAACACTGTGCTATGATAAATAATTGGGTTTAAATCTGTGTAGAGAAATAAAATTTAAAAAAAAGAGATCTAATCTTGCTATTGTACTTCAATAAATTGCAGCATTTTCAATAAATTTGACTTCTACCAGGGTAAAGAAGCAATTCTGACCTCTCCTGTCTGGGAAACAAGATCCAAGAAGCTATAAAAGAAAAGATACTCAAAGTGGGACCTTTTTATTTCCTAATAAAGAATGAAGTTTACCTGTGAATGATCCTAGAATAAGATTTACAAGTTTGTAAAATGTCACTAAGAGCGACCTGGAAATTGAACCTTTGTGAGAGGTTCTTGAGATTTTTGCTCTGCAGAGCTAAAAAACAAAACAAAAAAAAGGATGTGGGAGTCAAATTGGCCAAAAGGCACAGCTTCAGAACACACCAGAGTTGACATAAAAGTTAAAAGTTTATGAAAAGATCATGTAAGAAAAACAGTTCTCACTATTTCTTGCTTGATTATAAAGTACTGGAATCTCAAGAGAGTCTCTGGAATGCCAAAGAAAAAGAAATCAATTGAATTCACTTCTCTGGAGTGCATGAGAAGAGGGTAAATTCTATTATCTCCATTAGGAGATGGTGGATCTGAACTCCATGGGACGGCCCTGAAATCCAGCTGGCAGAAGGCAACACATCACTGAAGATTAAAATGCAACTCAAAATCTTGAAGTCAAAAATTTAAGCAACTTAGATAAAGCTGATTTTAAAAAGTTGAGTAACCTACCTACTATTTTTGAAGTGGCAAGTACAAAAATAACTCTATTTTTTCCTCCCTATAGGATTAATTTTCAATTTAAAAGGTGTACAGGATTCCTCCACTCTCACTCCAGAGGGATCCTGAGTTTGGGCAGAGACACTGCCCATATTTCAGGGCCATGAGCATGTGGATTCACAACAGCTTGACAGAGAAAGTAAAATTGAAGTGAAAACTCAAGATTTACTGTAGAATAACAGCAAAGTGTGAAGATGGAATCCCTCGAATGATGCCCAGAGGCAAGTCAGAATTCCAGCTGTAGTTTCACTCATAGGACCTGTGATTTTTTGGGAAATAAACCACAATTCTCTGCCTAAATCCAGCACATCACAACTTATTTATACTCACAAGACAAAAAGGAAAGGAGGAGGAAAGGGGGAGGAAAAAGAAAGGAGAAGGAAGGGAGGAGGAAAGGAGGAGGAAAGGGGGAGGAAAGGAGGAGAAAAGGGAGGAGGAAGGAAAGGAGGAAGGAAAGGAAAAATGCTGAAGTCTGGTAGGTGTTCAAAATTCCTGGCATGGAGGGATTCCCAGTACAAAAGAGCTGAAAAGATATCCCCAACTTTATAAATATCTACAGATATTTGATGGTATGTAAAATTAAATTGAATTAGGTGATGACAGGAACAAAGGCACTGGGAGAACCATGCCATAACAAGCATTAGGGTTTTGTTCCAGAGTCAGGAAGCCTCAAAATGCAAATTATCAGCAGGACTTGCTGACATTTGCAGTCTCTGGGAAGAGGAGATGAGGGCAGATATGGAAGAGAAAGATCAGAGTGGTTCAGAGAGAAGAATCCTACAGAAATTAAGGCAGAGATGCTATGGAAATTTAGGAATTGTAATGTACAAGGCACAAACAGTGTAAATGCACTGTCAACACTTCTGTTTCATCTTTGTCCTTTGCCTTTGTGTTTCTAGGGATAATCTGTTGAAGGCACAGACCCCAAGAACTCCCAAATTTAGGAGCTGTACCCCTCCAACTCACATTTCTCTCCAAAGACTACAAAGCACTTAACCGAGACAGAAAGATTGAAGGGGAGGTGAAGATTGAAACCTGATCTCATGCAATCCTTTAAAATAATTCAAAATAAAAACTGAATCCAAGTCTAAGTTCTTCCTGTGTGACCTCCTCAGCTCCAGCAGAGCCCTGCATTAATAATGGAATCAGACAATTTTATGCCTCTTTAATAATGGATGCCAAATATATTTGGGGTTAGGAAGGACAGTGTTCATTTATCGATCACGATGCATTATCTCCAACCTGGAAACTCCTAAGCAGCTTTCATCTCCTGTGCCCTCCTAAATAATTCAGAATGTAATTTCAGTTGGGTTATTTTGTTTGTATCTTTTCTGATTAAACTTGTATTTTTTAATCAGAAGAAAAGCTGACAGACCTGTAGCAACGGGTCAAAATTTCATCTTCTATTACTCAAAAAGTCCCAAGGAAATCATCTTGAAAAGTCCCCCAAGTGAGGATATTTCTGTCTAATTCCTGGTTTTTAGAACTCTGTATTTGTACAGTGTTAGATGTATATTTAATAATCCCTATAATAACAGTAAAAAATAACTTTGAGCTTTTCTTAAAAGGACACAGCCACAGTAGAATTTCTTAAAAGTTCTTTGTTCATTTCACCTTAAGTTTGGAGCAGTTCATCCCTGCCAATTCTCGCCATGAGAGCAGAAGTTTTGTTCAGGCTTGTGAAAATGAAATTTAAATATGCAAGAAACGGTTCCTAATTCATCCTGCAGATCTGCATTCACTCCAAAGGTGAATTCTTGAGTAAAGCACCAACAAACTGCAGCACGGAGATTTACTGGCTCATCTGGGGAATATTTTAATATTAACAAATTTCCAGCAAGGTTAGGTTTTTACTTCCCCTGTCTATAATTAGCAGGGAGAGAAAAAAGGCTGAGAACAAACAGATGCCATGGTGACACTGAAAAATAAAAGAGAAGAAAGACAAATGGAATAAACAGTGTCTCAGACAAGTTAATTAGAAGCACTCTGCAGTTCCTAAGGCCTTTAAATGGTCAGCTCAAGAGACAACGCTGTCATAAAGGGATTATCATGGATTTCACAGATCAGTGATCAAGGCCTGCATCAGATTTTAAGGAGAAAAGTTGTGCTGGGAAAACAAATTAAGAAGAGTTTGTTTTCATCAGTGCAGGGACAAATTCCAAAGCCATCTATCAGTGGATGCAAATGAATCACCTCATAATAAATGATAGTCTCCTTTGGGAATTGTCAGCTCATCACCTCAAGTGATGCTTTGAGTGCTTCTTCAATGGGAGAGGATTTAACAAGATGCAGATCATAACACAGGAGTTGCTGGACTGTACAGCCCTGTGATTAAAACCTGCTTTATTCCCTAATTTGTGCCCACCCTTCCCTTAACTGCTGCTTCCTCCCATCTCCCCACAAAGTCACTGGCAGCACTCTGAGCCCTGTGCCCCCGGGCCAGCTGGTGTGGTTCAGTTTTCAGAATTTATTAAATGTTTATGCCATCACTTAAGGCACATCTACACCTTCTGATCTCCCAGGAGGAGAGGACACGGCCCCGAGTTGTGCCAGGGGAGCTTTGGATAGCAGGGAAAATTTCTTCATGGAAGGAGTGGTCAGGCACTGGAGCAGGCTGAGCAGGGCAGCAATCAAGGCACGAATATTTCCACAATTAGAAGCTTTCCCAGGGTTCAGAGGGTGAGGGCACAGACCCTGCAGATCACGGCCACCTCAATGGAGATTCCAGAAAATTCCTGCCACCAAAGGAGAAGGAACGTGGAGACAGGAGCTCCAACCCAACAGATTGATCTTAGCTCAGATAATAAGCAACAGGTAAAACTAGTATTTAATAGAATTCTATGTGAAGCCAAAAAAAAAGCATTTACAGGACAAACTGCTGCCAGGAGCCACCTTTGGGAGGATATTCAGAGATTTCTCTCCCATATGCATCAAACCCTCCAGGTATTTATTTGATGCTTTCCTGAATTCCTCCAGCTTCAGTCCCTCCCATTCCAGCCCTGGAGTTGATGGGAAAGCAAACTGGGCAATCCTTTCAGAGGAAGTGAGGGGAGTGTGGAAGGGAAAGGGAAAGGGGAAAGGAAAAGGGGAAAGGAAAAAAAAGGGGAAAGGAAAACAAACGGGGAAAGGAAAAAAAAAGGGGAAAGGAAAAAAAAGGGAAAGGAAAAAAAGAAGGGGAAAGGAAAAAAAAAAAGGAAAGGANGGAAAAGAAGAAAAAAGGGGAAAGGAAAAAAAAAGGGGAAGGGAAAAAAAGAGGAAAGGAAGAAAAAAGGGGAAAGGAAACGGGAAAAAGGGAAAAAGGAAAAGGGAAAAAAGGAAAAGGGAAAATGCTGGTGCCTGCAGTGTGGCAGGTGCTGAGAACACAGATTGCAGCCCCCACTTTGCCACAGCACAAAAGGCACGGATCATTCCAAGCAATGCTGCTGCACAATAAAACACAATGAGCAGGACTTGCTTTAACAGAGAGCCTCTGTGATTTGTGCTAGACTGAGCTAAGCAGAACAGCCTCAGATGTAATCATCTTTTAAGATGTTATTTCTTCAGAAGAAACTATGCAATTATTTACAAAGAATCATAAACACACCATAAAAGTCAGGTTTTAAATTGCCCCTGCACATGCCATCTGTCAAAATAATTTTTTACAAACAAATCAAAGTTTGGAAATTGATTTGGCTGCTGCTGCCATGTGCAGGAGAGCTGGGACCAGCCTATCTACAAAACCCCCTCCAATTTTAATTTCTCACTCCGGGGCTGGCCCTCCCAGACTGAAGATGAATAAAGTAATCATCCTTAAAGAGCTTTGCCATTGAAAAGGAAATAATTTAAAGAGGACAATTTAGCAGTTACAAAAAAAAAAAAAACAAAAAAAAAAAACAAAACCCAAACATGAAAACTATCCTACTGCATTGTGTCTCACTAATTAAAAACTTCAAAAATCAACGAAGATTTTTTAAATGGGTTATAGTGTTTTCTTCTGGAAGCTCTTGTTCTCTCAGTGCACTTCTTATTGGTTCATTTATTAAAGTCTCAGGAATTCAGAAAGAATCTGATTCTGGATTTCTGTGGAATGAAGGAATTAGTGTGATTTGCACAGAATTAAAAGCTTCATTACAGTTAGTGGAAAAACCCTTCTGCCTCCTCACACTGCCCTCATGGACATGGGGACTTCCATCTCTGTTCCTCCCAGCATCCAGAGGTCCTGAACCCCAGCTGGGACAGACTCAAAGTTACAAATCATGAGTGGGACCTTCAGCTCCATGGAAAATGTGTGGATCCCAACAAAAATCCTGTGGCTGTGGCACTCAAGGACATGGTTTAGTGGTGGGTGGAGCTCTGGGGGAATTGTAGGGCCTAATGAATAGAAATTTCATTGTAATATTTAATATCCATGAAGCTCCCTTCTCCCAGCCCAACACAGCCTTCTCCCGATGGGAGATGGGTTAAATAATTGTATCTACACTGTTGGAGGCAGAAATGCAGACTGGACTGCCAAAAGGGATTCAGGAATGGAATTCCAACCTTCCCAGCCACCCCACTGCCTCTCACCCCAACTAATTCCCAAACCCTTCTCCATGTGCACAGAATTTCATCCCCTCTGAGACACTGCATTTTTCCATGCCTTGGCTGAGCTACACTGAGATTTACACCCAAAGTGGTGATAATGCTCCAACTAACAAATAGGATATCCATAAATGCGTGGAGCTCCAGCTGGAACTCCCAACACCAAAGCATTCTCCATTAAAGTCATAAATGGGGATAATAAAGAGTCCAGAATATTGTTCCATTCCTTTTTTTAAGAGCTGCAGTGCAAAACAACTGTGAATTCCTTCCTCACCAGGAAAATACAGTGGCTCCATTTTATATTCAAGCACAGAAAGCACAGCTGACAAAGCCATAAAGCTGCTCCTTTCATGTCTGACCAAAGAAAATCCACCTTCAGTAGTTAAAATGTAATTAAAAAATAGAATTTCGGCCTGTTTGAAGTTCCCTCTCCAGGTGAAAAGTCAGTTGAGCTGCTCCACTGAAAAATATTTTCATTGTTAGTGTGTCAGAACAGAGCTCCAGCCAGCATGAAAATAACCAATGCCAGAAATTTTTAAAATTGAACTATATAGATTTTTAATAGTACAGAAATGGGATCAAGCAGAAGGTGAAATTGTTTCTATGAACTGGTTCTGACACTAATTTCCCTTGGGAATTTCATTCCTAACTTTTTGTTAATTAGTGGAAACAGGTGGTTACACACACAAACACAACTCCAAGGGCAGTTTAGGGAGAACACTGATCAATGAATGAGAGCAGAATCCCAGCTCATTTCACACCAGGGGAAAACTCATTCCCAAGCTCAGCCTAGCAAGGTTTCCCTGTGCAGAAACCAGGGACTGTGCTCCCGTGGACAGACTGAGCTCAGCTCTGCTGGAAAGAGGAAGCCCAAGGAAAATGCCAATAAAATCAATATTCTTTCTGTATTTTTCCACATAAGTAGAGGACAGCATTGGAAGCATTTGTCATTGAAACATTGGAAATGTGGAAAGCCAGGTTAAACTGCTTCAGGAGCTGCCCAGGAACTGGATTTACTCCTGGAAAAGCTCAGCTTCACCCTCCTGTCTCCCTCTTCTTCCCACTGGATGCTGCACAAGGCCAGACCAGGATTCCAGGTACAACCCCCACTCAGGAGCCACAGAAACCTTCCCCCAGTGGAGAAGAGGAATTCTCCACCTGCTTTGCACTCCCTCCCTTATTCCCACTGCAGATATATTGGAAAAGTGCTGGATGGGTGAGTTCTCCTGGAATCACAGACTGCTTTGTGTTGGAAGGGCTCCTTCTCTTCAAGGTTCTCTGTTCCCACCCCTCCACTGGACCAGGCTGCTCCAAGCCCTGCCCATCCCAATCCAGGCACATCTGGAGCCCATCCCTCCCCCCACAGTCCCTTCCCTGAGGGCACAACCACAACCTCCAACTTTATATTCCTCACTGTGCAGTTATGGAATGTTATTTCAAACATTAAATTCCTCCTCGTGCAGTTATGGAATGTTATTTTCTGGTCCAGCTCTATTCCAGTTGCAGGAGACCTTTCAGAGAAAGAGCACCCAAATGGATCACAGAGGTGCTGCTCGTTCCTCCTGTGCCAAATTTAAATAAATTAATTAAAATGGTCATTAAAGCACCCAAACAAAACCAAACCAGAAATCCTGTACATGCTCCCTGGATCTCTCCTCTTCAGGATTTGTTAATCCAGACCCTTCCCATGATCCTGGGAGTTCTCTTCCTGACTGTACCACACACAGAAAACAACCCCATATATTTAATACTTCATATTTTATTTTACATTATTTTTTATTTCAGCAATTGAACACTAGTTCTATCCATCACACCAGGGAATTAGAAGTCTTGCACGGTGTGACTGAGCTGAGATGATTTTTTTTTTTTCCTTACCAATATATTAACTATTCTGGAATCAGTATATATAGACATTTCTTTGAATATTCACTCCATGTGTCTCTGGAGGCTTCATTAGAAATTCCACTGCATTTGATTTAAAACATATATTTTCTCCAAACTATCTGAATAAGTAATGAATGAAAGAAATTCCATCCATTTCATTAATGAAGCCATAAATCAGGGGCCTGAGTTAAGAAGCTGTATTTACTGCTCCCCTTGCATTATGAACGTGGGGGGAACTCCTGAGCAGTTCCTTCCTCCTGTCAATATCCTAAATAATTCAGGAAGGAACCTCAGATTGATTTCTCATCTGTCCATCCCATTCCCAAATAGCTGGGTTTCTATTTTCACTAGAACAATATCAAACTAATTGGAGCAGTTTGCTCCAATTTACAATTTATATTCCCAACTATTGGATGAAAATATCCTGTGGTTTGAGAAAGTTTTTCCAGGCTGGATCTCTTAAAATTCCTGTTAACCAGGGCCCTCTCAGCCACACTGGGCACTAAAATTCCCCTCTGTGACACCTTTATGATTCCCTGCCCCATAACTCTCACTGAGAGAGTTCAGGAGCCATTCCTTGCTCCTGATGAACAACTTTGGGGATGAACTTTTAACTCAGAGTTCTGGAAGCTCTCCTTTAATGACTTTTCTGTGCCAATCAGACAAAATGTGAGCAGAGAAGCTGACCCTGCCTGTGCTCCCAACCTCCAGCCCAGCACTTTCCTCAGGAGCCAAAGGGCACAGCCATGAAATGTTACACTTGGATAATACAAAATTTCAAACACAAAACTCATTAGGACGTGGTTTGATAGATTTAAACCCCTGGACAAGCTGAAATTGGGATTGTTTTCTTTCCCCCCACCAGTATCAGAGTGGGGAGCATCGCTGTAAAGAGGGGAAAAATAAAAGACCCTTGCAAATAATTAAATGTTGCAGTCAGGACCATGATTTATTAATGAAGACAGAGCAGCCTATGGCCAGGACCTTGAAGTCGTGGTTTATGATTATGACAAAGCTGATCTTTAATTGCACCAACCAAAGCCTCTTTGTCTCCTTTAGCTCACAGCAACATTTACTGCCTTCCCTGCAAAACTCTGACAAGAAATGTGCAGAGCAAGGCTCTGGTTTTAGCAGAACTCTTTTACAGCTTCTGTGAGGATTAAAGAGGAGGAGTTTGGAGGAGTTAAGCCTGGCACTAAAGGATGCTTAATTGCAGGATAACAAAAATGAAATTATTTTACATTTCAAGCTTTACTTCGCATTATTTACTATCAGTTGTCATGAATCCATATGTCTGTATCATCTCCCCATGCATTAATCAAATGAATTCTCAAATCCCAAACACTTTGCAACACTGAAACACCACAGAACATTCCCTCCCATGTCATCTGAGCTTGTACTTCTACTAATTAGATAATTGTGCTCATTTTTGCACAATACATAGTAATTATGAGCTGAGTAGAATTTACAACCGTCCTCCTGGATTAGGATAAACAAATAATATTTTTAATTATTTCCTTTGAGGATATATTTTAGTTTTAATTGCCAACTCTTTCTCCACGATATAAGGACCCAATAGGTTCTTCCAGGGCAAGGGAATTCTTTGAGATTTCCTCAATCTTTTCAATTGAACATGCTCAGCATTATTTAGCTCCGAGGATTGTTCAGTTCATCACCTCCTGTGCAGCTGCAAATTCCAGCCCAGCGCCAGAGCAACCTGGACATTCCCATGTTCCACAAAGTGGGGCATCAGGAGCTTGCAGAAGAGACACCAAAATGGGTTCATTTTTTTCCCTCTGGTCCTGAAAACCAACTGGAAATCACACCTGGGAGTCACAAACCCGCTGCTGATGTGGGGTGTTTACACCTTAACCCACTAAAGGTGCAATTTCAACACAGTCAAGGTGAAATCCACCATGCCAGATTTAAAAGGGTAAGAAATTGGTTGAGAAAAACTCCCTGTAAGTGTTCAAGGCCAGGCCGGATGGGACCTGGAGCAACCTGGCATAGAGGAAGGTGGAGAGTGGAAAGAGATGGTCCTGGATAAGCTAAACCAAGTGATTCCATGATTTTATGAACAAAGAATTTCCTGATCAACCTCCTAGATCTTTTCCTTATAATCCACAGCACACAATCCTTGTAGAGGAGCACCAGAACAGGGCCCACAGTGCCAGGAAAAATCTCCTTTTAAACAAAACACACCCCACAGTCACCTGCAGCTACAGAAGCTGACAAACTGCAAGGGAAGTGCTGACCTGAGAACAGGCAACACAAGATCTCTGGAGTGGGAAAATGAAGACAAATCTTCTGCTTTAGCCAGTTTTTCCATAGAAACAGCTGCCCTGGGAAAGCAGCTTTGGGTATGGAGCTCAGCTGTGACAGAACAGCCACCTCCACCTGGAGTCCAACTGCTGCACCTGCTCATCCAGGAGCACGCTAAAAACCTCCAGGACCTGAAATATTCCACTTGAAGATTTATTTCCAAGAGGATTCATCTCCATGCAGGTGGGGGTGCCCCAGTAAAACCAGTCACTCTCAGAGATGACACGCTCACACGGACACTGCAGTGACCCAGGTGCCACCAGACAGGGTGGGGTCACCACAGCAGCCAGAAATTCACCTGGGTCACCACCCTGACCTTGGGCTCCCTGGGTTCTGTTCTCCCTGCAGAGCCCCTGTGGTGCATTACTGTTCACTGCCCTAAATCATGGAATGCTTTGGGCTGGGACCTGGAAGCTCTAATTCCAACCCCTGCCAAGGGCAAGGACACCTCCCACTGTCCCAGGCTGCTCCAAGCCCAGTGTCCAACCTGGCCTTGGGCACTGCCAGGGAGCCAACCACAGCTTCTCTGGGAATTCTATTCCAGGGTCTCCCCATCCTCCCAGCCAAGAATTCCTTCCCAACATCCAACCTAACCCTGCACTATTCCAGTTTAAATCACACCACTTAACAGCAGCTCTTTCTCCAGAACAAAGCAAACAGAACTCTCTCCTCTCTGGCTCAGGATTTTAGGAAACCTTTGGGATTGAGATCTCCTGCTTTTGGTGATATTACATGGCCCCAACTGTCCCAGTAAATCAAGTGATGTTGCTTTTCCTCTCTTGTTTCTGCAGGGACAACACTGAGGTTTCTACATCTCTCTCACCACTCACAAAACCTTTTACTACATTTTGCTAAGCACTTTTGCTGTTTTTTGCCCAATTTCAGCTGATTACATTTCTCCATTTCCTAAGAGCCTGCTGTCTCTCATTTTGTTTGATGCTTTCATGGACACTCCAAGCTCATTATGAAATGGAAGCTCCCCTCCCATGTTGTTTTGGAAAGTACCACGACTTTAATTACCAGCAAAGAGCTCGATGTGGGGCTGAGACCATTTGAGATCTGTGTCTGAGCAGCACCTGAGCCTACAGACAATAAAAGCCTGTACAGACAATAAAAGTTCTGCTCAGCTCTGCTGTCACCCTGTCATCAGAGCTGTCACCGAGCACATCCCTGGCAAGGTCTACACAGCATGTACAGCCTTGAAATGGTGAAGTGCAGCTCTGCAGATCTGTCTGAAACGAGCAAATGCAAAAATAACCGAGATTCAGAATGCCTGGGCAGCACAAATGTTCTGTTTACCCAAGCACCCATCAAATAAGTGCTGAATAGGGCTCCTTTTAGGGAAACTTCTGCTTCAGCTTGCAAGCGTTTTAACAAGCCCTTAGAGCCTCCCCTTCTGGTGTAAATTCCCTTATTTTTAGAAAAGACAATTAGTCTTGGACTTGCTTGTGACTAAGCACCTACAGGCACATCCAAATTTGCACAAAAAACCACAGATATCTGCATATTTTAAAGCCTCTCCAGCCTGGTAAAACAGAACTTTTGGGAACACATCATATGGGAAGCAGGAAATCAAGCAAGCACAGCTGGGTAAGCAATATCAGTTCTCTCTGAGTCACTGGCTTATTTTATATATCTAATACCTGGAAAATACAGGTTCATCCCATTGCACTGGAGACATCCCTCTGGCTTCAGGTGAGCAGAAGCTGGCAGCTGTAAATACCCTGGAATTCTCCAGCATTTTACAGGGTGTGTGAATGAGCTCAGAATTATCTTTTAAAAAGTTTTTCCCTGGCCTCTTGTGCCAAACATTGCAATTTTAAGACTGCTGCTGTGTTGCATTATGCTGAACTTAATGTCCACTGAGAAAGACAGCTTTATTTTTCTGGTGCCCACATCAAAGCTGATAATAGGCACAACTATTAAATGCTGATCTTTCCAAAATCTCAGCCACAAGCTCTCATTGGCTCCCACCTCAGAACACTCATTTCAGCCCAGATTTTATAATATCAGTTGAAAGGTTTAGGACCCAGCATAAAGAAAAGAAATGCAAGAGACCAAAGATGAATTAAACATGGAAAAGTTACACAGCGGCTTGAAATTTTTATGGAAGTTCCCAATGTGACCTTCTCAGGAAATTCAGGTGCAGCCCTGATAAATCTGAGATAATTCCTTCCCATTCCCCAGGGATCCATGGGATTGAGGCCCTTCCATGAAATTATTTGTTTGTCCCACTCCAAGGTTGGTTTTTTGCAGACTCTCATCTTTTTGAAACAGTTTCTTGTGGCCAAAATAGAGTAATGCAAGGATTACATTATCCAAGAAATCAATGCCATCCCATTATTTTACGTCTTGCCATCCCACTATTATTTTTTTTTTTTCCTAGGATTGGCTGAGGTTTCTTACAAATCAGTATTTCAAATGATTTCATCAGATCAACTGACTATAAAGAGAAGGAAAAGGGGGAAAGAACCCAGGGAAATTTCATTCCTGCTTTTACTCCTGCCTGTTTATTTTTGGGACAGGACATAAATTTCTGCATCTTCACCAACCATAAAAAGTGATTTAGTGAACCAAGGAAAGAAAAAAAAAAGAGGATTCAACAATTAAAGAACTTGGGCTTGTTTAATTTATTTACTTTTCTAGCAGCTTCCACTTAGACCTTCAGCTCGTTACTCATCTGGAGTTTTAAGAAGTGCAGATTTAGCCCTACTGTAGAAAGTGAAACTTTGCAAATAAATCTTTAACTTTCTTTTTTGGTTTTTTGTTTGAGACTTCTAGCGAGCTGAGTTTTTTTCACCTGATGTTGTTCTTACTGTTGTTTTTAAGTCACTTAAGAAGATAAATCAGCAATAAGAGACTCAGACACAATAAAATAATTCCTTTTTTAGGGCTCCAGTGAGATTTTTTTTTAAACTTTCTTTTATTAACACAGTTTGGAATTTTTTTATTTCTTAATTGAAGCTCTCCCCATCCAAAGTACACAAAGCGATAACTGACCAGGCATTAAACTCATCTTTAGGTGCTGCTATAAACATGTGCATTCCAAATTGAGTGGATTTGTTATTAAAGCTTAGAACAATTTGACTATTAATTGAGAAGAGGGTGATTTTTGAAGTTGATTTAACATGTCATAGATATTTGGGGTTCTTCACGTTAAAGAATTACATCAAAACCCCTGTGAAATCTATGGATTTCAGGTAAAATTCATAAATTAAGCACCTGTTATTCTGAAGGATACAAATAATTTAAGTCCCACAAAATAAAGATAAAAGCACTTTTTCTAGAAACCAAACGCTGGTGCTTTCACATTTTATCTTGGCATGACAGCATAAAAATCTTTGAAAGGTTTTCTGAGTGAACTTTGGGAGAAAGTTAAACTCGAGTTATTGATCTGGAAGCTGGCATGCTAATCTGTTTTTATTTGAAGGGAGAAATAACTCTGCATGGCTGATAATCTACTTCTCTTATATTCTACATCTCCTGCAAGAATTTTCTTGCTCATGCATAGATTGTGTCTTATCTAGTCCTGACTGAAGTCAATAGCGAGCTGCTTGTTTGTTTTTTAAATAGCAGCTGCACTGGGTATCTCCAGGGAATGAAAAAGTGAAAGGATTACAGTTTTGACCCGTTAAAATTGATTTATTAGAGGGATTTTTTTTTTTCCTCCTATTATGTCCAAGTGATGAATTGGTCTCTCAAGTTAAGGCTCTGTGAAAAACTGATTTGTCAATTGCAGGCTGACCAAAAAAATTGGAAAATTACCCACTTCAGTTAAAATATGCAATGATTTGTGTGGTTTGGTCTTTTCTTCATAGACATGAGAAAAACATGTATTGCCAGAATGTTTCATGGTGGAAAACAAGAATATAAGGATTGAAGGGATAGCAGAGGACTTTGGGTATGACACTCACCCTGACAGGAGAGCTGGGCACCCTTTCTGCCTTGGATGGACCCAAAAGACATCAGGAATTAGAAAGAAGAAACAGCAAAAGCCCAGAAGTGATGGATGTATCTCAAATATATATTAAAAAAAGGAAAATCCAGTTCTTCCATACCTTCTCCTAACTCTCATATCTCCCTAAAATTCACAGGAATTCCAGGGAATAGTAAGTGACAAAAGACAGGAGGAGAGGGTTTTAGCAAGGTGAGAAAGGAGCTGAGCTGCAGCCTGTCCTGCAGGAGCTGGGACTCCCTCAGCCACCAAGGAAATCTGTCCTTGGGCTGGGACAGGGAGTGATTTCCACCCCATGCGTTCTGCTACCTCAGATTCTGACCCACAGACAGCCCAGGGCAAAGCAAAACACCCAGGTGAGCAGCTGGAGCAGAAAAAACATCACTGAGGGGTCTAGGGAAGGAAAGTGAATAAGGATGTATATAATTTATCCCTTGTTTGGGATGGAGGAAGAGGTTTTTCTCAGCAGCACAGTGAATGGTGGCAGCACTGATGTCCCAAGGCCAGGAGCAAACACCTGGGCACACATTTCCTGTGGGAGTCTGGTCACCCCAGAGCAAAGACAACAGCAAACAGCACAGACATCCCCCAAAAATAGTAATTATAATAAATATTAAAATAAATAATAAAAATTATTTTTAAAGAATTTAAGAAAAATCAGAGTATTGGCTGCAAAACCTATCAAGGATTCAGCCTAAACCAATACAGAGTGACACAGTTGGGATCCTAACACTGAAAATTTGGGATAGGCAGAGCAGTCCCAGCATAGGGCATGGATGATCCCAGCCATGGAGCCCTTGTGCCACCACCCCTGGCATTCCAGAAGCACAGAATATCCACGTGGGATGTGCTGTGACTGTATGGGGTGCCTGGGATGCACACAGGAGGTTCAGTGCTGTTTTCCAAAAACCTGGAAAGGTTTTCCTGGGCTCTCACAAGGAGGAAGGTCTCACTGAAGTGTCCCCAACCAAATCCAAGAGAAAGTGCCAGTGGTGCCCTCTGCCAGGCAGAGGGACAAGCCAGGCTTTGCAGAGCCCAAACCACGAGTCCTGCACACCACAGGCAGCCCCCATGGAATTCCCACCTCCCATCCCAAAGTGACCCTGCAGCCCCTCTCCCTGCTCCAGCTTCCTCAGCACCCCCAAACCACTGCAATCCCCACTGCTCCAACTTCTGAGGTCGGATTTCACTCGCTGCATTTTCTTTTTTTCCTCCCCCTTGTGATAGATTTCATTTCAATAGATAGGAATAATCTGAAAATTGGTTCTCTCATCTTTACCAACAACAGCTACTTAGCGGCGCACTGAGAGGATTAATTCTGAAGTAGTCTGAAAATGTCAAGTGCTTATTAATTATAAGTTAATTGGAGTTAGCATTACATTATGGTAAATAATAATAAATTAACATAGCTGATGGGCAAGTGAGAAGATCTGAACAGCATTGTGCAGGCTCTGAGCAAGGCTTTTGAAGAAACAAAGTCTGACTGATGGCTTTCAGTGAATTCACTTGTACAGAGAATTCTTACAGATGTGGAGAATGGAAAATTATTTCTTCTCACCTATCAGCTTTGATTCACTGTTGGTTTTCTCTGATCTCTGGCCTGGAGCAAAAGGCCTCCATGACTTTTAGGAGAAGTACAAGCTTTAGCATCAATTCCTCTCAGCTGAGAGCCTCTCAGGGAGCACCATGGAGGATAAAGTGTGCATGGAAAACACCTTTATCCTGAAGTGGGAATAACAGGAGCCTCAGCATTTGTGATGTGTGCAATAATCCAGGTGAGTGGGTACAGCTGATTGGATTTGAAGAAGTGAAATCTTTCCTCTGCAGCTGAATCCCCACCTTGAAGTTCAGCTGTGCTCAAAGGCTGCAGGCAGGAGAGCCCTCATTGTGCTCAGAATCACAAATAAGTCAATCACAAGTCAAAAGTCACAAAACAAACGAGAAACGAGTTTGTGCCTGATTCCCCAGCTCCAGCAGCTGCCTGGAGCCAGATACAGCCAAAGATCAGGTGGTGCAAAAACTCCTTCCCTCCCCCACATCCCCCCATTCCCTCCATCCCTCCTGGAATGAAGCAGGGGATTTTGTGCAGTGTCTGTGCGAGCACGTTCAGGACTGCACGTGGAGCGAGGGAAATCTGAGGGATCTGCAGCTCAGCCAGGGATTCAGGAAGTCCTGCTCAGATTTAGAGCATGGTATCATTTCCTGCTTGGATCTGAAACCCCTGCTCATGGCTGGAAGAAGATCTTGAGAAGAGCAAATGATGAGATGTGGAAGAGCTTCAGGACCTGCTGGCCACAACCCCAAAGTTCAGCACCCACCTTTTCCTTCTCTGCAATTCCATGGGCCTGTCAGAGAGGATTGTGCATTTATCATTTGGTCTAACGAAGATTGAGTCTTTTCCTTTCTAAGCAAGCTCATGGGAAATGATTTCAGACAATGGGCTACCATAATTCTGGAGAAAACCAACTTTTTAAATCCCTTTTGGCCTTTAAAATCATCCTTTAGCAAGAGAGGATTTTTATGTTCTTTGATGCCAGAAGTTCATACCTTAAACTCGCCAGTAGTTAAGCCTCTTAACGAAAACAAATGAAAAAGCTTTACAGATCAGAAAGGTTATTGGCATCAATATCCTAAATCATATTTTGAGACTGTATGAACTAAGTAAATGTTCCAACTGAGCCAAACAGCACATTTACATTTACTGTTATGAGAGGAAACACTGTGCTTATTTCAAAATATATATATATATATATACACACACTATAGAGAGATATTCTGAGCAAGTCCTGAAGTGACTGAAGAGTGCAGCTCATTTAAAACACAATTAAATAGCACATATCACTAATATTATTGCAGGATTTCCTTTCCCTTTTGTTTAACTCGGGCCTGCAATAGAAAAGAGCCTTTCATTCTAATTCTTTCAGTGGGTGCAATAATCCCCTTGTTTCTGAAGCATTAGCAGCAGATTAATGCTGAGTGCCTTTGCAGGGCCACAGGAACTGTGCTGCAGTCAAAGGGAGCAAACTCCCCCTGGAGCACCATCCTCACTGCCCAGGTCCCAGTGCTGGCCATGGACTTTTCCCCAGGATTTGGATGATTTCTGCTGTGGATGGGTCACACTGCCACAGCTACAGCTCCCTGGCCCATGGAGCTTTAAATTACAGCAGCTCCTGTGCTGGAGACAAGGAGAAGTCATATTTCTTATTTCCTTGATAAGGTTCTTCTGCTTTATTTTCTGAGCATCCTGTCCAGGATCAGTGCCAGCCTGGTGGAACTCATGATCTAATCAGAGCAGAGCCATGAGGCAGCAGCCCATTCCCTGGGTGACACATAAATCACGTGGGGATGGGTGAGAGGTATAAACACACAGGTTTAGCAAAGCTGGAGTGGCACAGGGGATTAAAACTTTACTGTTAACGCACAGTGCCCTCACCTCAGGGCTGGGAAAACAAGGGCAAGTCACGAGGAACAACCAGAAACCATTTCAGCTGAATATTATAAATGTTGTCTTCTAAATCTGACTGCCAGGGGAGGGAAGGGCTCCCCAGGGAATGGAACAACTCCTCAGGCTGCCAGAGCTCCAGGAGAATTTGGACAACACTCCCAGGGATGCCCAGGGTGGGATGGTTGGGGTGTCAGTGCAGGGCAGGAGCTGGACTGGAGGATATCTGTGGATTCCCTTCCAACTCAGGATATTCTGTGACCCCCTGAAAATAATGGCTGTGTTAAAGAATATGGAATAACCTGGGAGAAAACTCACTGACACTTCCCATCAAACAGCCACAGCTTAATTTAGAAATTTCTGGGCTTTAGCTTTACAGGGTAGGAGGAGGGAAAAAATCATTCTGCAACCAGCTTCTCAGATCATCTGTCTCCAGCCTTGAAAGAAATGCCATAATATGTCAGTCTGTGCACTGACTGGCACTTCACAAGTTGCACCCAACCCTCTGTCGTGCTCACTAATTTCATTATTGGAGCTGCCTAATTAGAGGCCAAACAGCACAGAGAGGTGCTGGTTACCCGGGGACAAAGTGGGTAAGGGCCTGGTGACATGAGGAATGCTCTTTCTGGGAAGGAAAGAATGGAAAAAAATCAGAACATGATGATTTTGAAATAATAAATTTATCAGGAATTTAGCCCAGACTTCCCACTGAGCGTATTTGTCCCAATTTATATTCAAAAGATTCACAGACTCACAGAATGGTTTGGGTTGGAAGGGACATTAAGGATCATTTTTAAACCCTCTGCCATGGCAGGGACACCTTCCACTGTCCCAGGCTGCTCCAAGCCCCTAAGTCCAGCCTGGCCTTGGACACTTCCAGGGATCCAGGGGCAGCCACAGCAAATCTGGGAAACCTGTGCTGGTGCCTCATAATGAGAATCACTTTTTATCCATTTTTACAAAAAACTGCAAAAGACAAAGGCACAACTGTTTGAGACAACACACTGGAAGCCTAACTCCTATTCCAGATACGTTTTTTTCCTATTTTTAACTAAATTTCACTGGGCTTGGGAAAACGCCCTCCAACTTCACTGGCATTCCAGAAAAAAATCCAACAAAACCCAAACGACCAGTGTATCAAACCAGTTCCCAAAGCTTAAAAGCAGCAACAGAAATCAATAGCAGGCAAACAAATCCTCTGCTTAAAACAGCTCTGCAATGCTCTTGACACACCAGAGGAGAGTGGGGAAGAGTGCCAGTGCACAAAGGGAGGGTGCTGGGGACACTGGGCTTGGGCTGTCACACGTCCACGTGTCACACAACAAGGCTGGCTGTCATTTAGGAAGAGGAAATCTCTCTCTGGTGCAGCCTGGACTGTTTAACATCCTTGTTAAGGGATGATGGAGCATCATGACAAGGACATGCAGTGACAAGGCAAGGGGGAATGGCTTCAAACTGACAGGCTTGGATGGGATAGAGGGAAGGAATTGTTCCCTGGGAGGGTGGGAGGCCCTGGAATAGAATTCCCAAAGGAATGTGGCTGCCCCTGGATGCCTGGAAGTGTCCAAGGCCAGGCTGGGACAGTGGGAGGTGTCCCTGCCCATGGAATTGGTGATTTTTGAGCTCTCTTCCCACCCAAACCACCGTGGGATTCTCTGATCCTGACTCAGAGGGCTCTGTCTCCCTCTGACCTGCAGCAGGAACACCAGGATCCCCACAGTATTATTTTAATCAATGTTCCTTTTCACTGATCTCTCCAGCAAAATTACAGCCTCAGTGTGTTCTTCCTGAGCTGACAACACTCTCAATCCTACAACTGGTGGCGTTACATCCACGCCCGTGCAAATAAAAACACTCGACTCATCAGGGCTCTTTGTTCAGAGTGACTAATCCCATTCATCCTTCCCATCTGCTGGAGGATTTCTCTGAGGAGAAGAATGAGTGCATCCCCCTCACCCAGCAGGCTGGGGCTGGCTCCCTGCAGGAGCTGCCCACCGCAAGGTGAGGGTGACAGCTGGCAGTGGGCAGTGGCACTGCTGGCAATGTGACAAACCCCATCCGGTGTCAAACAGCCTCACAAGCAAGAGCTCAGCCTGTGAAATGCAGTTATCAAGCAGGAACAGGCTTCCAAAAACCTATCTGCAAGTTCCACAAAAAAATAAATGATATCCATGGGGGACAGCTCCCTGCACAAACCGATCACTCAGGCAAAAACCTTTCTAAAGGCAGATCAATTTTCCATTTTAACCCCTCCCCGTTGTCTCTAAACACCCAGAACGGTGTCAGTCCTACAGGACCTCTTTGATTTTGCCACTTCTGAGGAAAATAATTCCTCAATACTTATCTGCTCCCACAACCATAAACCCAAATATTCTCTGCATTTCTGTGCACGTTTATGTCCTCAAGCAGCCCCACAATTACCTCACAGAGCACCACGAGCCTGCTTTAGAACTCTTGCTGGAGTCAATGGCCACTCTTACACAAATGCTAATGGCTTGTTCCACGGATATTTCCTTGCAACATCACAGCAGCTGCATGGAAAAAAAAAAATCACTCCTACTGGGGATGATGGAGCCATTTAGATAAAGAGGGGAAACTGCTGAGCTGGCTTTTTTTTACATGAAGAGAGAAGAGAAGGTTCCTTGAGGTCACTGCATTCCAGCTGCCATTTCCAATGGTTAAATACCTCCAGCCCCTAGAGCTTGGCTGAAATCATACCTGGGACAAGCAGCTTGGAAAAAAAAAATTAAAGGGCTGTTTTTTTTCATTTTTTGATGAATTAAATGTATTTCTCTGGGTTAAAAATAGCTCCACTACTCCAGCCTGAGCTGCTGGATGCTCCCAGAGCTCAGAGCTCCTTCTGCTCCCTGCAGCACCCACCCCCTCCATCCCAGCTGCTGCTCCTGCAGGAGGGAGGAAGAGGAGGAGTGGGCAGCAAAGGCCATGGCACAGCTCCTCCCTCCCCCCAGCTCTGCATCTTCATTTCAGATTAAGGGAAAAAAACGTCGGAAACTCTTAAAATAAGGAACGTCCACATCCATGGTTTCTAATGATGCAAAGTTGCTCTACCAGGGCATTAAAAGGGTTAAAATGGCACTTGAGGACATGGCTTAGTGCTGGACTTGATCTTAAAGGTCTTTTCTTGATAATTTATGATTGCCTAATCTCCAAACCACCCCCCCTCATCTCATCAGCAAATCAACAGGTAAAATAAACTAAGTTTTGTGACCAGGAACATTTTTTTTCCATTGAGTTCTGCAGTTGCATTTTTGGTTGGTTTTAATTTTTAGGCCTTTTTCTGTAACTCTAGGATTTGGTAAACCACAGTGGATTTACCAACTCAGACTGGACCAGTTTTAAAATCAGGGTTTTGGAGTCTCAACATTTTCAGTCTGAACATTTTTCCTCCACTCTGGAAATCTGCTAAAAAAGATACCAGCAAGACTTTCCACCACTGCTTCAACTTTTTTATTGTGATCAAGGCACTGAAGATCTTTAAGGTGTTCTGTAAAAGTGATTTATTTCAACTCAAAAATTCAAAATGTTTTGCAAGTAACAGCTAAGGAAGTTGGGAGTTAAAATCTGAGGAAATGGGATTTGGATATTTGGCAGGAAAATCTGTTTTTTCCAGCTCAATAAATTTGAATTTAACAAAACTTTGACTCACTTGGCTAAAATGACTGGAATATTTCTTCAACCTGCCTAGTATTTATCATCCTGTGGTTTTGTTTTCAATATAAAGCAAGAGTGTGGATTATAATTCAAGTTAGAAGATTTAATCTAATCTGATTAGTCCTTTCTTCATAATCTGCACAGCCAAACTGAAGGGCAGAAGGCCAGCTGGTTTTTAGGCACTATTTTAACATTAAATCGCTGTGTAAATCAGAATTTCCAGCTTTGCAGAATGCACAGTTGCTCTGTCTGTGAGGGGAACAGCAGCAGGGATACAGATACTGATTCTCCCCAAATCTTTTCAGTGAAAAAAATAAATCAAAAATTAATTTAATACTTCCAACAAAGGCCAACATTTGCATCTGAAACCAGTCCCACTTCATTTAGGTTAAAAGTTGTAAATATGAGGAAAAGGAAAGATCTGGTGGGTGTTACATTGATTTTCCTAAGGAATTAAATGTGATTCATGGACATAAGTGGCACAGTTATAATGAAGCATCCTGAAAAAACCACACACCTCTAAAGCCAGATATTTTAGCAATTACACCAAGATTCTCTCCCCTGAGGAGAAATGACAGCACACGGAAAAATCAAAGAATTCTGATTTTGTTTCCTCCCTGCTAGAAGTGGAAGTCACCACCTGAAGACAAGAAGCAGCCCAAGGTGTCACCTGCCACGAGGCACAATTACAGCAACAAAAGAAGCAGGAGCAGCTCTCCTTGTTTTTGTCAGCAATGTGACACAGATGGAGACAGGAGGTGACACCCAGGGACAAATGATGTGCTTTGAACCTCCAGAATATCCCCATTCCCTGCTGGCAAATGAGGATTTTCTACTGGCATTGTCACACCACCTTCAAGTCAAGTCTGTTTAGCTCCACCTGTACACGAACATGGTGCTGTGCTAAGTTTTTGTCAACAAAACGAGTGTTTCAGAAGTTAAGCAAATAATTCTTGCCACAAGTTATGATTAACTTATGAGCCTGGAAAATCCAAACCAAAAAAAAAAAAAAAAAAAAAAAAAAAAAAAAAAAAAAAAAAACAACCACAACAAAAAAAATCACCATACAGAGATTTAAAATATCTCAGAATATCTAGAAATTAAATAAAGAGGTTTGGAATTCTTCATTTTTGATCACATCTCCCACACAGCCAATGGAAATTTTCCAGTGTTGACCCTCTGCTTTACATGACAAGGAGAGTAAAAATCCATCCTGGTCAAGGTGCTTGTGTCTCACACAAAATTTTCAGCTTGTCCTTGTTACTGGTGGAACTTTCTCTGCTGTCAGCTCTGTGGATTTCAACAATGTGCATTTTAATAACTCGTTAAACTCAATTCTGATAATGCAACATAGCATTAAAGTGAGACCCAAAAATCCCTTCTGAACACTAATACTCAAAAAAATTCTAAAAAACCCAACCAAACAAACCCAAGATGTTCCTAATTTGGTTAGAAACACAACTTTTGGAACTCTTTATCAGAAGTTATGAGAATATTTAATTATTAATGGCCTCACTTAGATGTGGCACCAAGGGACGTGGTTTAGTGCTGGACTTGGCAAGGTTAGGTTTTGGTTGGACTCAATCTTAAGTTTCTTTTCCAACCTAAATGATCCCACGAATCCGTGATAATTACATTAATGCACCTTGGCAGTCATCAGTGCAAAGAAAAGTCAGGAGAACACCTCAAACTGGGATAATTTGGAATAAAATACACCTCCTGCATTTCCCAAAGGATTGAACAGCCTCTTCACATCCCAAAGATTTGGTTTAAAAATGAAGATTCCCTTTCTTCCAGTTGGATACATTTTGTTTCCACTTGAAGAGAATGAAAAGCAACACATCCATAGGATATTTTCCTCCTTGAACACGGTTAAGTGTTCTGTTTGTAGTAGGAATATAAAAAGATTTCTGCACCATTTTACCAACCAGCTGAGCAGAAATATCAACACCCACTTGAAGGATTTTTCCTGGGTTTAAGAGTTCCCCTCAAAGTGTCATAATAATCCATTTTCTTTAGATTCCTTTAATTCACTGCTTCAGCAAACACCCTTAATCTTAATTTTTATTCATCACAGGAATCAGCCCAATGCTGAGACGTTTTGTTTTCTACATTTTTGCAGCTACAGAATGTGAGAGTCCAGTCAAATTCCTGTCTCCAGGAGAACATCCTAAGAGGCTCAGTGATGAAGCAAACTCCTCCATCCCTACCCAGCCTAAACAGGGAAAAATGCAGAATTCCACCCATGGCAGCAGAAAAGCAAATTTGGGTCAAGCAGAGCAGGTGTTGAAGACAGGAGAGAGGATTTCCTTTTCCATCCTTCTCAGTTCCTTTCTTTCTCATGGCAGAGGAGGAAAAACTTCCCAACTTTTCAGCCAAGAGGGCCCTTGGGAAAGTTTTACAAATTGCCAGTTGTCACTGTGACATTGACTTTTAAACCAATCCCTACACTCAATTAATTTGCTGCTTCAGATCTTGCAAATGAAACTTGAAAAAAGAGCAAATGGAAGGCAAATGATTCATGTTTTTGTTGTTATAAACATCCAAATAGTCAGAGATCCCAACAAAGTCAGGGAGTTCCAGTGCAGGAATTTTAAAGGAGAGTAAATCCCCATACACAGAGATTACAACAGCTTTGATGTGCCTCAAATTATCTGTATTTTTCCTTACAAGTTGAAAAGAATCTGCTTTAGAGAATAGGCATCCTTTGACAAACAGCAATCTCCCCAAAATTTTGATTGTGTGTATCTGTAATGCAAATTATGCTAATAATTTAATAGCTAAAACATTGCTATTATTGCCAGGGCCAGATAAGTGAAAATAATATTTATAATCGAAGCTCACACAGAGACAGAACTTATAAATATTCCAGTTAATTGGTCCGAGTCATCTTTTGTGACCATTAACCTCTGATTTTCAAATTAGTTCCAGATGGGTACGGCCTGACAATGATGTGAGGAAAATGCTAATGGAAATGTCCAAATATAAAACAGATTTACAGATCTGCTAAGGCACAGCCCTGTGTGATTGACTGAGATTTTCCACCCAGCTGCCATTTGGGATGTTGGACTGCCCAGAGAGGGAAAACTGGAGGGAATCAAACATTCCCACCTGCCTGCTTGGATGTGTTCTTTTCATTTGTCACGTCAGGAACTGCTGGGAGTTCTCAGAGCCACTTTAAAGCTCACAAGGTGTTCCCAGACACCACCTTTGTAACCACAGGGGAGCCTGCATTAAAATATTGCCTTTTTTCAGGTCCCAAAACAGGGCTGAATCCATTCATTGGAAAGGAAAATCCACCTATCCTAAAGGGGAAAATCAAGTTTGCAGCCCTCCCATCTCCTAAATGAAGCCTCCGATGGTTCATTGTGGGAATTTTGGGGCTTCCTAAAAACAGAGGGCAGACAGACTGAAGGGAATAAAAAGCAGTTCTATTCATTGAATTATTCAGGTGCATTTAGGGCAGACAAAGCCCCCCAGGGGCTACACCCAAAATGGACCACGGGTCACAGGATTTCACACTTTGATAAGTTTGGTCCATTTGCACTTTGGGGGTTAATGTTCCAATTACAGCTCCAGGTAATGAAGTCATTTACCCCAAGTTTGCTGCCCCCAATCACTTTTGTTTCCATCCCTGGGGGCCTGAGGCAGTGAGGTGTCCTTGATTGCCAGCCTGGAGAGGAATTGTTGTGTCTGCCCAAAATGGGAGAGCAGCAGCTGACACTGGATGGAGTTTAGAGTTACACACCACAGAACTGCAGGGTTACAAATGTATAAAAAATATAACAGCTAAAATCAATTAAAGCACATTTTTCTATGACAGAGTGACCTCCCCAGGAGCTCCAGCAAGCACAGACATTTCCCAGTGACCATCAGACTGTTTAAACGGGAGACAGAGGAAAGCCAGGGATGCACCTTGGAAATGAAAAGGAAGTTTGAAAACACAGAGCAGCTGACTGCTACATCACATCAAATTATTTAAAATAAACAGAAGATATTCACAGACACATTAAAACATTACAATGAGAGAGGGAGGAGGAAGTGACAAGATTAATCCATTTATTTCAAGCTGCTTTAAGGCAAAGCTAATAATCTATTTTTCATGACATGGAGTCAAACTTAATAACTGCATTTTAAATGAATGAACTTCCTGTAATGTGTCTCTAATAAAGCATTAGGTTAACAAAACATGATCCAACTTGGGGATTTTTTAATTTTACTCTCACTATTTTCCTTGTGTATGTATCACCAGTCTGAATAACTAGTCCAGTAATTCTTAAATATCCAGTGCTAGTGAATGAAATCCCAAGAAATTTCTTTAAAAGGCAATTTTTTTTGCTGGGTTGAGTCCTGTTTGTGCATTTTCTCTATTAATCAGAGTTAAAGCTCTCACCCTGGAATACCTGGAGTCAAATCCTCCCCTGGAAAATCTCATCTCTACATTCTTTTTCTCACTGAGGGAAATTGCTCTAATTTTCCAGCCCAGGAATGCACTCACACACCATCCCTTCAGCTTTGGTGGCATTGGACAGAGAGGAATTCAAAATGCAGCAATTTTCAAAAGAGCAGTGTGAAAAAGACAAAAATCCACATATTTAATTATTAAAATTAATTCATAGAATCACTGAATGACTTGAGGTGGAAGGGATCTTAAAGATCACTGAATTCCAACCTCCCAGGCTGCTCCAACCCCAATGTCCAACCTGGCCTTGGGCACTGCCAGGGATCCAGGGGCAGCCACAGCTGCTCTGGGAATTCCATTCCAGCCCCTCCCCACCCTAACAGTGAAGATTTTTTCCCCCTAATATTCCTGATTATATTCTCCATGTAATAATTGTTCCTTAATAAGTTAAATCTTATTAAGACTAAGTTATTAAGAGATGCTACCCAGTGACATAAGACCTAGTGGGAATTTAAGGCAATACAAGTATTTGCACCCCTGTCTTTTATTCACTTTATTGTGGAGTTAAATTTCTCCTGATTTGCCTGGGAGCTGAACCAGACGATTCCCCAAGGGAATCATGGAATCAGCAGGGACCAGCACATCCTTTTTCCTTGATTCTGCCCGAGCAGCTCTGATTTTTCTCCCAAAACCACAAGTGCAGGCCCTGAGATCTCTGTTCCAAACCAGCCCCACAGAAACACCAAATTTCCTCACACAAGTTCGCGTTCTCTGAACGAAGTTGCAACATCAATTTTCCAATTTTACGGTCTGCTGCCTCCCAAAAATCATATTTTGTGGGACCTCAGCAAGCCAATTCATGTACACACACAACTTTCCTCGTTCCAGTAATACATTGATCCAAACTCCAAAATAACACTTGGACAGTTTGGATTATTTGACTCCTCAGGCCCCTTTTCACTTCCTAAAATCCAGCAGGGTTTAACCCCCTGGATTCTGATCCCTCCACAAGCAGTTTAATTCGCTGTTTCCACATTACATAATCCTTCTGTCATTTTTAAATCTTGTTTCATATTTGCAATATTAAATCCTGCACATCCTTCACGCTGCATTATTGACCCTCATGTTTTACACCAGGAATTGTACCTGACCAATTTTACACCAGGAATTAACACCTGACAAATCAGGTGCGTTTCAAGCTTTTCATGGGAAGTGGAGATGCTGCCTTGGAAAAAAGAACAATCTTCTCATCACTCCATTTGAATGTGTCAGACCCCAATTCTGATGAGTAAATCACAGTCAGTGTTATATTCTGCACTCAGTGATCAGCCCAGCATTTGAATTTAACACCAGTATCTCCTGAATTTTACAGGAACATTCCCATTTTATCCACTTGCTGACTTTTTTTTCCCCCACCTGTCAATGGAATGTTTTATTAGGACTGATTTTTCCATATCAGCAGCTTGGACTGGGTTTTTTTTTTGTTTGTTTGTTTTGTTGTTGTTGTTGGGGTTTTTTTGTTGTTTGTTTGGGGTTTTTTTTGGCAGAGCCAACATATTCCACCTGGCTGCAAAACCTGAAGACCAAATCCCACCTGGTTGTTTGGTTTGGCTTTTAAAGCAGCATCATTTTCCTCTGCTCTTTTTTCCTCTGGCTTGTTCTCAGCTTAACATTTCCTCGTCTCTCCTCTTATGACAAATTCCCAGGTCTGAACAAATCCCTGGGCTTTCAGTGCTGAGACTACACCGGGGTTCTACAGCTCCTGATCTAACATTTCTCAACCTGCATTAGCAGAACAAATCCCCATGGAACTCCTCCTGCAGCCTCCAAGAAAAACATCACAGAAGTCAGAAACACAAAAAAGAGCAAGGTGCATTCGTGTTAATGAAATCCAAACCTGCTGTGGTGCAAATTCCTTCCCCAACTCATCCTCTTCCATCAACAGACAAAACCAAACCTTCCATCCAATGGCTCATTCCCAGCGCATTTTCCCCCAAATCCATTTCTTTTGTCAGGAGTTAAGAATGGGACCCAGCATCACGAAATTCTTTTGCAGAAGGACAGGGTCACCTCCACAAGGAAACTTTTTAGAAGTAAAAAAATCCAGAGTTCTGTAAAGGGCTGATTTCCCTCCAGAGACCCAAATTATTTTGATATAACAAAATACTGCAAATTGTGCATATCCACAGTAAAAGTGCTTTGCACATGGTCTAAACCCACAGCAACTACAGCCTGTAAATACTAAGAAAAAGAATTTGGGTTTTCCCTGCTGTCTCCTTGCTTCCTTACTTCAGCATAATTCCAAAGGATTTATTTTTTACCTGAGTCCACAGGGTTCCAGGTATCTCTTAAACATTTCATAGCAGTAAAATTGAAATTACTGTTCATTCCCTTCCCCTGTTCCCACCTCCCAGTTCCCTGACATTTGCAATCCAGTCTCCTGTCCACTTCTTCCTCCTTTTTTCTCAGTCCATCACTGTTTTAGAAGCAACAAACTTCCCTCCCAAATTCCAGCCACTATTCTACTTCCATCAGCCAATTACTTCTAGAACTACTTAATTTCTTCCATCACAATCCACTTCCACTCAAAAACCCCTCTTTTCTTTTATCCTAAACTAATTATTTATCTAATCAAGAACTTCCAATCCTTCCCCTAATTATCAGCCACGTGGTAATTCCACAATCCTGGGATAATAAACAGGAATGCCTGCAGAATTCAGGTAAAGTAGGTAAAGAACTCAGCACCTGTGAGTTGCTGGGGGTTATTTTAAAAAAGTTTTCCTACTCCAGTAGGAATGCCCAGTTCTGAATACATTGCTGGATGTTTAGGGATTCACAGTTTAGGAGAGAATCCTCTTGCTCAGCCTTTTGCTGCTGGAGCCTTCCCAGCTCAGAGCTCAAGGTGGGAAGTTCAGCATCCCTTGGAACATCCTTGAGGTGCTCCTCCCTCGCCTGCTGATTGCAGACCCCTCATCTTTCCTCAAACCCACTGCCTCCACCAAAATGTTACCAAATTTCACCAATATTTCCATAATTTTGTGCTGTTTTCATTTTGGATCCCTTTTCCCATCATGATCTATTTTCTGTTTCAACTACTGCTATTCCTTCACCTCCATAAACACAGATTTAGTGATGCCTTTTGATGCTTGCCTTTAAAAAGACAGAAAATGAGAGTTTTAGGCAAAGTCCACCTTCTCTGAAGAAACACCACTCTGTTTTTAAAGGCCTGACTCTTTCCTCTGCCAATTTGTTTATGGACATAAGACATAATCTCTTCTAAACTCTCTCTTTGCTTGTTTTCTGTAGTTTTATGTTTCCTGCCATCTGGCCTCCCAGCTCTTCTCCACCCCTGCCAGATTTCCACTCTTCTGTACCTGGATGATGGGTTTGAATTAAAACTGCCATAAAACCTCTCAGCTGCACAAAAGCAAACAGAAGCAAGGAGGGGACAAAAGCCCTGGAAGGATTTTTGAGTGGCTCTGTTTGTTTGTTTTGTTTTTTTAAATCATCACCTGCATTTGCTGCAAGTTGACTTTGATCCTAAGGATCCTTAGATTCCTAAATAGCAAACAAAATATTCCCTCACCACCTCAAACAAAACCCTCTGTGCTTTGGGTTGTTTGGTGGAATTTTGGTTTTAAGGTCTTAAGAGCAGCACTGTCTCATTGGTTAGCATCTTATAATTAAAATAAAGTGACCAATTCCAGAATTCTGCATTTGCCATGCAATTCCCACCCCATCTTTCTGAAGGATGGCAGCAGCAAGCCTAGAACAGAATTCATTCACTTTACTAAAGTGATTTGTCTTAACCCCTCAGATGACACCAAAGAAGTTTCTGCTTCATAATGCTGAGTCATCCACCAACATATTTTAATTTTTTTGATAATTTTAGGATTTTTTTTTTACAAAATCTAATTTAAAACAAGATGATGAGCTTGCCTCAGAGTCACAGGCTAATTGAAGCTTTGTGGCTCAAACCCTAAACTGAAGTTTATTTCATCCATTTGCTAAACATGAGAATGATAACAGGGAATTACTCAAAAATCCACAGCTCCTTGTAGAAACCCATGACAAAACTCCAATTCAAACAGAGTGGGAGGAGGGCTGCACTTCAGATCTGTATTCTTGCACTGTTTCTCTTTTTCAACAAAGCACTTCTCCTCAAACAGTCTTTGCTTTCTTATCTCCTCAAACAAACAAACAAACAACAACGGAGGGAAAGGAAAATAAAGCAGCCAGCTTGGAGCTCAGAAATACACTGACCCATTTCACCAGCTCTCTTATAATTTATTACCATTTTTTTCTGCCCTTTTTTTTTTAAACCATTTTTGTTCAAGTCTCCACCTTCTCATGAGATCCTGGCTGCAGACAGAAGCCCCCACAAAAAGGAGATTTTTGTGTTCAAGATGTGGCTGGAACAACTCAAACCCACCCTAAGCTTCTGCTTCTCCAGCAATTCCTCCTGACTAAAACTTTCCCAAGCCACACCACTCCATTCAAGCCCTTCAGATCATTCCCCACAGGAATTTCACCCCTTGTTTTAACCCAACTGGTGTATCACTCTCAATCATTGATATTCCTCCTTGGACTGTTCCTTCTACAAACATGATTTGAAAAATTCGTAATATCTAACCACAGAAATCATCATGAAGACAACAGAAATTCATGCTCTTTGTGTGATATCTCATCATGGAAATGCTTCTTCTCTAGGCATGAGTTGTCAGCTTTCTGAATATTACACCAGGCTTGCAGAAAGCTTTTTCCATGCATTTTTGGAAGGATGGAAAACTGTGTGCTGCTGTGTCCACTGCTGAGCAGGCAAAAGCACCTTGTGAGGTGGCTGAAGCTGCTTTGGCTCCCTCTGTTCACTTCCCAACCTCCCTGTACAGCATTCCAAGAACAAGTCTGATCTCCTGCCAGTTTTCCAATTCTATCAGAAAATAATTGCCAGAGAAAATTAAACCTTCCATGGTGGAACCTTGCAAAGCTGATTAATGGGGAGCTGCAGCTCCTGCCTGGGAGGTGGCTCCTTCTGAGAATCAGCAATGTGACCTCCAACACCATCACCAAGTGCTGCAAAGGCCATTAGAAAGCGTTAATTAACCAAAATACTTTTTGGCAATGGGGTTGCAGCATTTCTCTGACTGGTAGTTATACA
The DNA here is from genome assembly GCA_013397075.1 of Rhabdornis inornatus. Lineage (NCBI taxonomy): Eukaryota > Metazoa > Chordata > Aves > Passeriformes > Rhabdornithidae > Rhabdornis > Rhabdornis inornatus. Next base: position 230,153 of record VWZS01001445.1, read on the forward strand.
ATTTTAAATGTAAATAATCTGCAAAATGTATTTTCTAGGAGAATATTCACTGGAATGATGCAAGAGGAAGTTTTTGAAAGATCTTTTTGGTAAGATAACCTCAGACACTTCTGCTCTCATCTCTCTTCCTGCACAACACCTCACCTTAATACTCTGAATTGTTACCATCCCCTTCCAAAAGCAAAGTCCCCTCTCGTTTTATTGAAGATGTCCTTGTCCTTTTGAAGAAAGCTGGAAGAATCTTCAAGGCATGAAAGTCAGTTTGGCAACTAAATAACTCCCCCACCTGTACAGCCTTCACTCTGCCCCTCCTGCTCACTCAGCCTCATTGTGCTCCCTTGGAAATTTATTCCCCAGGAAACTTCCAAGCAAGAACTGAAGCACGAGCATTGGAAATAGGCAGGAGCATTTTAGTACCCAGACTGTAGGAGCAGATTTTTCTCCAGGGTGAACAATAAAGTGGTAGAACTTGTGCAGATAAATCAGCAGGAGAGTGATGTTCATTTGAAAGAACCCAAAACCTGAGTCACAGAGCCCTGAGATTGCCCAAACCTTGAACAGGCGAGCCCTTGCTGGCTCCAACAACTCAAAGCTTTCAGGGTGGGGTTTGGCAGCTGCCTACTCATCCCACAGGGAAAAAGGCCTCCCAGCCATCAGGAATCCCAGAGCCCCAGCATGGTGTGGGTTGGGAGGGATGTTAAATCTCATCCCATCCATGGCCAGGGACACCTTCCACTATCCCAGGTGGCTCCAAGCCCTGTCCAGCCGGGCCTGGGACACTTCCAGGGATCCAGGGGAGTCCACACTCCTTTCCAGTGCAATGGACTTCAAGAAGCACAGATCTCTTTCTTCTTTAAACACCTTCATGATGACAGTGAAAAAAAACCCTCTGCTGCATGTACACTTTGGATTATGATAGACACAGTCCCAGCAGTGATGCATTTTCTTGTAAGGAATATTCTTACAAGAATTCTCTTCTGGAATGAGTTGTCAAATAGTGCAGCTTCCACATCCCCACCCTCTTGTGAGAGTCAATGTCATTGTGGCTTTCAAAATCCTCTGCAAAGACCTGGATTTCTTTACTTGCTCCTGTTGCTGAGGAAAGGATTTACTCAGTAATAGAGGATAAGTGATTCAGGATTCAGGAGGGCTAAGGAGAGAGCTCTGTAGAGCAGCACAACCCCAAAAATTCCTCAGAGACATTTCCCTTGGCCTGGCTGGGGAGCAGGAGCAGAGGGACAATGCCTCCAAATGTCTCAGAGAATTAAAGAATTATTTGGGCTGGAAGGGACCTTAAAGATCACCCAGTGCCACCCCTGGGTGGCAGGGACACTTTCCACTGTCCCAGGGAGCTCCAAACCCCGATGTCCAACAAACCTTGGACACTTCCAGGGATCCAGGGACAGCCACAGCTTCTCTGGGAATTCCATCCCAGCCCCTGCCCACCCTCCCAGCCAGGAATTCCTCCCCAGTATCCCATCTAAACCTCCTCTCTGCCACTTTGACGCCATTCCCCGTGTCCTGTCACTCCAAGCTTTGTCCCACATCCCTCTCCAGCCCCTTTAGGCAGCCAAAGCTGAAAACTGACCCCACAGGAGAAACCTTTTCAAAATCCTTTTACCATCACAAATTTCTGCCATTATAAAACCAAGGATTTATTGTTCTTGGTATGTTTCAATCTATATTCCACAAGGGCCACAAATAAGGGAAAAAAACCCTCATTTTGACATCTACCACTCAAGTGTGAAAGTAACCTTTAGCTTTAATAGTTTATTCAGGAACTGTCCCGGTGTTTTTAATTAGCTAATGCCTCACTAAGATCTGCAGGCCCCAAAAGAACATAATGGTTCTATCAGCCAGCTCTGGTTTAATTTCTCTGGTTTTAATGTAGCACACCATCTCCCAGCCCACGTCCCAACTGTAATTAGCATGGCTAATTACTGAAGCTGGATGAAGCATGGTTGCAGTTGCTATAATAAGTATATTTACTGTAACTCGAAGTACATTACTGATATTACAGAATTTATGATGAAGGCACAGTAAGGAAAACGCCAGTGCCATTGAAAACTCATGGGACTGGCAGGGAGGGGGAGAAAAAAAAGTGGATTTTTATGGAAATAGCAGATCTCTCCAATGAATTAGGCGATTTCCATGATCCCAAGTGCTTATGAAATTTTTGTTACATAAAAATCTGTTCACTGGGAGGGGAAAAAAAAGGGGGGGTGAAGAGAAAGAACACAAAAAAACCTCCTCAAACAACTGGTAAATCACCACTTTAAAACAACTGTTATAAAAGGGGAAGAAAATGTACTTCACAAGCTTTAAACCACATCACAATATTATTTCCTTACACAGAGCCTATAAAAGTTCAAAACCTATTAAAAATGGGTTTCGCATCTTTGAGATTCGATAATAAATTCCAAAGATGTGAAATCCCTTTTTAATAGGCTTTGGATATTAACAGTACCATTTCCCTATAGGAAGATTAGAGCTGAATTTACAGATCTCCAACGATTTCAGAGTGAGTCAAGCAGGCAGAACTCTCCTCACCCTGATCTGCACCAGGGATTAAGACACTGAACTCTCTAAATTTGTCTTTCATTGATAAATATTAATTCCTGTCAAAGATCACTTCCATAAATAAAGGGATATTCACTCTTTGCAGCTGGATCATGCTCTCCTGGGAGAAGCAAGTGTATCCATGTAGGTTAATTGGAAAAAAACTCAAAATTATAAGTTTAGCAGGTGGTGCTACAATATCTCAGACATCCTCCCATGATGTTCACCAAGCATATTGAATAAAAACTTGGTTTTTTTTAAAACATTGAGTAATTTAAACACATAACCTTGCCAAAGAACCAGTGTTTAGTGAAAATAAAATCTAGGCTTTATTGGAGAATCCTTGGGTTTAACGGAGAATCCTTTGGTTATATGTGGGGGGAAAAACTGCAGGAATGAGCTTGAAAATTTAGGGTTGCTAAGCTTAATCGCCATTAATTTTTTCACATTATTATTCCAACAGGAATTCCTTGGAGTTCTCAGCCCCACATTGGGTAGGGTGTGACCCCCGACTCTCTGCAGGTCACTGCCCCAGCCCAGCTCCTGTGCTCAGGAAATTCCCCCTGTGCCCTGCATTCCCAGCCCCTCAGCTGCTCCCCTGCCTCCCAACACAAAGCTCACAGCAGCAGGAATAAGGAACAAGGCATGAAAAAAACAGAAATTAAATCCCCACCTTCTGCTGCTCCATTTGCACAGGATAAAAATGCCTCTCATTTTGCCAGTGTCATTTTTTCCCCTGATCAGACAAGTTAGATCCTATTCCAGCTGGCAGAAGAAGGCCTCACCTTTTCATGATTTCTAAAATAAAGCCCAGTGTGAGCAGCTGACAGAGTGAATTTCACAGCAACAGCAAACACTGGCAGCACTTAAACCTCACTATTCTTGAAAATCACCCATTTGTTTGGTGGAAGCAGATGCAAGCACATTTGCCAGCTGTGCAATTCCACAGAGTTTCCATGTCCATTGGGGACTTTTGAAAGTTGTTTTAGTCATGAAGCCCAGGCTTGAGCTGCTATGGAGCCAGCCCAGGTCAAAGAGAATTGTTGCAATGACTTCAACAGGCAGTGGATCAGGCTGCAAATGAACTGAGCCTGATTAACAGCAGGGCTGCACTTGAACCTGATCTCGAGCTGGTGTTGGCACTTCAGCAGGCACTTCTTCAGCAAGAAGAGCAGCTGCTGAAGAGGGCAAAAATCAGAGAGTAATTTCCTCCACAATACAACTCATCAGAAAAAAAAAAAAAAGCCTGAAAGAGATCAGCTTTCTGTGAATTCATTCAGCCCTCACCGCAACAGGCACAGGAGAGGTGATTGAGAATTTAAGCTCTGTATCCACACACCTATGAACATTTGCTGCCCTTAAACTCCTGCAGTTCCATGGGAAATGTGGATATTGGCATCTCTGATTGGGAGGACTCTACATTTAAAATGCAATTTCATTAATTTAATGCTATAAAACACTTTTGACATCCAACTTGACTTAGATTTGGCAAATAACTGAAGCTGCCAGTGTCTTTTTTTTTTTACCAATCAGTGTTGCAGCCAGAGTCTGAGGAGCTGCTCATCCCACCACGCTGCCAGGCTCCAATCTGGCAGAGGTCTATAAATGGCCCAGTGTGCAGGATGAGTAATTTCCCTGCCTCACAAGGGTGGCTCAGACAATACTGCTGAGCAGATGCACAGATTTGGGCATCTCCAAGTACACATGTCCCTCTGACAGCTCAGACACACCCTGAGCCTGTCCACATCTCACAGGCTGAACGGTTCCAGTCTGGCCTCCAGACATGCTGGGGAAACTCTGCCAAAATTCCACCTGGAACCCAGACACTCCCTGGGCATGGTGAGCCCATCACATCCCTTTCTGCTGCTCTGTCACATCCCTTCCCTGAGTACAACCACCAGGATTTGATAAAAACCCCCAGAGATAACCAATTTTCTCCCTCCATCTTCCTGGTGGGGCCACATCAGGGATGGGTTTTCACTGGGAGAAGCAGAGTTGTGCCTGGGTTTTATTTTGTTATTTTCACAGACCTCTTTTCTACCCTTGGAATTAATTAATGCTCAGCCTCTGCTGCTCATTTCCACTTCATTCCTCCCTCATGATAAACATGTCCAAGATAGCCCACGCCAGTGTAAGTCATTGTCCTTAAGGTGAAGGGAAGGTTTAGATTAGATTTTTGGGAAGAAATTCTTCTGGCACAGATTCCCAGAGCAGCTGTGGCTGCCCCTGGATCCCTGGCAGTGTCCAAGGCCAGGCTGGACATTGGGATTGGAGCAGCCTGGGACAGTGGAAGGTGTCCCTGCCATGGATGGGCTTTAATGTCTCTTCCAACCCAAACCACTCTGTGGTTCCAAGTGTGCCCTGGAGATCCTAATTACATCTATGACATAGAAAACAAAACTAAATAATTAATATTATCTGGGAGAATATTCTTTTTACTTAATCTCTTTAAACCTACTTTTTCACAAGGAGCTGATGCAGCAAACACATTCCATAAAACACTTTTTACCTCCTGAGTTCATATCACACCACCCAAATAAAACATGACATGAGCATTTAAATAACCCACCCAATGCTAATAATTCCCTCTAAAGAAACACCTTTCTGTATTATTGTTATTATTTCATCTGGTACATCACTTGTAGTTATGAGTCATAATTCTGGAATTGTGGAAGTTACTCTAATTTTTTTCTGAAGGATAGAAAGTTCAAGTTATTTGCAAAAGAAACCAAATAGAAATAATGACATTAATACAAGTCTAGGAGAGAGGCAAACAGCACAAAATAGATCTCTCTCCATGCCTGTGGATTCAAATTTTGACTTCATTTGCTTCACTGAGAGGTTCTCTCACAATAAACAGCAAACAGCCAAGTTCACTTGGAAGGAGAATTTCAATATATGTGTTTGCTGAAGAGTGTAATCACATCAGAGGCTGAACTACATGAGAGGGAGAATTTCTGAGGGGTCACAGAGCATCCTGCAGCTGTGTTACTCACAGAAATTCAGTTTATGAAACACCTCCTGTGGGGCTCCAGCAGCCAGACTCTGATGAGGGCTCCGAGAGTCCATAACCCTGAGGGCATTTGATACAAAACCTGCAGAGATCCAGCAGGCTCTGATAAGTTCAGGAAATCCTCCATGGCCAGCAGAACCCTTATCTTTCTCTTTCTGATTGTGAATGGTGACAGTAACCACAGAATCTGTGTTGGACTTGTTAAAAATATTAGGAAAAAAATCTCAGTGTGACCATCTCGAGTTTTGCCTTACCCATTAAAGAGTTAATCTCTCCAGTCCACAGCAAATGTTTGCAGTGAGAGACAACTGAGCTAAAGAAACCCCCCCTATCTAGAGAGTAAAATGAAGCCCCTGACTACACAATTAAAATTTCAAAGCATCACACATCTTTCCCCATCCCTGGAAGTGCCCGAGGCCAGGCTGGATGGGGCTTGGAGCAACCTGGGGATGTGGAAGGTGTCCCTGCCATGGCAGGGGGTGGGATGGGATCAGTTCAAGCTCCTTTCCAACCCAAACAAGTCAGTGATTCTCTGATCTTCCCACCACTAGAATTGGCAGCATTTAAATTCCAGCTTTCCCCTCCTCATTAACGCTGATGTTCCCTCACCTTGGAGCAGAAGGGTTAACCCCGAGCCCAGGCTGCAGATTTGGAAGGGAGTGCTGTGTTCTGCAGGGAGGCCAGGGGAAGCACATAGTTCATTAAATAATGTGAGTAGCAATGAGGGTTTACACAAATCAAACAGGGGGTTAGGTAATTGTGATGTTGCTTTGTGCTGCACCACCTGTCAGGAAGCACTTCCAGCCGAAGACTCAATCTGCTGCAGAGCCTCCAGATGATTTCTAATTAGTGTAAACTTCAGCTGTGCCACAGAGCCAACCAATTGGAAAGGGATTTTTGGGGGGTTTTTTGTTGACTCTTCCACTCTCCTCCCCCTCCCAGTATTGTAAAAATGGCTTTTTGTTTTGCTTTGAAGAAGGCTACTTTATCAGGAGGAATTTCCTCTGAGGGAAATGTCAGCTCTTCATGGAAATGGGGAAAGGAAAGCCCAGCTGTGGGGGGGGANAAACCTGGCGGGGGGGGGGGGGAAAAAAAAAAAAAAAAAAAAAAAAAGGTCTTTTTGGGACTCTTAGGACCAAATGGAATCCAGGAAAGGTTAAGGCAGTGCACATCTCTGCAGTAGCACAAAAGGACTGCAGGCCAATTAACACCACTCATGGATTTGGGGGGGTTTGTTTAAAAATCAAACATATTTTAAATGGTTACCGCAGATAGTGATGGATGCTGTAAGAACAGAACAGCCCAAAATCACAATTTCCATTCCCCCTAAAAAAACCAAGCTATTCCAAGGTGCAAAGCTGAGTAACCCAGGGCGGTCCTGATGAAAGGTGACCCCAAAAACTCATTTCACAGCAGGAGCATTCCCACAGCTCCTCATGAGCCAACTGGGCAACAAAACCTGACATTTCCTCTGAAATTTCTATTCCTTTATTGCTTTGTGAAGCAATTCCAGGAGTCTGGGGCACCCTGACATATTGAAAATTAATAAATCACACCCCCAAACCTATTCAGCCCATTGTTCAATAGCAACAAGAAACCAAAAGGACAAAAAGAGTTGAGCAGATGGAAGAAGGTCCAACAGATCCCAGGAAATGGCTTTTGCCTCTGACTCCAAAGGCCACAGAAGGCACATCCAGACAAGGAGCGGTTTCCAGCTGGGAAGCCTCAGGTCTTACAGGCTGCCCAGGGAAGTGATGGAGTCACCACCCCTGGAAATGTTCAAAAAATGAGTGAGAAAACGAGTGGATGTGGCACTCGAGGGCACGGCTTAATGGTGACTGTGCTGATGGTTGGACTTGATGACCTCAGATCTTTTCCAACCTTCATAATTCTATGAATCTGTGGAGATTCACAACTTTTTTTCAATTTAAAGAAAACATACAGAGACAATATTCCTTGCCTTGAAGCTCAGAAGAGAGGTTTAAAACACTGGATAGAGCATAACTTTTTTTTTCAGTAGCTGAAATTACCCCTAGAAATACAACCAAAGCTGTTTGGATAAAACAGAATCCTCGCTGCCCATTCATCCATGCCTGAAGCCAACTGTGTGCTGTGCTGCTGAAGCATCCCTAACACTTCTGCTGCACTCCTTTCTTCCTTATTAAAAATAAAATAATAACAAAAAAAAGGATTAACAACCAGGCTCGAGAACAGCTGTTCTAATGAAACTTCTGGCCACAATAAAAATGGGAAACAGCACAAGTGTCAAAGCCTCAATATTCAAGTGTACTTCTCTACCACGGTTAAAGAAGGTTAGCATGAATTTCAGAGTGAGTTTCATCAATAGGGCAAGGAAAATAATTTTACTGACAGAGTTACCCATTCCAGCAGGAAATCACTTGACAGAACAACAATCAGATGCCATCTGACACTGGTAATTCAAGCAATACTCTAAAAAGTCCACATTCCTTACATCTGTGTGATCTGCCTCACCCAGAAGCACACAGAGCAGCAGCAGGTACCAACCTGGGGCACCCCAAAAGCTCCTGTCCCTCCCTGGAAGGCCATCAGGATGTGTGTGTGCTCCCAGCTCCCCTGCAATGACTGCCTGTGGTCAGTAACTCAGAGGATCTTTCACTCAATTCCTCTCCAGGCACAGCTCTTGGGAATCATCTCACCATTTCTCACTGCTTGGCCACCTAGAATTCCATGTTCCGTGCCTGCTCAGAGGAGTGAGGGGGTGATGAACTGCAGCAACTCTCATTATGGCCATTCTGGCATTCTCCTGACAGCCTACAACAGGGGCTTTCCAATTAAAGCTTGGCAAGGTGAAGCTTCTCTGGTAATAATAGATGTTGTTCTGCTGAGTGGGGAAATCTGCTCCAAGTGAAGTTCAGAGCTGCCTTTCCCAGAAAAAGAGACTGGGAAATTATTTTAAGAGGTCAGTGTGGAAGTTCCCTCATCCCCAGACACCTCACTGGCAGAATCTGACTGGATTTTGGACTGGGCTCTCACCCATCCAGCAGGAAATGAAAAGGGAACCCCTGTGCTGAACAGAAAATGCAACGGCAGCGAGGGGAGGCTGAGCTCTGGTTCCTCCAGAGTGAGAGCTGCAATCAGGAGCCAAATGAAAGATACAGCCCCAGTTCCTGAGTGTGCAAAAGCTGTCCCAGAGATGAGCTGGGCCACCCTGCTGGAATCGTGACAGGCTCCTTCCCCCATGTTCCAGCAGCTCTCCTCGGTCAGGAGGGGGATTTATCCCAAAAGATTGGGGCAGGAAAGGGAAGTTCAGTACAGAAATAAACAACACAGAAAAAGTACAAAACACCCATTTCGACAGGCTACTTATAGTTCAAGAAAATAAGAACAAAATACGAGTCCTACTCTCACCCTCTTTTTTTTTTTTTTTCCCACGAAGTTGGAAACAAATGAATTGGAAAGTCTGGGATATTTTCCTTTTTCCCAAGCCAGGTGCTGATCTGCTGCAGTCAAGTTTGACTTCAGAACACAAGACCTGCCAGAGAAGGGTCAGTCCACAAGCCCTCATAAAAACCCTCTACATCATCCCACAAAAAATGGCTTCACACAATTTGTAATTAAAAAACTCCTTTGTGATTATTTTCAGGCTGCTAACTGATAGCATCCATATAATTCTTGCTTTGTGACATAACAATTCTGAATTTGCCAGAAGTCCTTTATTTTAAAAAATCCAGGATTAAAACCACACGAAAAGATGTACAGCAGATCCAAATTCAGGCTGTACTAATGAGTTACAGCTACTGGAATTAGCTCAAGGAGGTCTGGAGTTCCTGGAACAAACCAGTTGTGCTCAGTCTTTATCTCCCATTTCACTCCCAGCAAGGTATCATAGTCCAAATACATCGAAGTGGGAGTAAAAACATAAATATTAGAAGAGGAGAACAGCAGAAATTAAGATGACAGTTGCTGATCTCTTCAAGAAAGCTTTTAAATGGGCTCTTACAAGAAATTATTCCACCTACCACATAAAGCAGCACAAGCTTGACTACAAGAAGCAGCTAACGCTGAATTTTAATTGATTTCAACCTGGGTAATTATTACAGAAAATGACTTACAAGCTTCACAAATTAATCAACCCAAACAGCAGCTTGACATTTTCAGCTGTTCCCAGGCAAGACTCCTGTTGGATCTGGGAAGGCCAGAACAGGCAGGAGCACGAGGAGCTGAGAGCCAGCACAGAGCTCTGGGGGTGATGGCACCGTCCTGGCCCACTGGCAATCCTGGTTTGGTGGTACCAGAAGAGCTTTGGGATGTTCCTGTGCACATCCCAGCATCCCCAGGCAGCTCCATAAGTCCCATCCTTAAATAATGCTGGCATTCTGGTGCCAGGATACTGCCACAAACCCAGCTGGAACAGCTCTCAGCTCCTCCACCCTGCATGCAGGGCAGTTTCTAGATGGAAATAAGGTTTCCTCGCTGCAGGAGCCAACTTTTTCCCCCAGCCACAGATTAGGGAGACTCTAGAATCCTTGGGATTTGCTTCTCAGATTCCCCATCACACTGTCAGTGAGAGGAGATGAGCCAAACCACAGCTTGAACATGACAGCTGGAAATTGGGGCTGTAGTAAAGAACCTGTACCAGCACCAGTTTTGTCAAGGATGCAGAGAGCCCAGCTCCTCACCTGGCACAAACCTCCCCTGAACCACTGCACTCAAACATTTCCACACCTCCTTTCTTTTGGGGCTGGGAGGATTCAGATGCAATTTTGCCAGCAGCAGCCTACAAGCAAAGATTTCTGCCTTGTGAGGAAGACAATAACCAGGAGTGACAGAATTCTTTTCCCACAACATTTCAGCTGCCAAATTACACAGGAAACACAGCTACGACATCACAAGGTAAGAAAATGGTATTTAAAATTATTCAACAGGTTGTACCACCAACTCTTTGCTGAGGGAGATGCTTCCCAGCACGAAGATTAAAACCTACTCTGGTTCTGGTAAACTTAATGTGTCTTTATCCTTTGTATTCTCCAGTCCCAGTGTCTAGGAAAAATAATAACCTCTGCAGCAGATCACGATCTCAAACATCTGCAGTGCTTCATCTACACACAGAAATCAGCACGAGATAAAGGAAGCTTTTGTCAGATTTTGCTGCACTTAGGAAAAGCTGGCAGAGATGGAGACACAAGGGTAAAAGGATATAAAACTTTCACACTCAGAGAGGCACTAGATGATACCAGTATCAAAAGTTACCATCATTTTTCTTCCAGACAACATCTCAAGCACTCGTGGAGAGGGCAGGGAGAAGGAGGCAGCAGCCTTATCCACCATCTGCAATTCTCCACTGGGTAAATAAAACACACCCTGGCCCATCCTGCCTCAGAAATGCAGCTGGCCAAGGCTCAAAATGCAGCTAGCACAAGGAAAAGATGCTTTCCAAAGAGTGGTGAAGTGATAAGAATGAGCAGAAACAGAAAGATCCTTGTGGTCCTTTTCCTTTCTGCTGCCAAATTTGTGCAGAGGGAGAGAAAAAATCTGTGACATCCACTGGGAGAGAGGGAGAAAGGAAGGGCAGGGAAACAGGGAATGTGAGGGTGAGGAATCCTCCCGAAGCCCTGAAGTTAGAGGGCAAAACTTCAGCAAATTGTTGCTCAACTGATTAAAAACATAACCAAAAGGGGAAAAAAAATAACCAAAACAAGAAACACCAACATTTTGTGTAACCACAAGCCAAGCTCCTGTTTTCCCCACAGCAATGAGCAACCAGAGCTTCCCACCACTGATGCTCAGGGGAGGAGTAATGCACATTTTTTAAATCTCAGTCTCAAATTAAAGTGCATTTTGTGCCTGAAAATGAGGTTATTCATCAGGCTTTTTTTTTTTTCTCCTCCAAATCTGCATACATTAAATAACAACACATTCTATTCCACAGCAGGTAGCAATTATCTAGTTAGTGCCTACCCAAACTGAATCTACAACTTTTAAGGCAGAGTTGACATCCATTGTGCTTCTTTATAACATCCAGCACAGAACTGAACCCTTGGAAAGAAGGATTTTGTTTCCAAAGTAGCAATAAAATCTGAGTTCAGGTCAGAGCTGCCATAAAACCAACAAACCATATTTAATGTCAGATTTGAGAAGGAGCCATAAGAAATATCAAAAAACTTGAAAAAACTTGCACACAGATGAGCAAATTCTTCAGCCTTACAGCTCTTGTGATAAAGACCTCTGCACAGATTTTCTTCTTCCCAGCCAGGAAGCCAAATTTTAATTCATTTCTCGTATTTTGGTTCAACTAAAATTGATCTTGAATGTTTTAGTAAAGAAATACTGAAACCATGTTATCAGTGTGGTATAAGCATGAGTCCCCACTCACATTATCAACAGGTTTCTCTGTAGCAGTTTGAGAGGAATTTAGTGACAAGCCTCAATTTTTTCTCTCCTCACTTTTTTTCCCCTAAATTCTTGCCCTGCTGGGGATAAGCAAGAGAAATAAGAGTGTACAAAAAGCATGTGTAATCTATTATTTGGAAAAAAAATAAAGGTACATAATCAGCTACTGAAAATAAGAGCTACCATGAACACAATGTCTTTTTTTCTAGGACATGGTCCCTCCAATACTTGCTTTGCCAAAATCCATTTGTCCAGGACCTATTTTTTCTGCTATATTAATATATTTCACTGTTTTCAATGGTCACAATTTATCAGTTCTGTACCAACTTGACTTGCCAGGCTTGCTTTTTTTTTTTTAATACCTCTTCTAGAAATATACTGTTTAAAAATGCATGGCAGAACACACTAAAAACCCCCAAAACATTCAGTGCTTACAGAACAACCTCAAAGTCCAACTCTTTTTTGCCCAGTTAGTTAATTCGCCCAAAATTAAATCATTAGTAGCAAGAGATTCTCACACTCCATTTGAGATGCTGAGTTCCTCCACAAAGACCTTCTCACAGATTTATTACCAAAACATTTCTGCAAACAAAACCATCAAATGGCAGAATCTGAATATGGGAATTGTGGCTTTTAAGATTTTTGCTGTAGCACAATTCACACACCACTGGGAACAAAAGGGTTTTTTTTTTTAAGTTATCAGTGGTGAGAACATCTGAAAAGCCCTGGATCAGTTCTCAAGTGTTTTGGTCACATTTTGGTGAAATCCTCACCACTCCACTTTTTGGAGCTTTCCATTCCCTGCCCTGTTGGTCTCCAAGCAGTGAACTTGCACTCCAAGACGTCCTCAGCTGTCTCTTCAAGCTCACACACAGTTCAGGCTCCAGATTTCAGTGTGCCTGCCAGACTGAGGATTTAATTCCATTAACTCCTTTAGCTGCCTTCACAGAGCAAGGGACAGCCCCCGGCATTTTCTGTGGGAATAAAGGAGCAAAGAGCACCAGTGGGTTCCAGCAGAGCAGCGACTGCTGGGGCATCTTGGAAAGCCATGCTGGACTCCGTGGCTGTGTGATTACAGCTAACAGCAATAAAATCATTTGCACCTCTGCAAACTGCAGGAGGCAGCCCAGCAGCAGCTTCCCAAAGCTCGTGTTCATAAGCCTGGCTTAAATTTGCATTTCTTTCCCCTCCTCTGAACAACACAGGTTGTTGGAGTGTGTGCTGAGTTTTGCACCACTAATTAGTGTTTTGTCACCAGTCTCATCTGTTTCTGTTCAGAGCCAGGATTATTAGAAAGGCAGTCAGGACAGTTTTTCATGTTCGGACTTGGATGTTTATTATATCTTATCAAAATTTACAGAAAGCAGAGCAGGACTTCTAGCTGCTTGCTAGAAGTGGGAAAAATGGCTCCAAGCTGAGCTTGTTTCAAGGTCTTTTAAAGCTAAACAAACTAATAAAAGTTTAACACTTATATTATTTATACTTTTGACCCAATAATAGATTTCCATGACCCTTAGAGTGATTTTAGACTGACTGATCCAAAGGTAACTACCTAAGTTCTGTGAAGAAGCAGGAAGAGAAGAAGATGAACAAGCAGAAAGACACCACCCAAAATTCTTTATCTTGTCCCATAGCTACTACTATACTGTAAAAACCTCAAATTTAAAACCCATCACTTAGTGAAAACACACACATTTAACCCACCACACATTTGTGATTTTTAACTCATTATTCATATTTACAAGTTTTCTCCAAGGTTTCAGCTCCAGAGCAGTGTTTTCCAGGGGGTCTGTGCCAGGAAGCACAGAAAGCTCCAAAACTCCAGATTCCTGAGATCCAACAACAGGTGAGGCTTCAATAGATTTATGCAGACATGCCAAGGATGTTGTTCCATCCTTCCCCGTGCTGCTTTTGCTGCCCAGTTCACACAAGTGCCTGCTCTCCTTGGCAGCAGCCAACAGCACTCACACAGCTTGGGGGGTTGGGAGTGTTTAGCCTGGAGAAAAGGAGGCTCCAGGGAGAACTTCCAACATTTTACAGCTCCCTGTAATGAGGTGAGTGCCAATCTCTTCTCCCAGGCAGCACAGGATAAAAGGAAATAGCCCCAAGTTGTAGCAGGGGAGGTTTAGATGGGGAATCTGGAAAAAAAATTCTTCCAGAAAAGGTTGCCAAGGCCAGGGTCAGGCTGCCCAGGGAAGTGGTGGAATCACCATCCCTGGATCTGTTTGGAAAACGTGTGGATGTGGCACTGGAGGATGTGGGTTAGTGGTGATCATGGTGGTGGGGCTGGTTGATGCTGGACTCTGATCTTAAAGGTTTCTCCCAACGTGAACAACTCCACGATTCTGTTCTGTGATTCAGATGGATTTTCCTGAAATTGTACCTCACTCCCCATTCCCTACATCCAGCACTGCCCTCAGCTCCTCCAGGAACAGGGCAGAGCCAGTCTGAGCTGCACATCTGTGGGGTTGGATGCCAACTCTGAGCAGTAAAAACAAAATATTACAGACTCTGTGACCTGAGCAGCATTCAAATATCAAATTGCACAACAGGAGATACAGAGAGCCTTTGGAAACCAAACCAGAGAAAAGGAAAGTTTGGATTTCTGGGCTTCCTGTTGAGCTGCTTCATTTCCTCACACACAAACTTTGCTCTGGCCCAAGACCCAGGAAAATACCTCGCAGTATCTTCATGTTGTGACAGATTTATTTTTCATCCAACACACACCTCCTGAGAAGACCCAACCCTGTCAGTCTGGGGCTTGCATCACCTCACAGCACTGAAAATCCCTTCTGCAGCACTGTGATTTATATAGGATATTCATTCTTATCTATAGTGAAAAGCTTATAAATTATCCACACTTCCTACCCCACTCCATCTTTATTCTGCCAGGGGAAGGTCACCTCACTTGTTTACGTCAGAGAGAGCAAAGTCACGAGGAGGAACAGACAAACCTGTGTGTACACACAGCCTTAATCCCCTTCATAACCCCAGATCCACTTAAACCACTTTTTATTAATTCCTATTTTTATATTCTTTAGGGAATAACAGGGGACATCCTGAATAATGTATATAATTCCACGTCCTCTGGAATGCCAAAAAAATTAGACTATTTCAAGATACATTAAGTAGCTTAGTACCAAGGCATAGGAACAAATCAGCAAAACCATTCCACTGAACAATGGGGGAAAATCACTGAAATTAAGAAAAGGAACAGGAAAATTCTTCCACATCATGATTGTTCAGAAATAATTGATTATTTAAAAATAACTGGCAACTCTCAAAGCTGGAATATGGTGGTGGGGTTTTTGTGGGGTGCACAGCTCAGAGCTGGCTGGTCAGAAGTGGCAGCTTAGCCATGGAAAACCCTCCTGGACATGACCTGGAGAAGTTCCCAGCTGACTCTGGGTGTTGGGTAAAGCCCAAACAGAACAAGCTCTGCAGGGCTGGGACTCAACCCAGAACCCAACAGAGCTGAAGGCAGATGCTCCCTCCCATGGTTTATTTACCCAAATTCTATTTTGCTCTGCATCTCTGCTGCTCTCTCCTCCTCAGTGCTCACATCCAACACATTGACCATTCCCAAAGCCATTAAGCCTCTTCAAAACCCAATATTTCTTATCCAACAGTCAAAAGAACAGATTGGCTAAAAAAAATTGTTTTGAAAAGCGTTCCTTCCCCTGGACTGCTCCAACCTGGACCCCTCACTTAAAAAGACATTCTGTAAACCTTGCCCATCTGATGGAGCACAGCCAAAAGGATCATTATGTCCAAAAGCAGGGGAAGGAATGGCTGTGCCATGTGTTTAATGGGCAGCTCCACAAGGACAGTGGGGCATTACCTGGTGGATGAATCACCTCATTAAACAAAGCAAGATGCAGCAGGAATTGGAGAGCAAGGCCCAGAGTTGCTTTGACCGGCCACAGGTTTTGCAAGAACATCATTCAAATCAAATGCAATCAGAATGTCCTGACTCCAGCAAGGTTTCTCTTTTAAATACTGATGCACAATTGAATTACAATGTGTGTTTCTCATCCAAACAAAGTTTATGCTCATTGTGCACCAAGTTGTTCACTCGTTCACTTGGCCTATCATAAAGCTTAGGAAAAAGCAAAGGGTAAATTCTTGGAGTGAAAACAGTTTCATTACATTCCTTAGGATTGAGCTTCCTGCCACCCCACCAGTAAACACTGAAATTTCCTACCAGTTGCAAACCAGAGTTCAGATCATGTTCTTACATAAACATTCGTCTCTGACCAAAATGCAGCCACCCATAACTCAAAAACACAGAGATTTTGCACCTTTCCTCAATACCAGACTAACACTTGGGCCAAAACCAACAGAACTTCCCTCACAAATTGCCTTGGAACAAAGTTCTTTTCTTTTTCGCCATGCAAGGTAAGATCCTGTTTCTCTATCCTTGATGTGAATTCGAATTTCCTCTTAAAATTCATGAGGTTCTCATTTCTGAAGGGCCACCTTGTTAAGTCTGTGTTCCACAGCCACCTGTTGTGACAGCAAAAGAGAGAAATCCCACAGTCTCTTCAATTAACAGGTTTAATCACATTATATTCAAATTAGAAACTAAGACAGCTTATGAATATTTCCTTTTGAATTAAAGGACCAGTTTCTGATGTGAAATGGAGTTTATGATAATTCAGAGCTTATCTGCACAGCTTGGTGTCTTTGTCCTTCCTTAGGTAAATAGTCTGTGTATCACACACCTGATAACTTTATTTTTGAAGTTAGCTGAGTTGCAGATTAAGTCTCAGGACAGTTTTCTCCACACAGTGTTTGATTGTTAATCTCTCCTCAGATTTTCATACCTGGAGATATTTTAGAGATATTGAACCAGAGGAGGAAAAAAAATTCTTTCCTTCCTTTCAAAGAAAAATTTTTAAAAAAGGGAAGTAATTCTCACCATAACTCTTGCACACTTGAGCTCACGGCCAGGTTTTAAACTCCATGGATCACTCTCCTCTGGCAATTTTTCCATTGGCATTTGGGACAAGCCACTCCCTCCCACACAGCACATTCCCACCAAACCTGGGCCAAGTCTCCTGTGTTAAGGCAAGGGCTCAGCAGGAGAAACCTCAAGCCCAAAATCCCACTTCAGCACAGGAGCATCAGCACCTACCCTGGCCATTGCCATGGATGGAACCCCATCAAACCTGCTGCCCTTAGCCATGGCTCAGCTTCAGGAAATCAATTCCCTTTCCTGGCTTTGGGTCTGAAAACAGACTCATCCTTTAGACACAAATTTGCCATTTTATCATTACGAGTTTTCTAAGAACAACTCAACAAGAAAACAAGAACACACAATAAGAACCTTATTTTCCCTCTCTCTTGCATTTTCCTTGGATCCAAAAGCAATCACTACTGACTGAAATGAAAGTCCCAGGCACAACTTTTGTGCCAGAACAAAACTGCTTTTCTCCTCACACCGGTTTCATCCATCCACCTAATGTCCGCAGCTCAGAGCCCTTCTTTAATCTCCAAAATCATCCTGCTCCCTTTGATACAAAAATTCCTTCTCTGTGCCTGTTTCCTGTTGCACATCACAGGGAGACAACTCCTGCCACCTCTCCTGTCCCCAGGACACCATCAATCCACACAATTTCTGACCCAGCTCTTTCTCCACTTTATAAAAGTGCTCTGTGAAAAACAAAACCCTGCACCCACCTTTCTGTCTCCAGCTGAACTTTCCCAGCAGTCCAACATTTCCTCTCCATGGATTCTGGCTATGCCACTCCCCATTATCCTTCTAGATCTGATTAGTCCTCTGAAGGCTCTTCATTACATAATTAACAGCATTCAAAGTCTCATCACCACCATGTGGTCTCCTGGTTACACACACAAAGACCAAAGAGAAAATAATTGAAGAAAACTATCAGGGCTGCTCTTGGTTTAAATTTATCACCCAACACTTGGCTGTTGACTTGCACTTCTCCATATGAAATAGAACAAAATTAGGAAAGGCCACAATATTTTTTTCCCCTCTCTTTTGAAACATTTGAAACTATCCTTGTTCCTCCAGGTTCTCTCAGGGAGCTGACAAGCATTTAAATAATGTCTCATGAGCAAACTGAAAAGCTGGGAGGAGCAATGTGTTGGGATTTGAGGAACTGAAACAAGGAGCAGCTCTGCAGGAAAATGAATTTAATTAAAGTTACTCATGCAGGCTCTCAGCCTTAGAAATCTATAAATCTGGAAAATCATTTCCCTTTCAATTAAATTTGTATTTGTCATTTTGGGAGAGATAAAAACAAATCCCCACTGACCAGGTTTTCCAATAGTGAGGAATTAGGAGAAATTCATAACATGGAACTGTGAAATGTTTAACATAAGAAAAATTCAGAAAAGCCAGTGAGGATCTCCAGACCTCCAAGTGCCACCACAGCCAAAGGATTCCTTTTTCAAGTTGAAAGTACAGCTGTACCAACTGGAGATGTTTCAAGGCAATGTCTGTGTTATGACTAATACCCCGAGGGGGACTCATCACCTCACTCCCACTTCTTATGCAACCACTGCCAAAAGAAAAAAAAAAAGCTCTCTCAGAGGGTTTTCTAGAACATCTGAATTAAACACCTGAGCTGAGCTGTCCTCTCAGCCCCCTCTCTCCAGCACTGTCTGCAGCCTGCAGAGACCCACCTCCCACAGCCAATATCCACAGCCAAATATATCACAGGGCCAGAATGAGTGAAAATGATGCTGCTGATGCAATGCCATTTATTTTAGAACAAGTTCTGGACAAGTCCATTCAGCTCCTTCCTGAATATTCACACAAGGAATCCTGGCTGAGGTTCCTCCAGTGCTGCAAACTGGGGGGAAAGGCTCTTCTAGAAGTTCCAAGTTCGCTCTGTTATAACCAAACAGAGAATCTGCTGCTGGTGATCCCATCCCTGAACTCCATAAAACCATTCCTTCCTCTCTCCTCACTGACACAGAAAGGCTGAACTCCTGATTTCCAGTCTTTACAGTCCAGGTATTTCAGTTAATGATCAGTTGTTCTGCATGTGCTCTAAAAAAGCAGCACTAATTCCAGTGAGGGGGATCGAGGGCTCAAACTCTCTCCCCTGTTCAGATCTTCCCAAGCTGTTTTGTGGTAATCACACACAGGAGAAAAAGCCCTCAGCACTCCCAGATGTGGCATTCAGTGTTCTGGGGGAGCAGCTGGCTGTTTTTCCAAAATCAAATTGAATGAAATCAAAGGCAAAGCAAAGGTTCTCAGTTTTCCCCCAGGCAGAATTCCCACTGAGCTCGACAAGGACTGAAGCAAAGTCCTGAAGAGCTGATTTGAAAGCAGGGATCCAAGGCTGGGATTTATCTGTGCACACACACACACACACACACCAAACCCCACACTCTGCTTGACCTGGCAGTGAGTTATTCATTCAGAAGGAATCCAACATTGTCACTAAAAAAAGCTTCAAAGGGTGGAGAGGAATAGATATTTCACCTCATTCACCTCGGGAACAGTGGGAAGAGTAACTGGGAGTGAGAGCTGCCAAAGCTTCAGTGTAACACAGACAGAGCCAGCCTTCCCTGCAGGACATTTCAAACCCTCCAGAAATCTCACTTTGCTCACAAGTGAAGTTGTTAAACAAACAGGGCAGCAAGTGGAATATTTGGGATTTTATTCCCTCTTCCATATCCTCTGGTCAGAAGAATGGCTACAGAAATCTGGGAGGGGATGAAGTCCATAAATTTCATCAGGTCTGTACAACTGTGGCACTCGCACTGTGCATGGAAATCCTTGCTGGAGTTTTTAAGAGCAGACTGGATCCTTAATAAAGTTTGGGGCAGTGTCCTAATCCTTGTCTTAGAGAGACTGAGAAAGGAGCTGGGGGGATACTTTGCCCAACTTATTGACTGAAATGAGGAAAAACACAGCAACCTCTTCCCTCTTCAATGAAAATGAAACAGGACTATGGAAGTAAGGCTAGAGATAGAAACTTCTCTTGACATTTATTTCTGTGGTAGCATCATATCCTGCAATACTCCAGAAGTTCAGAATCCTGCAGTACTCCAGAAGCCAGATTTGATCTGATTTCCACCTGGCACACAGGAAATTCCCCCCATTGTCTCCTCTGAGCAGCATTAACACTTTGCACTCGGAGTTATAAAAGCAGAGGAGACAGCATTTGCTCCGTTGGCTCATTCCCTGTTTCTCTGGGATACAAATCTGTCACAGAGCTGCTGGAATGAGCAGGGCACGGTGGGCAGTCTGTAACACCCTAGGTCCCCAAATACAGGGTCAAGATCTAACATCCCACTTTATTTGCAGCAGAACTCATCCAACACAACGAGGAGGGAAAGGTAACTGCTGCAGCCAGGAATTACAGACATTCCCTCGGGAATAAGGATGTCAAACAGGGGGGAGTGCTGGTCCAAACACAGGGGCTGCCTCACAGGGTGATTCATGGCCTTCTGTCAGTGACCTGACACACAGCCTCGAGCCATTATGTATGCTCCAAGTCATCTAACTCCAGAGCCATTTGCCTCAGAAGGCTGCAGAGACATCCCTGGAATGGGAATTCAGTCCTTTCCATGTTCCAGCATGAGCAGCACAGTAACCACACTCTCCTCTCCTAACCCTTGATGAGCCAGCTTAAAATAAACAATTTCATATATGGACATTATTCTAGAAAATGCTTGACCTGACCCCCCCTGAGATGTTCATTGCTGCCCATAAGAGAACAGTTGATCAAATTGTGCTCTTCCCTGAGTGGTTTTACACTCACAGGCTCTGTCTGGGCTGTTGGGAGCAGCTCATTCTCATCCCAAGATGCCCACGATCCCTCCATGCTCAGCTAGAGGGATTCTGACAAACAATTAATCAGGACTCAGGACTGCATCTGCCTCGTGTTTGCAGCCAAGCAACGAATTGGGTTGAGAAAGCATCTGAAAGGATAATACTTCAAACACGATGACTTTGTGGTTGGGCTTTGTTTTCCTGGAAGGAATCTGCTCACAGATCATGTTTGAGACCCAACAGACAGGGAATTGATGAGCTTTTAGGTAAACCAAACATATGGTGCTTGCTACGTTCCATCTATCTGGTAATCAGTCATTTAGCAATAAAGGCACAAGAAAATTTGGCCAAGCTCCTCAAGACATGACATCTGAGGAGATCAATTACAGCCTTAATGTAGACAAATTTTTCACAGCAATTTTTTTCTTCCTATTACACTGTCTTTCCTGTTCCATGGAGTTTTCATTAGCTCCTGTGGAAAATGAGACCTGGATTCTTCAAATGATACTGTGGGCATAAAACATCAGTGAGTTCAGGCAATGAAATTCTGGATTGATCGAGGCACTGACCCATAACAGCTCCAGGTCGTTCTGTGTGCAATTATTTTGCCAACTGTATTAAAAAATGCACACTGAATATTGTTATTTTAGCACTCTGAAGCTAACTTCTCAGAGGTGTTCCCTCTTCCCAGGCCTCCATCCCAGAGGAAAAAAGCCCATTCTGGATGCACAATTCCAGAAGGGAGGTCAGGATCATTTTCTGCCAAGCTGGGGACACAAGACCACACTCAGGTAATGGCTCCAAACACCGAGATCTGGCAGAGCAGAGGGACTTGGAGGAGGCCAAACTTCGGCTAAACCTGTTGGTGGAGCTCTTCCTCTCACATCCCCTGCAGGATTTAATGCTTTACTGAAAGCAAATTTAGAACTGAAACCCAGGAAATAAGGATGATGACATGGCAGCCATGGAGAGTCAAGTAGGTATTAATAGGCAAAAAAAAAAAAATTAAATAAAAAAAAAATCCTAGTAAATATCTCATCTCTATTCCACTCCCCAGCTCTCTCCAAATCCCCCTGGTGCTGAAACTCTCCAAGGGCTCCAGGAGATCCAGGCAGAATTTCCCCAGCTTGTCTGCATTAGAAGAACAGCTTTAAAATGCAATATTTGTGCCATCTAAAACCAGCCAGTGCTTGTCTGCCACCATCCTGCTCTGTCTGCACATCCCTGCTCCCAGTCCCAGCACAAAACCAGATTTCTCCATGTCACCTCCATTTATTACTGAGATGTAGAACAGTGAGAAATTATTAAAGACTTGAAAAATCAATTTGGACATTTTAAGTTCGAGCTCAGACTCCTCAGCTCCTGCAATTTGTGTAACACAAGACACTGCTAAGACGGCTCCATAAAGTGAATTAGAGCAAATAATTTCTTTGTTCAGCTCCAATATGCTCTGAAGATGGATTCTATATTATATTACATCAAGGGGATTTAGCATTAATACTTCAATACCAAAGAGCTGGGAATGCAGGAAAACTGTGGCAAACTGCACAAATCAGGATTTGCTTGTTTGACTGCAATAAACTTTCTTTAGAAGAGCATTTGTCTGAGAAGCATTTTTAAAAATGAGTATTTAATTCCATTTCCCATATGGTGTTTAGGAGGTTGTGGGTATGGGATTACCATTAAATATTGTGTTAGATGTGCAAAAAACACAGACAAAAAAGCTGAGTTAATACATCAAGTGTGGGTGGGTTTTGTTTGTTTGTTTGTTTTTATTTCAAGCATTCCTCAGTTCATTTGCAGCATCCTCTGTTCTGAAGAGATGATATTTTAAAAGGAGGTTCAGTGCTGTAACACAGAACCCAATCTATAGTTCAATATCTGCAGTCTGGGAGCCTGACATAAAAGATAAGAAACAGATGTAGGGTGAGATGAAGAAATGTGTCTATTGAGGAGTTTCAGCGTGATTTGGCACAAAAATAATTGAAGTCAATATGCAGAAAGCAAAGCTGTCAGCAAATTGCAATGCTCGACTGGAGCACAAATGTATTTACAAAAAGGGATTCTATGGAGGCCATACGTGGCCTACCAGCTTAAATAGATTAGGAGAGCATTAGGATTCGTCTGCTTTGCTTCAGCCAAAGTGTTCACCCTGAATGCACAAAGAGAAAACATTTATTCAATTTGAACCATGAATCTCCCACCAGAAACTTCCAATTCTGGAGCTGCTGCACCAAGGCTGCCCAGTAAGAGCACTGGGACCAGTCCCTGCAGAGCCCCTTCCATGGAATTTCCTGAAACACAAAAACAGCTCCTCATAATTCTGCCCAAAAACGGGAATTTAAACATTTTTCAACCCAGAAAGTTTTGCAGTGTCCACAATTTTGTCTCACAGTTTCCTAGCGTGGCTCCTCTGGGAAGTCACATTCACTCCAAGTTTGAATCAGTTCAAGATTTCCACAGTTTGGATTAAATGCCCCCATCCCCATCTCAAGCTCTAAGAAGTTAAAACTTTAAGTTAATAGCAACCAGCAGGCAAATACTGAAACCCAAAACCTGCTTGGAATATTTCCTCCCCAGATCATAGGATTTCTTTTAATCTTACTTTTTACACTATCATCTTATCCTCTTATTATTGTTTCTACTAATGCCTGAATTCCTGGAATTTTCAAAGACACAAAAATCCAAGTGATCAATCCTTTACCATATTAAGAGAATTAATCAGAAAACTCCCAAAAAATCCCTTAGTCCCAGTTTGGCATGGTACCACCCTACTGCTTCCCAGAAAACATTGATGTTTTAGTTAAATGACTTCAACTTTTTTATTATTTCACTGAATTTCTGCCCAGTTTATTCCCAGTTCGTTTTACCAATCCCACTCTGCCTCTCCTTAAGACATTTAATAGTTGGTTTTTAAAGAATTCTTCCAGCACCATTGCTGTATTTGCAGGGTGTGACACCACAAATGGCAAACCTTGATTTTCACTCCCTTGCTTCTTTAGGCCTAATTCCATTTACACAGGGCTGGGAGAGGAACAGCTGAGCCTCCCAGCACAGATCTATCCATTCCTGCTTCTGGAATAAATCCCATATTATTATTATTATCATTATTATTATTATTTTGAACCTTCCCAGTGATATCGGAGATTTTTAAAAGACATTTAAAACTTGACTATAGATTTAAACAGCCCATTTGAACACTGAATAGTAGAAACCAAATAGTCTAAAAGCAAATTTGATCTTTTCCATTCTTTTCTCGCCTTTTCCTTGGAAACAGGAGTCAGCCTTGGCTGCTTCACACAGATTGCCTTTTTTTTTTTTTTAAATTTAATATCAGTTCACTAGGAATTGTGGATCACTCCCTGCTGCTTGAGGCAATATCAAACAAGCTCACACACTTTTCTAATTTGCTTTGTTCTTCTGAGTGGTGAACTTGTTCCAGGCCCATTACAGACATGTTAATTGTTATCTTAACAAAGAATGAATTTGCAAAAGTAACGCTTGTCTGCCTTGTATTCAACACACCCTTTAAGGCTCACACTGCTCTAAAAAGTCATTTAAAGATTCTTTTGGAATTGGTTTTACTTACCGTTCTTACATTTTATTTATTATTTATTCAACTGACAATAATTGCACCTCACAGGCTATGGTACTGCCACTGCTTGTTATTTATTATTATTTATTATTTATTTAATTTTTATTTTTTATTATTATTAATTTTCCTCTTGGAAAAGTGAAACGTGATTGTTCAGCAGCCTCAAAGTTAATTTCCTAGCTCCTGGGGAAGCAAGAAAGGCCTAAAGATATTTAAAACTTCAGAAATTTAGGAGTGAACTCCTGAAACAGAGCCCCTCCAGTCCCACACATCAAAAATGGTCATTTATGAGGCATCACTGCAGAAAAATTCAATTTAATGACCTGTGCCTCAATGATCCTGTGATTCTGTCACAAGTCAACATACTTTTACTGGTAGATACTGGTGTTACCAAAATATTTTACTGGTAGATCTCTGAAGCAGAGCCCCTCCAGCCCCACACATCAAAAATGTTCATTTATGAGGCACTGCTGCAGAAAAATCCAATTTAATGACTTGTATCTCCATGATTCTGTGGTTTTATCAAAAGTCCCAATATTTTTACTGGTTGATACCAAGTTATTTCTGTGACAGCCACTGGATGAGCAATTATTCACCACTTTTGGTCACACCTAAGGAGTTGCAGCATCATCAACCTTAAAAAACAAATCCAAAATCGCAGCACTCACAAAGACGCAGCACTCACAAAGGCTCACCCAGAACTTTTTTTTTTTCCTAAATTTCTCCAGATTTTATTATATCCTAGAAGAGCACATGGAAAGCAGTAATCCCAAAGTCTCAATATTTGATGGTGCTTTCAACAGCTGTGGTGATAGCACAGCAAAAGAGTTTTAAGCAAAGAAAAGAGAATTAAATGTGAAACAATTGAAGAGCTGAGGAGTTCAGAGCTAGCCCTTAACAGCAGCTCCTTTTTCTATAATTAGGCAAGCACAGAAAGAACAATTACATTTGCCTGAACCAATCTGGGTGAACCTGACCTGATTTAAGCACATAAAATAAAAGGAAAACTGGATTTATGATGCTCACATTTTCTAGGAAGTAATTCTCCTTTCTGCTTTAATTCACTCTAAAGCCTTTGGTCTCAATACAGCAAATAAACTCAGGTTTTCACATTCAATATTCATCAAAGTG
Organism: Rhabdornis inornatus; assembly: GCA_013397075.1. Lineage (NCBI taxonomy): Eukaryota > Metazoa > Chordata > Aves > Passeriformes > Rhabdornithidae > Rhabdornis > Rhabdornis inornatus. Next base: position 255,578 of record VWZS01001445.1, read on the forward strand.
ACATAATACAAAAATTAATATTGTGTTCGTTTCTCTTCAAATGTTTGGAAAATCAGCATTTAATTCCTGCTTGGGTACCAATAAAAAAACTGAATTACAATTCTGACAAGTGTGAGCACAAATGTTGCCTCTCCTGACACACTCACCCCAAAATAAAGTGGCTTTTTTGGCTGAGCTTTGGGAATTTCTGGTTTAATAAAGTTGTGCTGCAGCTTTCATATCCCACCTGCCCAACAGGAAATAAAGATCTAGAGGGTTTAATTAGTGACCATGTTAATAAAGCTCCTTTGGTGTTATCAATCCTGCAGCAGAACTTGGATTTCCATCATTCCTAGAACTGGAATTCTGGGAAGTTTGTCTCTCAATCACAGAAGCTAAGGAGAAACTCCAAAATACGGCCAAAACCCCTCCAAAATTTACATTAAAGTACATTAAAAAGAATTTAATTTTCAAAGATATAGCAACCTTAGCCGAGTTCAATCAGAACAAGGAAAATAAGAAAGAGGACTTACTTAATTTTTAGTTAATTTTCATTTAATTACAAAGTCCTTCTAAATTCACTGAAAGGCTTTTGGTGAGAAGGGAGGAGAGTGGGGATAAATTTCTATGAACACCCAGTTGTTCTCTGGAAAGAATTTGGGGATGTCTCTTCACATGCCACAAATTCTTAAAAAGTTGCAGAGAAGAATTCCTCCAACTTCCAGAAGGGTTTGAGGACTGGGGTGGTGAGAAGGAAGGAGCTGATGGATTTTTGTATAATAGAGTGCAAGGGCCTGGTAACATAAACCAAAAAGTTGATTTGCTGTCCATGAAACACAGAAAAAATCACAATAAAAATCTGAATATTCACCTTCCTGTTAGTTCATAGATGCAGGAACCACAACACTAAAATAATACCCCCACTGGAGGGTTTGAAAAAGGAGAAAAAATAATTAGGCTGAGTCTCAATAGAAAGAAAATACTCCAAAAATCCCAACTAATTGAGCTTTTTAAAATTAGATCAAAACAAGCAGGAAATGAAATGCCCTGCTTTTGATTTTTTACGGCTGTATCCCCCACTGAGCCACCTTTGCAGGGAAATATCGTCTGCATTTTATATCCCAATTAGTGTATTAATCTTTCCCTGATTATTTATTCACATTTAAAAGAGTTTCCTTGTTGCATTTTGTAACTTGGGAGTGCAGGGGAGTGGGGACAATGTTGCTGGGTGTTTCCAAAGGAGATGCAGGCACCTCTATTTCTCTTCAGACAGATCAACCTCCTGAAATTAAGATTAATAATCACATATTTAATGAGAAAAATAATTGTTTTAGACTTCATTATTCATAAAAAATGGGGCAAGTCCTGCTTTTATTTGGTTTTCCCTAATGCTGCTTTCTCCCTTGGCAGAGATTCCTGAGTCCTATAAGGAACATGGATCTTCTAATTCTATCATTAGGACAAAAATATCTTTAGTACCAATTGTAGTTAAATTCTTGTCTGAAACAATCAATAGCAATTCACTTCCTCTGAGATTTTCAGCATTTTAAGGATCTCAAAAAATAAAGCTCTGGTGTTTAGAAATCTCACAACAAGAAACAACTTTTCTGTAAAAAAAATCTGGATTGATTTCTTCGCAGAAAGTGTGGTCAGGGAGTTTTGGAGTCCCCATCCCTGGAGCTGTCCAAGGAATGCCTGGACTCTGCTCTGGTGGAACTGGTGTTGATCAAATGCTGGAATTGATGATCTTGGAGGTCTTTTCTAAGCTCAGTGATCTGTGATTCTGTGAAATCCATTCCAAATCCACTCAGCACCTGGAAACAGGCAACCCTCAGCACTGCAGCTGAGCAAATCATTTATTCTAAATCCCTCCTCCTCCTATCTGGGTATTATCTGGAAGCAGATGGGTTATACAACCAAACAATCATTAATTGCATCATTTCTGCCATGTCCAGGTGAGAAACAACGACTTTGAGGCAGCTTTGGCTGAGTTTCTTGATCAAACAGCTCAGGTCAGTTGTGACCAGAAGGATTTGGATCCTCCTGGGAATACTCCAGATCTTTATCAATGCACATTCTTTCTACCAGCAGAAAATATTTGTGCTTACCTTCAAATGAAGCTTTTTTACAGCACTTTCCCAGATGAGTGATTAAACCAAAAAACAGAAATCTCACTGCGACACTCCAACAACTTTTCTGTAAAAAAAAAAATAAAAAGGGCATCAGATTTCTGTCGGTTGTGAGCTGCTGAGGTGATTTGTCATCTGTAAAGCACGGTGATAAAACACCATGATCACACAGGGCTTCAAAAAACAACTTTCAAAGCACTCTTCAGAGCATGCTTTGATCAAAATGTTTACACAAAGCAGCAGCTTTACGAAAGGTTCCTGAGCATCAATCTTGATTAGGGTTATTTACCAACACAGCAGCAGTGGGGGAGAACCTCTGGAGCTGCACTTCTCACCCACAAATTCAGGAGCTGAGCTCCTTTTCCTGCCCTCAGAAAAGAAAGTTTTCATTAAGCTCAGAAGACAACAATGAGGCTTCTGAAGTTATCCGTGAGGAAAGCCTGGAATTATAAATAGAGCCAGAAAAAAGCTTGCTGGAAAAGGGTGTGCAACTCTACTTTTAGTGCAAAATTACAAGAAGGATAATACTCAAGGTTAAGAGCACACAGAACATGATTTAATGTAACTGCAGCTGATTGTGGCAGCAAATCCTGGAATCCTCCAGGGTTCTTCGAGACCAGGAATCGTGGAACCCTCCGGGGTTCTGCAGGGACCTTCAAGATCACCAAGTCCAGCATTCAACTGAATACCCCCAAACCCCCTAAATCATATCCCCAAAAGCCAAATTTACACATTGTTTGAACATTTCTAGGAATGGTTTGAACGTTTCCACTTCCACCAGTCCATTCCAGTGTTTTATCACTCCTTTTGTGAAGAAATTCTTCCTAATATCCAACCTGAACCCCCCTGGTGCGACTTGAGGCCAAAATATTGATCAGATTTGTGCTCCTAACTCTGCCCAGCCCTGATTCCAAATAGTGCAGAAGAATTCCAAAAATAACCCCAAACCAACCAACAAAAAATAGAAGCTTCCCCAAAAGCCCCAGCCAGTTTAATTTAACCAAAATTCAGCTGGGAGACAGAAAAATAAGCACAGAGCACATCAAGAGGCTGAGAGGAAACAACCAGGAACACAAGCAATGAGTCAGAAGGAGAGACTTGATCCCAAAAAACCCAAGGAGGCACCAGCAAGGAGCAATCCAAGATCTCCAGATCCTTAGGAGGTGACTGAGCTGAGGCTGATCCTTTCCTGACTGTGGAACCATTCCTGTCACCAGCACTCTGCACTTTATCTCAAGTGCCAATACAAGGCCAGCAGAAGTTTGTTCCACATAACCACGTCGGGCAGGAAACACAAATGTAAAACCAAAAATAACACAGCTCACACACCACCTCTCCTGATTTCAGATTTTCTTCTCCTCTCTCACTGATCAGTCCATTTCAGCAAAGTTGCACTTATGTAAAATGAGGGCTGAGAGGGTTTATTTCAAACACTGAGCATCCACTCCCTACTTCAGGTTGTGTTTTATGGGCTTGCATGAATTTTGGTTGCAGAACACCAAGATAAAAGCCCATAATTCAGTTTTCTCTTGACTCTCTCTGCTTGCCTACTGCAAATCTCTGTTGACAGCCTTCTCTCCTCAGCTTGTGCTGATTTAATACAGCTGCAGCCTCTCTCCCTCCACCTCTCCTGAAATCTTTTCTTGCTTTTACAACCCCAAACCTTCATTTCCACTTCCACTGGTTATTTAATTCTATGTGCAGCACGTTTGGGGCACTCGGTGTAGTAAATACTGCACAAACTGTGCCACAGCAAGAGAAAAAGAGCTTTGTGTGCCCCTGAGATGAAGCCAATTAAAGGAGTAATTTCATCTATGAGTATTATCAATTAACAAAAGGAAATAATGGCTGGACTGAGAGGATCTGCTCTCTGATAAAGAAATACAGAAATTAAAATATAAATAACACTTCTGACAGTTCAGGTTTGATTAGATGGAGTAAGTTATGCCTTAAGAGGTTACAGATTTCACTGCCTTGCTTTGTTTCAAGTCCATTTTTTAACATACCACACTACCCAGAGATTATTAGGGGATGAAAAACCCCAAAGCACCCCAAAACCACCTCATTGCCAAGGTCATCACTGCTCCCACCTGTGCTCCATTCCTTCAGGCTGCTGCACTGCAATTCTGAGCTGGAAATCAGAGTTCCTGAGGAGACAGAAGCAATTGCACAGCCATGAGCCCTTCTGTCACTCCACCTGAACAGGTGACAAACTTTCAAAGCAGCAGCAGGAAAAAATGGAAAAGAGCACCAGAGATGCAGAATGGGAACACTGCCAGGTACCTGGTCACTCCTGCCACCCCACACAGCTTCAGGGTCTGCCTCAGTGCAACACCTGATGAGAAATGCAGAGATTCCAGTGGGAAAGGAACTGAGATGCTCACAAGCAGCTGCAGTGGTGAGTCCACACTTCCAGATATCCTGGAGTGAAAATAAACCTGACAGGGCAAACACAGGCTGTGCATTTCAGCCACCCAGATTTCCCAAATGCTTCCAAACTGAAAAGCTTTAACATTTATTCAAAGTCTCTTTTTCAAAAGTATTCAGTGATTCCACACACTTCACCCCTTTTTATTGTGCTGCTCTGGGAGCAGATGAGGCCTCTGGGGTCCCTTCCAACCTGACCCACTCTGGGATTTTGTCATTCCAGACCTTTTAGAATTCAGTTCCAACCAAGTTCTCTGCCATCAGAGGTTTGGATTCTGCACCCTGATATATGGAACTCAACATTTTTGCGTTTCTCTGCATTCACTGTTCGGTCATAAAGGTGCCAAAGCCAGCAAGAAAAATTATCTGCACCTGCCCAATCCTATTTTATATAAAAAAAATCAGAGCAAAGGAACTTCTTACAAAGTCACACAAACATAAAAAGTTGCAGTTCTTCTGTGAATAAAGCCAAGTTTGATGGAGCAAAGTGAGCTGTGAAGTTTCAGTCACAAATTCTTTCCAGAGTTTGAATTTCTGCTGGGTGAGGGACTAAGCTGCACTTCACTAAGCTGGAAAATTTTAGGCATCAGGATTTGCTTTTGTCTACCTGGTACTTTTCCAGCAAGCAATGAATTTTTCTTGTGTAAACCAAGTTCACAAGGGCAAGGCCAGGCTTGGAAAAATCTATTCCTGGCTTTGCACCAATAATCCACCATTTTTCTGGTTTAACTTTGTGACCTTTTCCTCCCAAGTCAGTAGAGGCTGCCAGAAAGCAACTTGGCCTTATAATGAAGGAGCAAAAGGAGATACTAAAAGCAAAAAAAAATTTCAAAATCATTAGTACTGAATATTTAGAGGTTCACAGGACTATTTCTTTATTATTTAAGCTGATTCAAAACTTTTTAAATAATAGTCATGATACCACATCACCACTTGGAAAAGTGTCCCTGCTGCTTTCAATCAGACTACTCAAAAATTACACATTTCCATCTGTAAAGTAAAAAAAAAAGTTATAATTTTTATGGGAAAAGCACAGAAATATCTTCCCCTCTTCTCTACACAGGACACTAAACAAGTTCAAATATTCCAAGAAGATGAATTACGCTTCCAACAACTTAATCATCTATATTCAACTATTTTCAGGGAAAACAGAAAGGAATTTTAAATATAAAAACAACTAAAAAATGTTTGCCTCATTGCAGGATTCGTGGGTTGCAGGTTGTGGCTTCTCACACATCAGAGCTGCTGGGGAAAACTTCCTGCACTGCTGCAGCACTCGAGGACTGCAGCTCCACTGAGGGGAAACCTCTCTGAAGAGCTGGAGAAAACAAGTGCAGACTCTAGAGGGAGTTCTAACTTTGCCATATTTCTCCCCTTGCAGAATTTTTAGCACTCGTTCAGAAGAAAACAAATAAATTAACAGAAAAAGGTGAACTTTCTCCTGGATATCTGCTCCTTCCCCTGCCCTCTGTCCCTGGGCAGAGTGGGAGCTGCCTGGCACAAAAATCTGTGCCCTGCTGATACACTGATTTCTGTTTCCCTTCTTGCTTGATCGTGATGGAGAGAAAATGTGAATTTTCTGTTGTTTTTGGTGACTCTGATGCTCCTTCAGTCTGAATATTTCATGGCACATCTGGGAGACCTGTATTTAATGAGGATGGACCCCATCAGAGAGCAGGTGGTGACATACTGAAGAAAACAAAGGCTTTGTAAAGATATTTTCACCACTGAGTTATCTTCTCTCCAAGGCAGCAAAGCTGTCTGGGCACTCCTGTTGCCAATTCCCAGGGTGGTTTGTGTGCAGGGACATTCCCAGCACAGAATTGTGGATAGCAGGGGCAGCCAGAGTCTGCCACACTCCCTGGAATCCCTGAGCTGGGGTTCAGCTTTGCTTGTCCAGGTCACTTTGAGAAAAATGGTGCTTGTCTTTTTGGTATATTTTAAAATTTTAATAAAAGACAGTAAGAGACAAAAATCAAAGCAAAGGTTGTAAGGCTGGGTGTCTTTGGCATCCAGTCAAGAGCACACCTGCTACTTCAGAGACACCCCTTAAACACATTTCATTACACTTAGCCTGTTGCATATCCACAGACCTTCATGCATTTTCAAATTTTTCCACAAATTAATTTACATTTTCCAAGAACTGTTTAGCATGGCCACTCCTTGGGTCCGCCTTTTTAGAGCATGTGCATTTCTTGGCTGTGGTTTTAATACATCTTCTTTATCAGCTTTGATTTGAGCTTTGGCTCCTTCTCTCCACAGACAGTGAGTGTTGATAATTGGCATGTCAGCAGCAGGGTCCCCATCATCTGTTCACTGCAATTTATCCCAACCAAGCAGACAGTTCAAGCATACTTTCAACTCTTAACACTATGCCTAACTTTTTACTAATAGCAGAAAATAAAGCTATATCCATACAGCAAAGCTATTTTAACATCATACATATATCATTCATTTTAATACCTGAGAGAAGCCAATAATAAAATATGCACTTAGAACAACTTGAACAAGGCAGTTGTGCACTTGGCAAAAATCAGAGGATCCCAGAGTGGATAAGGCTGGAGAGGTTCAGTGGGACATCTGCTCCAGCAGGGTCACCCCAGGGCACAGGGCAAGGATTGGCTCTGGAATATCCCCAGGGAGGAGACTCCACATCTCTCTGGGGTCTGTCCCAGTGCTCCCAGCAAAATCTGCCTCCAGTGCAGGGGGAATTCCCAGCATCTGTCCCTGTTCTTCCTCTGGGGCCACTGCTGGGCAGAGCCTGGACCCTGCTCTGACCCTCCCTGCTCTCAGGGACACCCAGGGACAGACACTGGGACACATGGGGACACCCATGGACAGACAGGGACACCCAGGAACAGACAAGAATACACAGGGACAGACACAGGGACACCTGGGGACATCCATGGACACCCAGGGACGGACACAGGGACACCTGGGGACACCCATGGATACACAGGNTCAAAGCAAAGGTTGTAAGGCTGGGTGTCTTTGGCATCCAGTCAAGAGCACACCTGCTACTTCAGAGACACCCCTTAAACACATTTCATTACACTTAGCCTGTTGCATATCCACAGACCTTCATGCATTTTCAAATTTTTCCACAAATTAATTTACATTTTCCAAGAACTGTTTAGCATGGCCACTCCTTGGGTCCGCCTTTTTAGAGCATGTGCATTTCTTGGCTGTGGTTTTAATACATCTTCTTTATCAGCTTTGATTTGAGCTTTGGCTCCTTCTCTCCACAGACAGTGAGTGTTGATAATTGGCATGTCAGCAGCAGGGTCCCCATCATCTGTTCACTGCAATTTATCCCAACCAAGCAGACAGTTCAAGCATACTTTCAACTCTTAACACTATGCCTAACTTTTTACTAATAGCAGAAAATAAAGCTATATCCATACAGCAAAGCTATTTTAACATCATACATATATCATTCATTTTAATACCTGAGAGAAGCCAATAATAAAATATGCACTTAGAACAACTTGAACAAGGCAGTTGTGCACTTGGCAAAAATCAGAGGATCCCAGAGTGGATAAGGCTGGAGAGGTTCAGTGGGACATCTGCTCCAGCAGGGTCACCCCAGGGCACAGGGCAAGGATTGGCTCTGGAATATCCCCAGGGAGGAGACTCCACATCTCTCTGGGGTCTGTCCCAGTGCTCCCAGCAAAATCTGCCTCCAGTGCAGGGGGAATTCCCAGCATCTGTCCCTGTTCTTCCTCTGGGGCCACTGCTGGGCAGAGCCTGGACCCTGCTCTGACCCTCCCTGCTCTCAGGGACACCCAGGGACAGACACTGGGACACATGGGGACACCCATGGACAGACAGGGACACCCAGGAACAGACAAGAATACACAGGGACAGACACAGGGACACCTGGGGACATCCATGGACACCCAGGGACGGACACAGGGACACCTGGGGACACCCATGGATACACAGGAACAGACACAGGGACACCCAGGGATGGACACAAGGACACAAGGGGACACCCATGGATACACAAGGACAGACAGGGACACCCAGGGACAGACAGGGGAACCCAGGGACACCCATGGACACACAGGGACAGACAGGGGAAACACAGGGATAGACAGAGATACACAGGGACAGACACAGGGACACCTGGGGACAGACACAGGGACACCTGGAGAAACCCATGGACACCCAGGGACAGACACAGGGACACCCAGGGACAGACAAGAATACACAGGGACAGACACAGGGACACCTGGGGACATCCATGGATACACAGGGACACCCAGAGACAGACAAGAATACACAGGGACAGACAAGAATACACAGGGACACCCATGGACACTCAGGGACACCCAGGGACACTCAGGGACACCCAGGGCTGAGGTTCCCTCTCTTTTATCTCCTCTCCAGGCTGAGCTGCCCCATCTCCCTCAGCCTTTCCTGGGCACAGGGATGCTCCAGCCCTCCCTCAGCTCCAGGAGCTCCTGTCCCTCCGGTCCTGAGGAGCCCAGAGCTGGACACAGCATTCCAGATGTGCCTCTCAGGGCTGGGCAGAGAGGGAGCATCACTCCAGATGTGCTGAGCAGAGGGGCAGGATCACTCCCTGGCCTGCTGGGAATTCTCTTCCCACTGCATCCCAGGATCCCAGTGCCTTCCAGGCCCCCAGGGAACACTGCTGGCTCAAATTCTCCCCAGCTGCAGGAACAGCAGCCCAGAATGCAGCTGTGGCACCCACACTTCAGCATTTTGAAATAAAAGCACCACCTTTGCAACTCTGATTGAAAACTCTAAGAGCTCACAAATACAGCACTGACTGCTGGATATCAAGAAGCCAAAGAAAAGACAAAATTCCAGTATTTCTGTATATTGAAGGTGAGTTTAAACGCTCTAAAATTGCAGAATTCTTCTGCTTTAAGGCACAGCATCGTGGAAGCTTCTCTGAGCTGAAGAAATCCATAATAACCATGGATTGTTGAATAAGAGTAGGAATCAGAATAGGAATAAGAATAAGAATAAGAATAAGAATAGGAATAAGAATAAAAGAATAAAGCCTGGTAACCCTTTATTACCATGCTGTCCTGTTAATCCAACATCTCCTTTCACTTCTGTTTTTAATTAGTGTCTCAAAAGCAGATTAAAAGTTTCCTCTTCCAGTAAAGACAGCAGTTTACAGTGAGGGAAAACCAGCAAAACCCACAAACACTCACAGTCCTCAAGGATGTTTTCTACCTGTCTAAATATTCTTTAATACACACACACAACAGGATATTTGCATTTCATTTCTTTCTCAGAGGATAATGTGGCAAGTTGCATGGACATAAACAAACTATCTGTAGAAGCATCTCTTGATAGAATTTAATATATGGATTTTAAAAGCTATCTTATGTTACCAGGGAAGAGAGAACACTTAAGACAGCTGTCTACCTCTCAGCCTTTATCTCTCACTTCTCAAGTGTTTTATGTTGCCACAGTAGCACCAGAACCAACAAAAATTTCATCTGTAACATCTCTGAACCACAGCTGCCCCCTGACCACTCGCTGGTTTCATTCTGAGGAGTAAAACCACTCAAAACTTAGTCACTGGAACAATGAAGAGGGGGGAAAAAAGCAAACTGCACTTAAAATGATTTCTGAAGGAGCGAAAAAAAAAGTGTGCTGAGACAGACACTCCTTATTTTTCAAGTGCTCTTTCACCCTATTTCCCAAACTTGACTCTATTTCAAGCCAGTGCTCCAGGATGGAGCTCAGCTGAACTTGGGAGAGCTTTCCAGGCATCAGGAACACTCCGCTGTCAGCACTCACTGCTGAGCCCACTGCAGGTGCTCACAGCTTTCCCATTCCTCTGTTCCACTTTGTGGGGCTGTGGATAAGCAGAAAAAGACCTGCAATCCAATTTTCAGAAGCATTTGGGGGGTGATTTTCCCCAGAATAAGACAGGCAGCACAGAAGTCTGGAGGAGGAACTCCAGCCCTCCCATCTTTTTGCTCTTTCCCTGTTTCCAAACCCTCTCCTCACCATCCAGAAATCAAGCCTTTGCACAAAGTGCATTTCTTTCTCCTCAATATTGATTTAAAACCATTTTTTCATAATAGGCTCTGAATAGCAGGGGGAAAAATACAAAGCACATTTTCCTCCTGTCCAAAGGAAGCAATGGGATAATGGACTGGCTGAAAAAGTGTTTTCCCCAAAGGCTGCAGCTCTTGGACAAAGACACTCCTGCTTGAGCCATGAAGGAAATTGCCTGTTGGTGTAAATATGCCAAATGCTACTTAGACACTCGATGGCTGCTCACAAACTGAAATATTCCTTCCTAACTCTGGATCACAAGCTTTTTATTGCTGCTGGCACAGCCTGTGACAGCAGGGAAGAGTTTTTTGGGTACTGCAATGCTGAGAATCAGTGGGATGTTGTTTGAGCAGAGGGATGTTGGCCTGAGCAAGGGTCACAGGGCTGGTAGGGACAGCAGGAACACAAAACAGGACTTTGCTGTAATTCAGATCTGAAATGAACCAGTGAAACAATTGAACAAAATATTTTAGGGCTTTGATTTTTGAGCGAGAGTTACTGGGCACCTCCAGTGCTGTGTCCAGTTCTGGGCACATCCCTGTGAGAAGGACACTGAGGGACAGGAGTGTGTCCAAGGAAGGGGCTGGAACATCAGGAGAGGCTGAGGGAGCTGGGAAGGGGCTGGAGAATTCCTGAGGGAGCTGGGAAGGGGCTCATCCTGGATAAAAGGAGGATCAGGGGGAATCTTGTGGCTTTGCACAACTCCCTGACAGGAGGGGACAGCCGGGGGGATTTGGGATCTTATCCCAGGAAACAGGGACAGCAGGAGAGGGACCAGCCTCAGGCTGGGCCAGGGGAGGTCAGGGTGGACATGAGCAGGAATTTCTCCATGGAAAGGATTATTAAACATTGGAACACACTGCCCAGAGAGGCTTTGAGTCCCCATCCCTGGAGGTGTCCAAGGAATGCCTGGATTTGGCAAGTGTGCCAAACAGGGCACAACAAAATCCAGAGTTTTAAACTGAGAGGGGAGATGTGTGCTGATGTCTTCACCACAGTTCCATGGGTGAGGGGATGGCTGTTAAAGGCTTTGGAATGGGTTTTGATGTCTGCACTGGCTTTGGGCAGCAGGTTCCTGACAGAGCCCGGACACTGGTTCCTGACACAGGCAAGGGGCAGTTTCTGAACTTTGGGGTGAATTTCAAGCAGCAGGTTCCTGACAGAGCCCAGACACTGACCCCTGACACAGAGAAGGGTCTGCACCTCTGAGCTTTGGGGTGAAATGCCAGGTTCAGGGGGGATATTGCTCGGGAAGGCTGCAGCTCCCTGGTAGCTCAGAGTGGGGAAAGGAGGAGGGAAACGTGCAGGCTGAGTTTGGGATAAAAGGAGGCTGCACCCTCCAAAACCTCGGAGAGAAAACCCAGTGGGCTCTCTCTCCCTTTATTGACTAAAGCTGCCAGATTATCTGTCTCCTCTATGGACACTGGCTTTTCCCAGTGGGATTTTCCATACCAGGGGTACACAAATCCCCTCTGCTCCTCCTGAAGAGCTCCAACCATCCTCAAACCTCCCCTGCCCAACACAGCTCTGCACTGTCCACAACTGCACCGGGACACTCCGAGCTCCCGAGGTTCAATTCCCAGCTGATTTTCACAGTCACTCCGAAGTAAATGATACTTGCACTGGAATTATTTTACAGTCATAAGCCAGTGCATTTCAGTGACCACTGGTGCAATCTGGACATCTGCTGGCTTGTTATGAGACACTGATGGCTGCTTAACGTGTCCTAAACATAACCTTGAGACAACGGGAGATCAAAGCATCCCATAATTACATTCCTCAGTAGGAAGCAAGTTCCACAGCTGACATATGGAAAGGCCAAACCATTCTTCCATTCACAATAAACAAAAATATTCCTATTATTTCCACTGTTGACTCTTGAGGATTTCAACTGTTTCACTGTAAAGCACCCAGTGAGTTTCTCAAGAGCGCTTTGTAATTCCCTCCTCACTTTTAAAAGCGCTCAGGAGAGGGAGAGAAGCCAAGAACTACAAGAAGAAAAACCCCAGCATCCTAAAGACACCCATGAGTTATAATCACCTCCCAATTAACATCGTTAAAGCACGGTTAAAATGGAGTAAATAATAAATATAATCACCTCCCACCGTTCAAGATGGGCCAAACCTCTCCTCTAAAACCCACCTGGCTGCTTTGCCATGTGCATCTACCGAGCTTCCCGCAAAGGTTTCATGAAGAAATGGACACCTGCGGCTCAAGCAGCATAAAGGACAAATCTCGACAGCTCAGGAGAGAAATACCAACACTCACATGTGCTGGGACAGCCATAAATCAGTGAGATTGCCTCCAGCTTCTCTTCCAACATTGTACTCAAATTCATAGGTTGTCCCGTGCCAGAGAAAAGGAAAAAAAAAATTCTAAGCCCAGGAAAGGAGCTGTAGAAGCCCAGCAGATTTATGGAGCCAGCAGCCAGTTGTCAGTGGAGAAGTCATCAGCTTATTCATTAGTCTGCCTCCACACAAGAGACATAAAGAAGAAAAATAAAGAACAGCAAAATCCAGCCCCTGTGACAACATTTTAACAGCCGTGGTTAAGATTAAAGGTAACCTCCAGACCCTCCCAGCCTCTAAAATACACACTTTTATTCTAAGGTGTCCTTTCATCCTATTTCCCGTGCTTTGCTGTTGTTCCAATCAGAATTGCAAAGGGACATCTCTGCGGAACTTAAGAGGATTTGGGGGACATCAGAAATACTCTGCACATCCGCATTAGGCTGCTAAACCCGCTCCAAGTGCAGGGGATTTCTTCCCTGCTTTTCTGCTCTGTTCTGTGCAAAAGCCGAGGTGATGGGTCAGGTGCATTTAGCACCTGAGTCCCAGTCAATGAAAGAGCTGCTAAAGCGTGGCTTAAACCGCTCTCAACAGCAGAGAGCCCAACACCTCCGAAAAGCTGGAAATCCCCAGGGAATTGCTGAAAAAACAAAGTCTAAGCAGGTCATTTTCTGAGAGCCGAACAGTCTGGGAGGTGATGTCCAAAGGTGCGGAGAAAGCTGCTTTTTGAAAGAGTCAAATAAGAGAGAAACGAGGAGTTCAAAGCATTTTTCAAAGGACAGGAGAAATTCTGGGAAGGTCCCTCCCAACTTGAGACATTCCATGGTTTCCACCCCTTTCGACAGAAAACACGCAGAAGTTGAGAGGGAGGAGATGCAAACGAACCACAAAAGTAAAAGCTGTCCTCTGCCACCCCACTGCATGGACACAGCACCATGTCACACTCTGCAGATTTCTCCAAGAACTCAGGAAATCCAAGGAAATCCGGGCTTTTCCCCTGAGGGATTCACTTTCCCAACCTGCCTTCCAGGCATTATTTTCATGCAACTGCAAAAAACCACCCCTGAAAAACCCTCCACAAAACAAGTACATAAACAACCAACCAAACACCGTGAAAAAGGCAAAATATCAAATTTTATGAGTTTCTAGGGAAAGGAGAAGCCTCAAGTCCAGCCGGGCTGAGGAGCATCTCCTCTTCACTCCCTCATGCATGGTGTAGTTTAAATTATTAAGCAGAGCATTAATGACAACTTTATCTTCCCGCTGATCACCTCTCCTGGGCTGGTGCTATTACCACCAGCTTGTTCTTCCCAGCTCATTTAGTAAGCAGCTCATTGAAGTCAGCATATCCTTCAGGAACAGCCCACATGAATAATGATCCCTGGCTCATTTTCATATCTCACTGATTTATTTATTTATTCGGTGGTTTAGGGCTTTTCAAAGCGGTGTTAAGTTCCCACACTGGGAACAGCGTGGCACTGCCAGCCCCTCCAGTTTGGGGGGGTTTTGGTGGCTTTTTGTGCGTGGCAGGGAGGCCAGCCAAACTCAAACATCTTCCTTCCTACTCAGGCCTCCTCGGAGCCGCTTTCCAAACTCCGTTTGTCCTTCTCACACGAGTAAATGTTCTTTTAATTCACCGCTCTGCGGGCGAGGCCCTGAGAGACAGCGGCTGCAACGGGAACGGCGCGGCTCCCACTTCTCCCACCTTCAGTATTTATCATTTTCTTGCACTAATCCTGCTCTGAACGCAATCAGATTCCTCAGTGTCAGGAAAATTAGTCCACAAACACCAGAGGTTTATGGCCAAAAAGGAGACAGAGGAGTCCTTTTTGCTTTATTCGAATAAAGGGAGAGGCCATGGGGCATTCCCCTGGGATCTCTCCATTTTTTGGAGGATGAAGCCTCCCTTTTTATCCCAATTNTGGTGTTCCCACTTCTCCTTCAGCATTTATTTATCATTTTGTTGTTCTAGTCCTGTTGAGTTCAACACTGAACACCATCAGATTCCTCAGAACTCCCCCAAAACAGGAGGGGCTGACCCTCACCGGTGCTCCCACTTCTCCCACCCTCAACATTTACCATTTTCTTTACTAATCCTGCACTGAACACCATCAGATTCCTCAGAACTCCCCCAAACCAGGAGGGGCTGATCCTCACGGGTGACCCCCAGCTCAGCCTCCCTGGATTCCTGGGCACATTTCCCACTGTGGCTTCTCCTGGAACGTGCATTTTGTCCTTCTGTCCGTCAGGAACAGCACCTGAGGAGGGAATGGCCCTCAAGGAGCTCCTCAAGGCTCCCACCCCTCTCTCAGCCCCCTCTGGGCTCTGGACCAGCTCCTCCTGTTTGTCCTTCCTCCCTCAGCCCATCCTGCTCTTCCCCACCCTTTTCTGCTGACAATGTTTCCTTTTAAATCCATCAGGAGCCGAGGTTAACGACGCTTTTTCTATTGTCTCCTTTTTCTCCAGAGAGGGATCTTCGCCAAGGGAATGCAGTCCAGGACAAGGGGAATGACCCCACAGTGACAGAGATTAGGTTTAGATGGGATTTTGTGAAGGAATTGTTCCCTGTGAGGGTGGGGAGGTTGCCCACAAAAGCTGCCCCATCCCTGGAAAGTGTCCAAGGCCAGGTTGGACTGGGCTTGGAGCAACCACCAGTTTAATATTCCCCCAAATCCCTTCGAGATCTATTTTGCATCACAGCTCCTCTAGCAAAACATCATGCATTTCCACAGAAATTCCAATTTTCTTCCTAGCGAAAAATTAGCAAATCCATCCATGACGTTTTTGCCATTTGTAGTTTGCTAGGGGCTCCAGCCTGTGTAAATAATGTCACGGGCCCATTTTATACCATCATCCATAAAATGTGCCAGCAGAAGAAACCCCGTGGGCACAAACAGTTGTTGCACTGAGAGATTCCATAAAGCCAAGCCCTTGGGATGTGCAATCTGCCCGGAGCACTTCACATTAGCTCTGTGACTTTTTTCCAAACATAATGACCTTGGTCATTATTTAAATGATTGCTGCTCAGATTTTCATCTCGCCTGTTCCAGAAGCAGTTTCAAAGTGATGTTTCTGTCCTTTCAGGCTCCTGCTGTGCCTCTGGAAGGGGTTTTGAATCCCTGTGAGCAGCAGCTAATGACAGAAGATCTCGTGGACACCAAGCCCTGCACATGGACACATCACAGGCACTGTGAGAGAAAAGTTCTGGACATTAAACTCAGTCTGGGATGAGTTTTAAAGGGAAGGAGGGATGATCTGTCTGACCTTTTGTGCTTGCTTTTGCTTCTTTTCTGAACTCTGTGTCCCAGCAGTGCTGGGCTGCTGTCACCACCTCCCTCCCCAGCTGAACAGCCGAGCATCTCCTGACGGTTCCAGGGCTCTCCAAGATGTTTTAGTCCACCCCAGCTGGGCTGGCCAAGGGTTTTAAACCCTTTCTGCTAATTCAGCTCGAATGTTGCCTGGAAAGGCTGAGCTGGAACAGAGACCAGACAGAGCCAAAGGAATAAAATAGGAATTTATTGAAAGGATTCACTTTGGGAGTGCAAGAGCCTGGCCGGAGCTAAGCCCAAATCAAATCCAAGATGCATCCTGGTCACGAGTTTTTACATTTTTATAAGTTTTGGTTCATCCACGCATTGGGGTCAATTATCCAAGCACAGCCCCAGGCTATGAAGTCTCAGCCCCCTGGCTTGCCCCCTTTCCCTCCCTGTTGTTTATGATTTTTGGGTACCAGTTGTCCTTGATTCTCTGGACAACTGGAAAGGAATTGTTCTGCCACTACCCTGTGAAGAGAACTTACTAACACCTGACATGGAGTTTCAGAGTTACACACCAAGCAGCAGAGAATCTGAAACCACCACCCTTCACACAGCACTCAGGGGATACTGACCAAGGAGGGAGAGATCACCTGAGCTCAGCTCTGGAGCCCCAAAGATCAGAAGGACAAGGAGCTGCTGGACTGAGGCCAGGAGAGGATGTGAAGATGATCAGGGGGCTGAAAACAGGCTGGGAATATTTGGGTTATTCATCCTGAAGAAGAGAATGCTCCAGGGAGTGCTCAGAGCCCCTTGCAGGGCCTAAAGGGGCTCCAGGAGAGCTGGAGAGGGACTGGGGACAAGGGATGGAGGGACAGGACACAGGGAATGGCTTCACACTGCCAGAGGGCAGGGCTGGATGGGATATTGGGATGGAATTCTTCCCTGGGAGTTCTCTTCTCCTGGTATTCTTTCAGTTTCTCAAGGCCAGTTCAAAGCCCTTTCCCAGCTCCAGCTGTGCCAGCTGCAGACCTCACCACTCACCCTGGCATCTTTCTCCCAGTGCCCAGGTCGGGGTGAGGGGTTCCCAGGGAAGACTCTTTCACACCATGGTGCCCAAATCCTAAATTGTTTTGCCTCTAGACTGGCCTGGGACTGGTTTCAAGGCACCTTCCTCTATCTCATTCCCTTCCAGCTTTGAATACAGTGCAACTGAACACTGAATTTGTTTGGGGAGCACTTCAGGAACATTCTGTAAAAAGCAGGGCTGGACATATGGAAAGAAGTACAGAATATTTCCCTTTCTTCCTGTGAGCTCGATGCAATATTGTGATCAAATGATTTCTGTTTCCTGTTAGATCTTGAATAATATGGAAAAAGGGTCAGCATGCACACCTAAAGCAGCCCTGTCCCACAGCATCATGGAGTCATTAAGGGTGGGAAATCCTTCCAAGATCCCTGAATCCACCACCAAGCCATGTTCCCAGGCACAGCATCCACACATTTTTTGAGGACTTCCAGGGATGGTGATTCCACCCCTGCTCTGGAAGCCACTTCCAATGTTTTACACCCCTTCCAGTGAAGAATTTTTCCCTAATATCCAATCTATGAACAATGATTAATTTCCCACAACTTTTCAGTGCCCAGGCTTAACCTAGAACTGGGTTCAGCTCCTCAGTGAGAAAAGCCAAATCCTCAGGCAGCACCTTGGGAAGCTTTAAAGGATTTTCCAGGAATTGTGGATTTGGGTTCAGTGTCAGAAGAACTGCTCAGCATCCCCTGGTGCCCTGGGTTAAATGAGTAAATAAAGAGTTTTTACCACTCTGGATATTAAACCCCTCTTGGAAACCTGGCCACAAGTGCAGAAGTGGGAGTAAGGCTGAAGGTTTGTGTTTCTCTCCTTAAAAAGACTGGAAGCAGCTGGATTTTCATCTGGTAGCTCTGTGGCAATCCCAAGGAGGACAATGCAATTATCCACCTGAGTGCTAATTGCAGGAGCCAGCCAGTTGTGCACAAATGGGGATATTTATTACCCATAATATATGGGGCTGCAGCCTCAATTCATGCCAAGCAGCTGTTTGTTTTCCAGGAGACAGCTGTTATTGGGATTCAATTCCTGGTTTTTCCAAATGTCACAGGAAGAAACATGGCATGTTAGCTCACAGTTGCATAAACTTCTCCCTGGAATTAATAACATTTCAGAAAACCACACATGGATTTGCATCATTAATGAAAATTACTCATTACCATTGCTAAGTTTTATGCTGTGACCTGACAAAAGGTACAATCAAAAATGACTTTGAGCCAGCACAGAGATGTTTTTTACTCTTAATTTTCATGTTATTGGAAGCTCCATAGTGAGTCTCAATTATAAGTTAGATTCTGCCTCATTCCAAAGTGTCTTTAATTCCAAGCACGTACTACTTGCTCAGTGTTAGAGCAATAAAAGTTTAACTGGGGTAAGAACCCCATTTTACAAGGTCCAAAGACAAAGACAGAGGGAGAAATAAATTAAATTAAAATGCCAGCCTAGAGCAAGGGCAGGTAACACTTTCTACATGGCAAATAAATAAATAAATAAATAAATATTTTAATTTTTTTTTTTTTCCAAAATGCAAGTCTTTTCTTTCTCATTGAAAGAGGTGATTAATTACCTTTGAAAGGACCATGGCACAACTTTGCCAAACCAAAGTCTGAGCTTTTCAGAAAAGATGTGAAAATTTGGGCTCTAAATCATCTTAGCTTGGCCCAGGTCAGAGGAGATCGCTGAAAGATCAATTCCTTTTTTCAGTTTCTCAGGAATGAGCTTTTCTTCTTGCCTCTTCGTTTTGTTTTTGCAATTAAAGCTAAGTTTTCAAATTTGAATGGCATGATCTATTGGAGCAGCAGTTTTGAACTCAGTATGGCTTTACAATAGTTTCATAAACCCTCAAGAGAACAATTTTCTTGCCATTATGCCAAGCATTCCTTCTGGAAAAAAAAAAAAAAATCTTTGCTTTAATAAAAAACAATGAAATGAGACCAGATAGCTTAAATAGCAGAGGGGACACTTTCCACTGTGTCCCAATCCCAATGTCCAACCTGGCCTTGGGCACTGCCAGGGATCCAGGGGCAGCCACAGCTGCTCTGGGAATCTGTGCCAGGGCCTCTTTCTTCCCAAAATCCCATCTGAACTCATTTTCTTTCATTTTGAAACCATCTCTCCTTGTTTTATCCTTGTTTTATCTCCTTGTCTTCCCTGGAGGCCCCTTCCAATGCTGCTCTGAGGTTTCCACACAACCTCCTCTTCTCCAGGCTGAACATCCCCAAGTCCCTGAGCCTGCAAGCATCACCAGCCACGGATCAGCCCCTGGAACCACCCTGGCACGTTTGGGAGGATGGGGAAGGAATGCTCCTGTGGGAATGGGAATCTGGAATCAGCCATGGGAGGAAATGCCTGACTGGGGGCAGCAGCTGGGCTGGATTCAAGGAAAGGTGGAGCAAGGGGAAAGAATGGCTTGGAAATAAGTAGCTGCTGTAAAATATACAATAGAAGTTCTTAAAATGACACTTTAAATATCCTCTTGGCTCATCCATTAAAATAACATAATTGATTGAGCCTGTTCCAATGAACTGTGAACTTCAAGAATTTTTACTTCTGGCTACAGCTCCTTCCTTCAGCATAAAAAATGACAGATCTGTGATTTCCATTTTTGCCCAGAATTTTAACTTTAAAACAGCAAAAGTACGAGCAGTGAAAAGAGGTTTTCTGCTTCCATCCTACTCACCCTTCAAGGGTTAATTCTTCATTAGCATCAGTGCTGAAGGGGAAATCAGCAGCACAAGGAGGATAGAAATATTAATGTCTCCATTTGGGAGCATTTTAAACATGATCTCTTTTAAGTGCTATTGCTCTAAAGGGTCACTTAAATGCATGTATTTACATATATAATAGAGATTATATTTTGGCAGGGATTTCCATGGCATTAATGTACAAAATTTTTGCTGCCCCAGAGAGTTGTGGTTCAAACAGAGAGTGGGAAGTTAAATGTTGGCAAAAGCTGTGGCAGCAGCTTTATTTAGTGTGTGATGCAGTCAGATGTTCCTACAGGGCAACCTTTGAGCCTTGGGCAGGCAGGAATATAGATCTCATCCTGGATATGCACTTACTAATGGGATAAGTTGGAACTTAATTACCTGCTTGTACTTTCCATTATCTGACTGAGCATGTGAGCGTGGGATTTTATGCACCCAGGACCTCAGGGAGCCCTGGGAGGGATGCAAACACACATTCACACATTGCTCTGGCCAATTTCTCCTTCTAGTTCCCAAAAATCGAATCATTTCAACAATAACAACAACCAAAAAAAGCATTTAGTACTTCTTCCAATTTTCCTGGCTCATATTTTACAGCACGATTTTGGGATCGAGGCACTAAACTGAGGGGGAAATCAGTTCAGTTCAGCTCTTGGTTTTGCTCCAGACTGCTCATGTCACATCAGGGAAGTCATTTAACCTCATGGTACCTCAGGTCCCATCTGTGTTGTGGGAAAAGCACAACCTGCCCGAGAGACACAAAAAAAAAAACTTGAGGAGAGTGTCAGACACAACAGCAATCTGGCCTGGAGAAATACACGCTGAAAACAGCTTTGCATTCCCCTCTACTTCTAATTCACAGGTGGCTACTTCACCACCTTTAGCTCTGAAGGATAATTCACATCAGCACGAGGAGGAATTAAACATCAGCACCTTCATTCTGAAGCGTTTTCTACACGGCTTGCTTTGAGATGTTGTTGGTCTAAAGAGCCACAAAAATGCAAAGCAAGGGGAATATCCTTTGCTTTTAACTAATTCACTATAAATGCTTAATTCCTAGCACTTCTAAAGGCAATTTTCTCCTTAAATCCACTGCTTTTAGCTGTAAAACCTGGTAAAACATGCAAAGTAAATAGCTGATAGCATGTCTGGGCTGTGTTCACTGCTGGGATGGCTCAGGAGGGCACGGGGCTTTCTGAGGGAGTTTTAAACTTGCAGACCACGCTGGAAATCCTCCATGCCTGGCTTTTGGAGTGCTTCATCTTCCTGATAACCCAGCAGTGCCTGTTCATCAGCTGATCCAGCTCAATAAAGCAGGGGCAAGAGTGCATTAATTAGAGGCAAAGGTGCAATAGGTGAATGTGCCCTGCACTGAAATAGGGAAAACTAAAGGCAAGGTGCAGAGCTGGTTACTGGCTCGGGGTCACAGGCTGGCTGCTGTCCATGGCCAGCCCAGCAATCCAGCTGCCCCCATGCTGGAATTGTTAAGGTTGGAAAACATCTCCCAGGTCATCAAGTGCAAGCATTAACCCAGCAGTGCCACAGAACCACAGTCCCAAGGGGCACATCCAGCCCCTGGGGCACTTCCAGGGATGGCAACTCCACCACTACCCTGGCAGCTGTGCCAGTGCCTGATCATCTTTGTAAGGGAAGAAATTTTCCCTAATATGCAATCTAAACCTCCCCTGGCCCAGCCTGAGGCTGTTCCCTCTCCTGCTGTCCCTGTTCCCTGGGATAAGATCCCAAATCCTCCCTGGCTGTCCCCTCCTGTCAGGGAGTTGTGCAGAGCCACAAGGTCCCCCCTGAGCCCCCTTTTCTCCAGGCTGAGCCCCTTTCCCAGCTCCTCAGGAATTCTCCAGCCCCCTTTCCCAGCTCTGTTCCCTTCCCTGGACACACTCCAGCCCTTCATGGGGAAGCCCAAAAACCAGTGCCCATCTTTTGGCCATTAACTGGGAAAATTCATCTTGGCAGTGCCCAGGACCAAGTGAAGAAGAGCCACAGACGTCTCCAACCCTCCCAAGGAAACAGCAGCTGGGCCCTGATACAAACGGGATGGATTCCCATGGATGTGGTGGAGCAGATTTATCCATGGGGATCCTCTTTGTGGTGGGAAGAGGAGGGGAGGGGAGGGGANGAAGAGAAGAGAAGAGAAGAGAAGAGAAGAGAAGAGAAGAGAAGAGAAGAGAAGAGAAGAGAAGAGAAGAGAAGAGAAGAGAAGAGAAGAGAAGAGAAGAGAAGAGAAGAGAAGAGAGAGACCCATGCAGGTTGGAAAGAATGGGTGGGCCCAGATGTGAAAGACGAGAGGCAGATAAGGAAAAAATTGGTGGGGCTGAGAGTTTGTGGAGGGTTTTCAACCCAGAGGCCAAAAATAAGTAAAAACAGACCTGGTACAAGAAGTGAAAATGCAGATTTTTCTCAGCCAATGCTCAGTGGTGCTGGAGCCACAGCTCCTTCTGCAGAAGCCACAGGGAAACTCAGGGTGGTGCTTCCAGAGCTGCAGCCTGGATTCAAATGAATGCCCAAACACCGGCATCAAAAACAACAAATACCTGCCTCAAACTGGGAGACGTAATGAGGCATCCTTCGTAACACACACAGAGCCCTGCAGGAACTTGTGTTTATGGAGTTCTGGAAGAATGTTGTGATTTAAATTTTATACCTTACTTGGGTTTTTTTGCATTTATCTCGGAATGCGAACAGCAGCGCTTTGGAATTTGTTCCTGTCTTCATACAAAATGCACATTGGGTTTCTGCTTCTAATGAATTATTCTAATTAAAGCCATTGTTTTTATTTGTTAGCCTGGGTTGCTGTCACTTCTTCAGGTTTTGGCTTTGTTGAAATAACAAAAAATCCTTGAGCTGATCCAATTTATCGTTCTTAAAATTTAATGACAGTTACTCAGAACTTACAACAGCAACTAACAAGAGAGAAACTTTTCCCATATTCCAGCCCGCACAAATATTTTTCCTTGACGCCACCAGAAGATTTTTCAAGAGCAGAGCAATTTGAAGCTGGAATATCTGAATTTTAAGAGGGTTTTTTTTCCTGTAGATGGCACACTGAAATAAATACTCAGGGGTGAATATTGTGAAGGAGGAAAAGGAGTGGTGAAGGAAAAGGAGAGACTGGAGCAGGGATGGAGTGGTGGGAAAGGGCAGGGGAGAGGGGAGCCAGCAGTGAAATTTTGGAGAGCAGGACAGAAGAGGCTGCAGGGTTTGCTGGCAAAACCTGCCCAAAAGAAGTGTTTGTGATTTAAACAGAGGAGTGGAGATAATTTATTGTTATATTTAATAAGTGCATTGTGGAAGGAGCCAGAGGAAAGAGGAGTGGAGACTGCTGGAGGGCTGATTTACAATGACATTTGAGATGAGAGAATACTGGGAAAACAGCAATTCTACTGGGGGGGGAAACAGGGAAGACAGAAGGAGAAAGGGAAAAAAAATCAGATTTGAAGGTTATGATCAAGAATTCCTGTACCTTGTAACTAAAGCAGAGGAGATTCATGACCTCAAGTACCTGCTCTGTAGTAAACTAGAGAGGAATATCTTTGCTATTGATGAGTTGTAAAAGATAACGTGGAATAAATTAACAATATAAGTCTGGAGTCAGCAACTCCCTAAATGCATTCCATGAACAATCTGAATCTCCAGTACAGGCACCCTTTTCCCTGTTTTTTTATCCTTTCTAAGCAAAATGTGGATTTCTCTGGCAGCACTTTTCCTCTTTTTTTATCTTTTCTATGCCAAACACAGAGTTCTAGAACAAAAATTGATATTTATCATTGTAATCCCAAAGTTCTGTGTTATGTCAACCTATATTTCAATTTCTTCCATTAAGGCTACGAGGTTTTCATATTTTATACTAAATATTTCATATTTTGGGCTACTACTGGTGTTTCTCTGATTGCTAATAAAAATATGTAGTCAAAAGACAATTGTATACAGTGAAGAAGGAATGTAATTACATCTAACAGTGGCAAAAAATGGATTTTTTTAATGGATCTCTAGCACCTTGGATATTTTAGCCAGAATTCACCTTGTTAACTACAAATACAAAGGTTGGACTTAATGATCTTGAAAGTCTTTTCCAGCCTTAATGATTCTCTGATTCTAAAGACGTGTGGTCAGCTGTGACTCAAATCCTCATTCTTCAGCCCACAAATTACAAATTAATCTCCAGGGTTTTTGTTCTGAGAGTTTTACCTTCCCTCGACCCCAAAAGGGGAAAAAAAAAAAAATCACTCCTATAATATCACTGACACAACAACTGTCATATATTCCCCCAGAGAGATAAATTATTTCTTATTGTCAGTAATGATATGGTGGGGGAAAAAAAAAAAAAAAAACAAAAAAAAACGGTGAATTTTGTCCAAATTAAATTAGGAAATCAAATACAGCAAGTAGAGACATTAGGGATGTGAATGAGAATGAACTCAAATGCTTCAAAATAACATTGCTTTGGAAAAAAATAAATTATTAACCACATTAATGGGAGGAAGGGAACGTAAATGTGGGTGTGCTGGAGCAGGGAGCGCTGGCTGATGGAATATTCCTGGGCTGGGGCAGCAAACACGAGGCTCTGCCAGCAAAAGGGCACCAGGGCTCAGCTAAATGAGCCAAAACCCCAAATGCTGGGCCACAGGAATCAAGTTTCCACATCTGGAATCACACACAGGAGTCGAGGTTTCACATCTGCAGCGATTCTCAGAGTTCTGTTACGGGTTCTGCACACACAGTTTGTGACAGCAGTAAAAAATGAGGATAAACATCATTTTGTTTGAAAACGTTTACAGCTACACTGAGGAGTTCAGGATTCCTTTGATTAGCACAGAGTCATAAAGGATGGCATGGAGAGGGGATTTATGCACTGCATCTTTTAAGATAAGCACTGCTTAGGGTACAAACTGTTCCTTGATAAAAATCAGGTGACCACAGAGCATCCAAACTATATGCAGGATACAGAAATAATTACAGAAAATCTTTTTTTTTTTTTTTTTGTGTCTGCACATGGTTGGCCAGCTCCTTAAAACAAAGAATTATTAATATTAAAGCACTTTAACATTTAGAATTTGCTCCCACCTCAGTGCTTGTTTCCCTTTGGATCATCTCAGCCACAGGACTTGCCTCACACACTTTGAAGCATCTGCAAAAAAATTTGCTTTTTGTTTCATCCTAAGGAGTTGCTGGGGCTGCCACAACTTGGTGTTGTGCTAATATTTGATTTATAGGATGGGAAATATTTCAGGAGACACAAGGAGCAGCTCGCTGGTAGAAATTCAACACGTTGTGGGTTTGAGGCACCGATGATTTGTGTTATTTGGAGGGACATCACTTTGATTCCTCTCCAAACAAGCTGGCAGCAGTGATTATTCAGCACAGAAGTGAAAATAGATATTTACTGACACAGAAATAGATATGTTCATTAGAAAAGTCATCTAACAGAATGATATTCTTTCAGTGTGAGAGTTGGAGATTGAAAATTAATTAAAGGCACCATAAGTCATTGCTTCACTAGCAATGATCAAGATTTTGGGAGAGGGTTAAAGAAACATAAGAGCTTGGTAGATTTGAATGAAAATCAAAGTTTAAGTCTCCTGGACAATCATCAGGATCTGACAGAAGGCCCATGGAATTGCAAAAGTGAAAAATGGAAATATGAAACGAGACAAATTCTGCCCCAGTGCTCTCTGAGCTCTCACATTTATTCATTTGCAGATCTGTCCTCTCCTCATTTGTCACTGAATTTTATTACAGTGCAAATGTAAGAAATAAAAATCAGATGTGTTCTGGTTTATGGGTCAGAAATTTCCCTCAGAGCTCAGAAGAACCTTCACCATGACCCCAAATGCTGCACGATGATGATTTTAGCCACGGTTCAATAAGCAAGACTAAATTTAAGATGTTTCGTGGGGATTTTTTTATAAACAGATCCTGACTGCAACAACATGAAACTCGCAGCACTCATTAAAATGACAACTTCAAAGAGCAGCGTTTGACTTGCAACGAATTAGACCTTGGAGGAGGCCAAAAAACTGAGCAGGAGCCTCAGCAAACAATGAAATCTCCCCTCAGCCAGCCTGGGTTTGGGGTTTGGGGTTTGGGGTGGAAAAAGCTGCTTGGGATGCACAGCCCCTGCAATCTGACACGACCACGCTGAAGAATTTAAAGAATTTTAAAATGTATTTTCTTGTATTATCGGGGAAAAAAAAAAAAGTCATGGGAAGGGTGTGGGGTTTTTTGTTCCTCCCTTACGTGGCAATGGTTTATCAATTGCTGAACATTTGTTAGCAGCTTATGTTAATTATTATCAGTATTTGCTCCCAAAATTACACTGAAGAAAGAGGCAGGAAATGAAGCATTTCCCACCTTGAAAAGAGAGCACAAAATAGAAAAGCAAAGACCTCTGCAAAGCTGATGAAAAGGAGGGGGGATGTTGATGGTAGCAATAAACAGCACAAATTCTGCTCGGAATGAATTCAGCCCCACATGATACTCACACAAAAAAACCCTAAAATATCTATTTTACAGTGCTATAACACAATTGTTTTTCACCTCTGCTCAAGAGGCTCAACCTCCTTGACTGATGCAGACTGATGAGCAAACACTGTGGTAAATACAACAAGTGAATTTCTATTCTCACTGAAAAATCAGAATTTCTTTTGTCTCCAAGCAAAAGATCCTAAGTGAGATTTAACTTTGGCTCCTGTAACACATTTATCTATGGAAAGTGATATGAAAAATCTTTCTAGAGCATGGGAATGTAGTATTGGTTAAAGATGCAGGTCCATAATTTAGTATCTGTCTTAAGACCATGCTTATAATTTATAACTCTAATAAAAGAAGTACTTTCCAGGTCATTAACAATGATTTTAAAATTTATTTTCTTGTATTATCAGGAAAAAATTCATTAGGACAGTGTGGGGTTTTTTGTTCCTCCCTTAAGTGGTAATAGTTTATCAATTGCTGATCATTTATTATCAGCTTATGTTAATTATTATCAATATTTGCTCCCAAAATGAACAAGTTTCATGAGATAAGGCAATGATTTGTACTGGAAAAGGTCAATATTTCACAGAAAAAAACGGATTCTCTGCAAGCACCAGACCTGAGAGCTGGAGAGGTTTTCCTGTTGGTTTGAGACAGGTGAGTGTGAGCTCAAAGATGCCATTTCTGGATTATTCTAAATGTGGTCTCATATCTCTGTAATGCCTTTTGCTGATATTTTTTTCCCAGTTGGTTTGATTTTCAATATATATTT
Organism: Rhabdornis inornatus; assembly: GCA_013397075.1. Taxonomy (NCBI): domain Eukaryota; kingdom Metazoa; phylum Chordata; class Aves; order Passeriformes; family Rhabdornithidae; genus Rhabdornis; species Rhabdornis inornatus. Next base: position 282,756 of record VWZS01001445.1, read on the forward strand.
TTTTCCCCTCAGGATAAGATGCTTTCCCACGTATTTTTGAAGAGAATTTTGAATTAAATAGAATTACAGAATCACGGAATGGTTGGGTTGGAAGGGCCAGCCAGTTCCACCCCTGCCATTCACAGGCACAAAATATTCCCAAGGAATTTTCTATCCCAACCTCACTTTTCCAAGGCAGAGGGTGATGGTGGGGGAAAAGTTGCAGGGTGAGACCCCAAAAATAAATAAATTAAAAATATATATATATATATATTTTCAAATTGCCCAAGGGGAAATTAAAATTATTAAATACCTTAAAAGTGAAAAAAATCTATTTTAATTTCATTTCTGACAGTGCTGTTCCCAGCTGAGGGGGCCACATCCTTTCCAAAGCACCAGCAGGAATTTGGGATAACACAGGGATTGCACATGGGAACAGCTCATGAGAAAACAACATTCATAACTGAAATTTAGGTTTAGGTGATTCAAAATTTGAAAGATAACTTAGCAAATCATCATTGCTCACATTTAATTACCATAAAATACTGATTCAGGAGAAAACTAGAGATAAATATTATGTTTATAAGCACTTTTCAAGATTCATAGCGCAGCAAATCTCTGCATTTTGTGTATCTCATTAATAATAAAAAAATATTTTGGTGAGGCTCAGCTATTTATTTCAAGAGCTTTCCTTATGTTTCTTAAATGTTTAATAAATATGCTTAAAAATAAATTTTAAATGAACTTAAAAAAGAAGAGAAGAATAACTTGGTTTCTGCATTAACACAGAACCTAAAGAGTCACCAGGACACTGAGGAACAGCTGTAAAAATTAATATTTTTCAAGATACATAGGAGGACATATCAATAACAGGGATTAAGAGAACAATGCAATAAAAACCTGCCTCTGATTAAATGTTTAATATATATTTAAAAATGCATATTTAAAAGTATATTATTTATCAAATTGGAAGAACTGTCACCTAATCTTCAAAGCATCAAGAGCAGACAAAGATGAAAGAAGAGATTTAAATAAATTTTAGTATGATTTAGGTTTAGTGTTTGGTCAGATAAAATATAAAATCAAAAGATTTGGCTTCAGTAAAGGCTATGAGAGACTTTAAGCAGCTTAAATAAAGGCCTTGGAAAATCAGAACAAGTTTCTAAAAAAATGGCACCCAAGGAACTGAAAATTTAGGGAGGAAAATGAGCAAAAATGAAAATGAGGGAAAAAGTCCAGGAAAGCAAGCAAGGAAAAGGATTGGAAAAAGGACAGGGGGAAAATGGAGCTTCAAAGATTTCTGCAAATACAGATATAGGTGAAGCCATCAACATTAAAGCTGATGGAATAAGCAAGGTGGGAAAAATCCTGGAAGGTGGAAATTTACCTCTTGAAAACCAGTTGGGTTTATGGCCTTATCTGATAATGAAACTTAATCCATTAAAAATTGACAGTGGTAACCTTTTAATGTATTCCTGTAAGGATTTCACCATTAATTTCCAAGTATTTCCAATTAGAAGTCGGATTAATTTTTAATCACAGCTTAATGCAATTTCATATTCCAACAGCAGTTCTTTCTTTCTTTCTGCTGAGCAGCTCCTGGTGAAATCCCCACAACTGCCAAACCCAACCTGGTTTTCCTGGAAATGGGAATTTTTCCTTAGCAGTCTGGCTCGAAGTGGACGGAATGGTTTCTGTGGCCCTGGTGGAGGGAAGTGTGGCTAATTAATTATCTGTGCTTGCACTAATTGATCTCGGGGAGGTGATAATTGCACTGAGTGTGTTCACTTCAGGATAGAGAAGAGAATGGCCTGCAGGAGATGGGGGTTCCATAGGAAATATTCCATTGGAACATTTCCTGGAGCTGATCCAGGCTTTGGTCAGGGCTGGGATCACCCCAGGCTGGGGAGCTGCTCTCACTGCACCCTGCTTAAAAATCTCATTTCATTAACAGAGCTCCTCCATGCTTTGATTTCTTGGTGTCCTTGATGAAGCTAATATTTAGGAATATTGAGAAATACTATGGGTCCCTTCCAGCTTGGGATATTCCCCAATTCCTCTGGTGCAAACCAGCACTGCCCCCCTGATTTGAGGTGTAGGATATTCTAAATGCACAGCTCCATGCACAGCCCACAGCAGGCTGGCTTGGAGAGCCAGAAATATATTTAGTCCTTAGCTCATGGAGTGACTTTTAATGACATTTTGAAGTGCTAAGGCACTTGGAGGCTCGGATTCTTTATTGGTCCCAGTGTTTCCCTGCAAGCAGTTGCTCAGATATTAAACATCCCCACTGCCAGGGCTCACCAAACAAACACTGAGCCCACTTGATATGAGGCAAATGTTTGATGTAATTCTGTTTCAATTAGTTTATTCTTGGCACTTTTACACGTTTACCTGCATCCAAACCTTCACGGTGCAGCAATTATTTACTTCATCTTCTAATTAATAAGTGCTGAGTCTTGAGGAACTGGTTCAGTTTCTGTTCTGCTCTGCTCTGGGAGAGCTGGGGATGTTTTCCTGGAGAAGAGAAGGTTCCAAGGAGATTTTAGAGCCCCTTCCAGTGCCTAAAAGGGCTCCAAGAGAGCTGGAGAGGGACTTGGGAAAAGAGTTTGGAATGTGATTTCAGCTTCCCTACCAAGGAAAAGGCTGAAGAAGACAGAACCCAAAATTCTTCATCCCCTCAAGTTCAATAATAAAGAGAGTTGGTGCTCCAGTGAAAAATCTCAGAAAGCCACAGGAAGTGCTTCTGCTTCAGAAATAAAACCTTAAATGACTTCCCAGAGCATTTTTCCTACAGAAAATGTTTGTCTTAGCCCACCTTCCTGAGAAACGAATAAACCCTCCCAAATCAACACTGGAAACATCCAGGCTCCAGCTCTCAGCTCATCTCCTGCACACTCTGGACAAGCAGCACAGCCCCCAGCCAGGGATGGGATCTTTCCAATATTTGCCCATCACTTTCTTTCCCAAAGAGTTTCAAGTTTTGAGAAAATCGAGGCACTTTTAAAAGGACCAAGTGCTCGTCCTGCTGTGTGTGAAGATTTCTCTCCACCACTGCCACCCTTGGTGGCTTTGCTACTGAGAGGACTTTGGTGTTTTGCTTAGGAATGAGCCAAATGAAAAAAAAATGTGACAGCAATGCCTTGTTTCAGCAGGGCAAACTTCACATGGACATTTTTACTACTCTATTCTTCAAGATCTGATTTTATTCTCGAAGGAGCCAATAAATTCCCAGCTAACTGAATATCCCATCTGCCCATAAAGTCAGCTTTTAACACCAAGGAAATTCAGTATTCTTCCTGAATCCTGCAGCCTAAGCACAGAACCTGGAAAGGTTGAATCGGGTGTGTGGGGAAGCCAATTATTTTCCTCTTGCAAGCTGATTTATATTATAATTCAAAATGCAAACACAATAATTCCAGCACTCTTTCTTCCAGAGGAAATACAGATAACAAGATAATGCAGGGAGGATTCATTTCCTACAAGCTGCCTTTGTGTTGTTTATTGAGCTAAATAAACATGAGGGATGTGTGATAATCACAAAGCATCTTCCTGTGGCAAGATAACTGATAGTCGTGGGGGTCTTGCTTTAGTTTTAAAACAAGGATTAGAGAAAAATAAGAAAAACAGGACAAAACCCAACTTGGAATTGCTCCTTAATTTGGCAGCACAGAAGTTTCCCCAGCAGTTTTGCAGGGCAGGCTGTGCCCAGGTGCCTCTCAGCAGAGATTAAATCAGTGTTTCTCAATTTGGGCTTGCTCAGAGCTGTGGCTGATAATTTACCTTTAGTTGTTATTCATTCCAGCCACTCTCTCCCTCTGCCTACCAGCAGTTTATGTGTTTATACAATTAATTAGCCATTAGTAAAGTCCCTACTGTAACCAGCCTGTCCCCCCAGGCATTTCCAACTGGAAATTCACGATTTAAACTGGGATTTGCTGAGCCCTGCAGGTTCCAGGCACGTGGAACCAGAGGGCTCCAGAAAGCCAGATGTGAAAATCCTCAGACATTCCTGTTAGAAAATCCCAGTAAAACCAGTGCTGCTGGATCCCACTGGATCCTGAGCATCCAGACTTTGTTCCCTTCCACCTCCTGCTCTCTTGACACTGCTGGGGTGGAGACAGAAGGGTTTGGGGCTGGAGGTTGGTCTGAGCTGGATTGGGATTTTTTTGTCTTTCTGAAAGCTCCAAGATGCAATTCCCAGCTCAGCCCAGGAGTAAATCAGGGATTTTCCAGCCTGGGCATGGAGCTGTCACCCCATACCTTGGGTTGCTCCCCATCAGCAGAGGTCTGTTAATGCACGAGCAGATGATGTCCCTGTTTTCTGTGGGAGCAACCAGCAATTTGCAATGCAAATAGCTCCCAGTTTGCTAAAACATTTCCTATCTCCCTTAAAATTCACCTTCTGCCTCACTTAGACTCCTCTGATTCCAAAAGACTTTGTAAAATACAGGAGGACATTTTCCTGTGTCTTTATCTGACCCTAGCAAGGAAACACTCCTATCAAAAATTCCCTGGAGAGGCAAATAATCCAAACTCTTCGGCAACCCTAAACAAAAAAATAAAAAACAAACAAAACATTCAATGACTCCCAACTCTGAAGTGCTGGAGATCTTCAGTGTTTTGCAGGAAAAGCAGCAAATATTTGCAGGCCAAGGATTTTCCTGCAAGCCCATAATGACTGAATAGTGATGGATAATCTCAGTTTGGGAGCAGAGCTGCCACCACCACCTCCCTTGGCTACCAGAGGCACCTTGCTCATCTTGTGCCCTGATTAGTGGGATAATGATGGAACAGCCTGGAAAGGATTCCATAGAGTCTGGCATTCCAGTGGAACGTGGAGCTTGGAGGAAATAAATGTCTGGCTCTGTGTGGAAATCAGGGCACGCTCAGAAATGCCTCCCCCAAAGCTGTGATACCTTTCAGGCATTCAAAACCTGAATTTCCACCCTCTCAGATGGATCATCAGTGCCTTGGCAGCAAATTCCAGAGGTCAATAGGACCACTTTAGTGCCCCTTAGATGGAAAACTCTTCTTAGTGGACCAGGCACAAACACAAATCAACACCAGATTTTTTTTTTTTTTTCTCATCTTGAGCCTGTCTGTACCAACATATCTGGAGAAAAGCACAATTCCATCTTCAAACGCGTTACAAATTAAGATATTTCCCCTAACGTGGACGATGAAAATGTCATTTCTGAGGACAGAGGATAAACCAGGAATTTACCAGCAGGGGTTTTGGGATCTATTTCCTTACTAGCTTCGCAGGGAAATGAGCAGTGTAAAGTTCATGCTGAAGAGAAAGGTCAGCACTCAGGGTACAGAAGAGGCTACTCCTGAACAGAATCGTCAGGCAAAAATTCTGAGCAGCTACAGCTGCAAGTGGGATTTCACAGCTGCTTTGCAGTAACATTTTTCACCATTTTCACTACATTTCCTGGAGAAGGGCTTATAAATACTACAGCAGGACTGAGAAATAATTATCCATTCTTTCCACGAGTGTCCATAAATATTCTGCTGCTCTGTTTGGGACTGAAGCCTGGCCTGACCTATAGCAGAGACTGGCAGAGGAGATGTTTATTGTTTTCCTGCTGACTCCCAGCTGTGGGATCAATGCAAGGAGAAAAACCTCCCTTGCCCTTCTCATGCACGGACAGGAGCAGACATTTCCAGCATTTCCACATCTATCAGCACCCCCAGAGATCTGACACGAGCCCTCACCCAGTTTTCTCCCCCATGGTGTGTTCTTTGGGCACTGCAAAGGTCTGATTTGCACAGGAGTTCATGGCTCGGGCTGAGCCTTCTTCACCTGAGCTCCCCAAACCAGCAGAGGTGGCAGAGGAGACAAGGCCCTTGCAGACGGAGCATTTGGAAAGAAAAAAAAAAATTAGATTTTTTTTCTGTATTGAAGGTAATTCTCAATAAACCAGCCCGTTTTTTAAGATGTGAGCTACTGCATGACACGAAAACAACCAGAATTTAACATCACCTTGAATCAGGCACTCTTCAACCCTTTAAAATACACTCCAGGCTCATTTTTTTATATAGTAACATGCAGCTGGTTTAGCTTTAAAAAACTCCTTTTCAACATTTCTGGATGACCTGAAATTGCCAAGAATGCCAGGAACCCCAAAACCAATCTCTAATACCTTTTCTAAAAGGTGGGAGCTGCCCTGACCCTCTGCAGCAGCTGGATCTTGGTGTTTTCCTGGAACATTCTCCTCTGCTGGACGGGACTTTAAAGCCTATTAAGCAGGAAACTTTAAAGCTGACATTTCTAATTGTTTCAGCTCTCTTTACTCAAAGGTGTTTAACACCAGCAGTGTTTTCTGAGCAGGCCCTTTGGAGCTCTCTCACAGAGGAGAGTTTGCTCTGCTCAAGTGAAAATAAACAGATCCCAAAACTCAGTTAGAAACTGAAATGCTCAGAATTAACATTTTGTTCAAGAAGAACCAGAACTGACTGGGTTGGAGCCACCTTCTTGCTGATGGAAGGGAAAGAGGAGGATTTTTGTTCCTTGTGGAATGAGGAGCCCTGAGGAGCACAAAGCCAAACCTTGGCAGAGCCAACATCGTCCCTCCAGTGAGAGGCACAAGGGATTTATTGAGTCCAGTGGCTCTGGAAATAATCAGATCCCAACTGTGCAGGAGACTGAGGGACAAGGAAGGTGTGGGAATCACTGCATGGATTCCCAGGAATTCTCAGCATCTCCAGCACTGATTAAAATAAACTCATGTTTGTGTTCTATAACAAAGGGTTGTCAGCACACACTGCTCAGTCAGGGCTTGGAAATCATCCAGCTTCCCTTTCCACCTCCAGGATAATTGGAGTTATCCTGCACTTCACTTGCTTTAAGTTCTCATTCTCATCCTGGAAAATTTCAATAAGTGCTTTTTATCCTTCTTAGAATGGTTTGGGTTGGAAGGGACTTTAAAGCCCACCCAGTGCCATGGGCAGGGACACCTTCCACTGTCCCAGGCTGCTGCAAACCCCACCCAACCTGGCCTGGGACACTGCCAGGGAAATCTTCCCCATTTACAGTGGGATCTCTCTTAATTTGTTCTGCCCCAGGAGCAGCAGTACAGCCTGCACAGCCACACTGCACCATCCAAAAAACACCAAATATTTGCCTTTTTTGTGTCAAGTCGGAAGAAAACTTTCATTTTAATTGCAGCTGCAATCTCATTGAAACACAAGTTTATAAAAATGTTGAGGCACTTCACTCCAGCTCTTCTTTTTTCAGGTCACTTTTTCAGTCCATTTCCCTTTGTAGTAAAACTCTGCCAGCCAAGCCTCCCTATTGATTGATATATGGGAGACTTCTCTCCAAGTCAATAACAGCCCAGAGCAAGAATCTGTGGCTCTTTGCTGTTATTTATCCATAAAGAGCTTTATTGAGCTAAATTGGTGTTCAGTTTAGCCTCTCACAGTTTATAATTTTATTTTTTTACCAATTGTCCTTCTTAACTCTGTTGGAATCTGCTGCCAGCTAAATCAGGCCAGAGAAAGCTTAACAAGTGAATGGCAACCATAATTCAGTGTTTAGTGCTTCAAACCTTGATCTTGCCATTCTAGCAGCAAAATTCCTGATCTATTTGGAAATTAGTTTTCCTTGCAAAAAGCAATAGGCAAGGAATAATGAAAGGAGTTGATTAAAGGGAGCAGGGAATTTAGGATGTGCCCAGCAGAAACCTCTCAGCTGTGGTTGGGGTACAAATATCATTTCACACCATGCTGCACAGTTTCTCCCCAACTCCATCAACTGCCTCTCAAGACAATGTAATCTTGAAGGAAATAAACAGAGTTAAATCATTGAAGAGATGATTATTTGTTCATTACTTAAGACATTGTGTGTTTCAATTGGCAAAAAATAGGACTAAAAGCAAATACTCCCTGCTCACTAATTAACTCTGCATCTTAGCTGGCATTTTGTTATTTCTCTGCCTCAGAATCCTAGAATTAGAACTGTAAAAAAATAACTGGGCTTGGAGGGTCATGCTTATATCAGTTCCCTATCAAATCTTTGGTTTCTGGGATATTTCTCCCCTTTTTCCAGTCTTGGTAGTGATTCACAAGGTAAAAATTCCACTTTTTTTTTTTTCCCCTAAGATTACACTGTGATTTCACTTATTCTTGATTTTAACAGATATAACAATGCTTAGATATAATTATAATTATGAAAGCTTTTATGATGGATAATCATGATCCACAACTAAAAAACTCCAAAATGGTGTGAAACTCTGGCAGTTATCTGGTGTTTAGGAGCCAAAGTGCTCAGACACATTCCCATATTTCCATGCCAAGAGTGAGCCCAATAACTTTTGTAGAAAAACCCAAACCTCCCCAAAAGACGCATTTTCCATCCTTAAAAGGTTGCCCTTCAATCTTACTGCACATTTAAAAGACTCCCAAAAACCTTGCCAGTGTTGTAAACACTTCCAAACCTGTGCCCAGAACAACTCTTTGCCCTTAAAATCTGCCAGGGATTTAAAAATTCTGGTTTGTCTCAATCTCAAACCCTACCTGGGGCAGTGGTAATGCGTGTAGGAATAAGAATTTTCAAAAAGGGTGTAAAAAACCTTTTTCAAATTAATGGTGCAAACCCTGCCCTCAGGGCAGCTCCTACCTGCTGCTGTCACTTCATGTTTGGTGATCCTGGCAGTTTAAATCCTAAAAACAGGATGATTTCTCCTCGGCATTGTGATTTTCAGTAATAAATCCTGATCTTCTCATTATCACCATGAATATCATATAATCCCCTTTTTTATCCTTCTGAGCACTTGGTTTTAAAGTTATCTAGCAGTGAAAAGCTCCCAGGTGTTAATTGCACATTGTGTGGGATAACTCTTGCAGCTCATTCCATGTCACCTTCCCATTAAATTCCATGTTCCCATCCAAAGGCATCAGCAGGAGCAGCTGATAAAGTTTCCCTGCACTATTAATTATTTTGTAGGATCTGTTCCTTCTCTTAATTGCCCAACCTGCTCTCTTCCCTGGGAGCAGGGAGAGGCACAGGCTTCCCTGAGAAGCTGTGGCTGCCCCATCCCTGAAAATATTCAGGGAAAAGTTGGGCAAAGCTTGGAGCAAACTGGGATAAAGGTAATGCATAAAGATATTCCTATTTATTTATTTAAAACTTAAATTAATCTTAACTCCTGGTTTGAAATACCCAAACAGCGTGGTTAGGGCTGTTTATTCCCAATAAAAACGTGGCCAAGGCACAGGGAACAAGCAATGCCAGGCTGGTTGCAAAGTCTATATTTCATTTTCTGCTCTCCAGCGAGTCCCGGTGGTTCCTGCAGTGAATAATTGGCTGCACCTTGTAAAACACGAAGTGAAACATGTACAGAGAGTCTGTTCTGTCCACCCAGATGTGTCTGTGGAATAATAAAGACCTAAAGATTGCAGCTGGCCGTGGCAGACTCCAAAATCCAGGCTTGTAAAGACACTGGGATCATCTTTATGGATTTATCTGGGGGTAAGCAAATACAATTAAAGGATGGAGACACCAAGACCTGTCTGTGCTGACAGCTTCAGACCTGGGATCCACTCCCAGTTTAACGAGCCAATTAAGGAAAATTAACAGAGTTAGACCCCGCTTCAGTGTCCAGAAGGTAAAATCCCAAAGGGATAAACAGCAGTCCAAGGGAACTTGTACTGCCCAAGAGATTATTCAGGCACTGGGAGCTGCTGGCCTGGAAGAAAAGAGATGACCCTTCCTGATTTCACACAGCAGGGTTTTCTTTGTGAGACAGAAGAGTCAGAAATTGCATTCCAACCCCCCAGGGAAGGTGGGATGTTTTTCCCCCCAGTTCTCTCACTGCAGCTGCTCGTGGTGTGCATCATTTCAGCTCCACCGAGCCCGAGTCCTACAGCACATCTCGGGAAAGACATTTTTAAATGGGAAATAAACTCTGTTACACGCCAAAATCACCCTCAGTAGCATCACACTTGTTTGTCAGAACACTTCAGCACAGGGCTGGGACTCCCTGGTGCAGAATATTTTGCTAAATATGAGGATTAAATGAGTGTAATAATTGATTTGTATAGGTTTTTAAAAGCTCTGCCTTCCAGTCCCCTAATTCTTACTCTCTAGTGGTGAATGCACTCACCTTATATCCAGGTTTTAGGGGTTCTGGTGCTCCAATAGCTGCAAAATCAATATTTAAATTTAAGTTACATGGAACAACGTACTACTAATGCTCGAGACGTTCCTACATTTGATCTGTTGGTATAAAGCCTGCAGTTGCCATCGATCAAAATACACATTCCCTTTCAAACACAGGTAATAGTGGGCGGGGAAAGAAAAAACCCGCCTGAACGAAGCATTTAAATAGTTAAACAAAAGGTTTCAGTTCGAAGCTCCATCTCCACTTCGGAATGAAGAGGGTGATGATGTCCTGGGATGGGCAGTGCCTGACCAGGTGTGAATTCCTGCTCCTTGTTGGGATTCCAGCTCTCATTGCTCATTCCCTGGCTCCCAGGAATTCCTGGAGAGCAGCACATCCACAGCCCAGCTCCTGGTTATTGCCCCCTCACACCGAGCAGCTCCAGGTTTGGAGGAGAATTAATTTAACACAGCTCTGTTCTGCTGAAGGCCATGTATTCCTAATAAACAAGGTGGTAAGAGGCAGTGTTTTGTTTAGCCAATATTTTCCTTTAACAGTTCAAAGCAGAGAAAAACCCTGCATTTTTGGTTAGTTGGTGAAATTGTGTCGTTTTTAAATTCTCTTTCACTGAGCAGAAAAATATAAAGAAAGCTACATTAATGCCTCCTGGGGAAAATAAATAAATTTTAAAAACTTCTGGTTGGCTTAAGCATAGTCATACAAGTGATGTCTGTCCTACAGATGTGGTTTTTAAATAGGTCTGACCAATTCAGGAAAATATTTGGGTATCAATAACACAAACCAGCCCACTTGAATAATCATGAATGAAGGCACCTTCCAAACCTGGGATAAACAATCCCTCGGGATTTTTCAGTGCCCCAGCTGATGGAGTTTAAAGAAGGTGAATTCTCTTTAGGGGCTTTGTTGTGCCCAGCTCTCCCCATCCTCAGCAGCTTTTAGAGCCCCTTTCGAAGGAGGAGGGATTTGAGTGAAATAATCGGAACATCCTTCTGCTGCTCCTGCAGCCAGAGGCAAAAGGAGGAGAGAAAAGGATGAACCCCGAGCCTTGAGAGCTGTGCAACCTCTAAGCAGCACTTTTGGGTCCTTGGCAATAAAGAAATGAGCATTTTTATTGCTGGAGAAAATTCTTGAGGAATCAAGTGCATCATGTGCCTTGTCTGGTAATTGCTCATTGCCTCTGCCTGCCTCATTCTAGGAGCTCGTTCTGCTCATGTTTACTTAGAGGCAAAAGTTGCACCCTGAAATTATTTAAGACTCTGAGAATTAAATATTGGCAGGCCTGACAAGAGAAGAGGACAAATTAAATATGTCAAAAAAAAAAAAAAAAAAAGGTTGTGGATTAGATTTTTCGAAGACTGGAAAAAAACACTTGGAAGACAACAATTGATGTGTTAAATCAGATTTCTAACACCAGTTCTCCAACAGACATACATCATAAAAGCAAGAGTTTTAAGAAGTCAAAAGCTAAAGAAGATTAAGAAAAAAACCTAGCCAAACAACAAAATCCCCAAGTTCAGCGAGTTGTTTATACCCCCTTCAGATGAAAGGAAAAAGAAGAACATTTTTCTTCTATTCTCTAATATTTTTCTAATATTTTCCAATGTAAGATATATAGAACCAAAGAGCATCCTTGGCACAAGCCCTGCCCGCTGGATACTGGACTGAAGATTTCTTTCCTTTCTTTCCAGCAGTTGGATGGGCGGAAGAAGAGAAGATTCCTCACTCCTAGCAGGAAGCACTTTCTTTCCTTTGGGATAAGGAAACCTTCAAACTCTGGTCCTGCTGCTCTTCCTGCTTTTCTAAACCCCAGCAGCTGCTTCTCCCTGAGTGTTTTCCCTCCTCCAACCATTTCCAGCTGCTCAGGGATGGAGCCCCTGCATTTGCTGTGTTGAAATATTAACTGTGAGCCCGTGGGTTGACTGGGGACATCTGCCCCAGGGCACCTCCAGCAGGACCAGTGTGGGTGCCTGGGGTGGGGAAAAATAAAATTGTTCAGGCTGGATATTGGAGAAATGATTGATTATGATGAATGAGCTGAACTGGAAGTAATTAGGTTGGATGTGAGGAAGGAATTCTTCCCTATGAGGGTGGGGAGGGACTGGGATGGAAATAAAGTAAAATTAATAAAGACATGAGAACTACAGCCAGTGTGATGTGCATGTTTTAATGGTACCTTGGCCTTGGTCCCCATTCCCAAATTTCAGGATCCCAAGTCTCAATGTAACTTTATTCTCTCTGTATTTGTATTTATAGTTATGCTTACCTTATTTATATTTATATGTATATATGGTCTCAACTCTTGATGAGTTTCCAACCTTAATGGTTCCATAATTCTATAATATAAATACATATTCCTGTGGAGTGTGAGCAACATCCTGGTTTTTCACATAAAAAAAAACTTCAGGAAAATATTAGGGACTGTTGTGTACCAATTTTAACAGCTGAACCTTTGTGAGTGTGACATTAAAATGCTCCCAAACCCTGCGTGGGGAAGTGGTTCATGAGTAACTGCTAATATTGCACAGCCACAGCTGTCAAGATGAAACAGGACAAAAATGGCAGGAAAATCATGTTCTCATCTTTTAAGAGATTAAAAAACCCAGCCTGAGGAAAAGCAGATTAACCAGTGCAAAAAGCACTTGGCAGTGGCCACCCTGGTTCATTCTGAGATTTCCCTGAATGATTTCCAGGCTCCTATTTGGTGTGAGGGGGTTTCAACACATTCAGCAAATCAAAAGATGCATTTTCACTCCATGAAAATTCCAAAGGAGCGTGGATGTCATCACCCCCTTTCTGATAAAGCAGGAGAAGAGCACGTGTTTGTAACAGCTTGGGATTCACCCTGGATAAATCAGGAGCAGAGAGGGGGCACAGCGAGAGGAAAGCAAATCCTGGGTGTCCCTGGCGATGCCCTGAACACCCCAACAAACCTGGAGCGTCACATCCCCTTCCTGGGAGCTCCCTGCCCACTTTACAAACCTGCTTTCCTGCAAATATCCGGGAGCACGGCAGCTGATGGCAGGACAGAAGTGGAATGCTAATGGCTTTTGGCTGCAAGTGCAGCAGATGAAAACTCACTGGGCGCAAGGCGGAGTGTCGGTTTTAATAAAGTAATGTCACGCCGTGCCTCCCCCGTCGCTGGCCTGTGGTGACATGAAAAATTATAATGGGGGAAATGCAGAATTTTGCAGATATAAATAACTGGAGACTCTGAGAGAAAATTTCCAGCCGGGGCGGTGGAAAAGTGTAAACATGTATTAAGGAGCTGCAGGGAAGGAGATTATTGCCACCTATTGACAACAGCACTGAAATAATCCAGCCTGCTTGCTCCCAAGTAGGAATTCCTCCCTGGGAGCTTTGCAGCAGGCTGTTCCTATTGGATTTGTGTGGCAGGGGATACAGGGATTGGGAACAGCAGAGGATTTGATGGATAGGACCCCAGCTGAGGGGAATTTTTAAATAACCTCTTATAAATGAGGAACAAAAGTTTCAAGATTCATCAAAATTTAGATTGCTTTATTTGATACAGAGAGATCAAGCAGCGCTGGGGAATGTGAGGGGTCACTGCCCACATCATGCTCCACCAAACCTTGGTTTGCAGCCTCTTCTCATACTATGGTTTCTTGTTGTAATCAATAATTTCTGGTTTTTTGCTGTCATAATTTTGCCAGGTAAGCAGTGGTGGTCGAATAAACATCCTTATCCCAGTTCACAAAATCTCTGGCCATAGTCACTCTCAGATAACCATCTGGCCTTTGTAGATAAGCACCAGCGAAATTCTGGGAGTCTGCTCCTTGAGATTGGCAGCATGGAACAGACAAAGGCAGGAAAGACCATTAGGAAGTCTGATTTTACAAGCTGGTAGTAGATACAACTTATTTGGAAAACATAACATAATATAACAAGGTGATTTAAAACATAATTATTTAATAATATAGGTTTTTTATCTAGTGTCCATGCTTCACTTCAGAGCTTAGTATTCTGGTTTATACAAACCTCAATACTTTGTGATTAACACGAATCTTTTATCAATTATCACAAACCCAAGTCTTTAGAGAGGTGGTTTAACAGTAATTGAACACTTGGCAAAGCAGGGCAGAGCGTGTGGTGCTGCTGGATCCAGCGGGATGGAGCAGGCACAGAGGAGGGGGAATGTGGCAAATCCATGGAGTGAAGGCTGTCATCTCACAGGAGCAGTGATGTTTCTTCCATAGGATTCATCCCTGGAACTCCTGGATGGATCCCACTGCTGCTGGGGGGAGTGCTCAGCTGGAGACACCTCAGACACTGCCTGGAATGTCCTTAAAACCTGGACTGGAGAATGAACACAACTGCAAATCCAATAAAAAGCGAGCAGCATTCAGCCACACAAGGTCGAAAATCGAAATTCCTTTGCCAGGAATGGCAATCCTGTCATTAGGCTGATTTCAGGACAGTCTCCATGTGATGATCTCCCTCCTCTCCCGTGTCCTTTCAGCATTTCAGATCTGAAACTGATGCCTTAGGATTTTAGTTTTTATATTTCCATACATTTGTAACCCTGCAGTTCTGTGGTGTGTAACTCTAAACTCCATCCAGTGTCAGCTGCTGCTCTCCCATTTTGGGCAGACACAACAATTCCTCTCCAGGCTGGCAATCAAGGACACCTCACTGCCTCAGGCCCCCAGGGATGGAAACAAAAGTGATTGGGGGCAGCAAACTTGGGGTAAATGACTTCATTACCTGGAGCTGTAATTGGAACATTAACCCCAAAGTGCAAATGGACCAAACTTATCAAAGTGTGAAATCCTGTGACCCGTGGTCCATTTTGGGTGTAGCCCCTGGGGGGCTTTGTCTGCCCTAAATGTACCTGAATAATTCAATGAATAGAACTGCTTTTTATTCCCTTCAGTCTGTCTGCCCTCTGTTTTTAGGTAGCCCTGGAAAAAGGCTTCAAAACCCTCTCCCCCTCTGCCTGTCAGGCCTCAGTTTATTATTAGGTACATCCAGTGTGATTCACTCCTGACAGCCCACTGATTCCTCATCTAATTTGGGTCAGACAGTGCAGATGGAGACCAGTTCCCTGCCCCATCTTATCCAGTCCCCAAATTCATTTGCTATTCAGTGGAAATCCAAACCCAGAAATTTTTATCTTTCACTTGTCTCTCAAGAATTCCCTCTCTGAACCATATGCACTTAACTCTGTCAGACAGATTGGTGAAAACAAAAACTCCAAGAGGTTGGAATATTTCCTGCCATGCAGCAATATCTGCACAGCCTTTGCTGTGGGTATTAAAAAGTACTCATTATTATTTAGGTGTCCTTTAGGAGTTCCATCCCTGGAACAGGTTAAAATTAGTCTTGTTTGAATAATCTGTGTTGTGAGATGCATTTTTGTTGAATGGGACCCTGACTAAATGCTAATTGGAATCTTAGAGTTTGGTCTGGGGTGTGATTAGAGAATCATGGAATTGTTAAGGTGGGAAAAGACCTCCAAGATCATCAAGTCCAACCGTTGACCAACTATGACCCTGCCCACTAATCCACATCAGAAAGTGCCACATCCACTCCTTCCATGATTGGAGATATCTGATGAAAGGAGGTAAAGAAGGCTAAACACAGTAAAATCTCAATTTTTACAGCTGGATATTTAGGAGAAGTAATTTTAAACTAAGAACTCAGCAAGGTTTGATTCTGAGTCCACTCATTTCCCAAATTACTCTTTCTATCTCCAACTTTGCGTGGAAAATTTGAAAGGAAGAGCTCCCAAAAGAAGGGGTTTCCTTGAAGAGCAACGCAGATGGCAGCAATGAGAGCAAAAAACAAAGCAGATGAGCAAATCAAAGTTACACACAGCAAATCCCGAGCCTGAAGTCCACAGCAACGGGATCTGCACTTGTGTGCAATCCTACAACTTCTTAATTGGCCTCCAAGATTTGCCTGAAAATTTCTGGTCAACAGAAAATCAAAGGGAATGGCGAAATAATTGCAGCGCTCGTGTGGCGGCGCAGCCTAATTAATCGACTTTCCTGGTGGCTATAAAATGCTCCAAAACTTTCCCAAGCAGGATTTCAGAGCTGCTAATAAGTGATGGCAGGTGCTGAAGGTGACATTGACAAGCATTTGTCTGCAGCCAGCAAAGAAATACGGCCACACACGCTGGCATTATTGGATATTAGAGGTTCTGCCTTCCAAATGTCATATTTTAAATGTCATTGGATTTGCAGAGAGGGGAAAAAAAATAAAATTTTAATGCTATTTTAGTCGTGTACCTCTTGTTGAGCCTTAAAATAATGTCAGTTTTTACGAACACTTTTAATAGTATGCAAAAGTAATTATCTGTAGTCTCTGAGGTTCAGTATCCTTTAATAATGAACTGAGTCATTCCATATCCCAAATTTATAAATGGTGATTTACAGACTGGAGGGGTGCATAGGCATCAGAGCAATGCAGGAATAGTCAAGCACCACAAAATTCTGTGAAAAGCGGCAGATTCAGATTAATTTATCTGTAAGTTATTAGTAGCATTTACCAATCCCGAAGCCAAATTTGACCAAAAAATCCATTCTGGGTCCAGTAACATTTAATAGTGGGTTTGGTGGGGTTTAAGCACCCTTTGATTTCACAGGCAGCTTTAATTTCACTCTGTCAAAACCTGTTAGGTTAAGACATTAGCGATGGTTTAGTCTTTACTGTAAATATTTAAGGTGTAAGGTAAGCCTTGTTCAACTCTGGAGGTCGCACAGGGGGTGGTGATTCCACGTGGGTGATTGAAACCTTCCTGACCCGACTCTCCAGGGGTCATTCCTGATCATTTCACACACCCAGCAATTTCAAACAACACCCAGACAATTATTTTCTACTCAACATCTAAAGAATAACTATCTACACACATCTAAAGAATAACTATCGATTCTTGCAAAGCACAAGAAGTGAAATCGAATCTCAGGTTGGAAAGGCTGTAAAAATAAATACTCAGTCTTCAAAAGTGAGAGGGGTCTAATCAGAATCCCTTCATCACACATTCTGCTGCTCCTATTAGTTGTGATGCAGGCCAAAGATGATGAGCTGAGGGTTTGAAACAGCAGCAGCAGCTCCAAGGTAACTTTTAGGAGGGGAAAGAGGAGTTTTGGCCAGTTCCTCACCCCCATCCCGTGCTCCTTGGATCCCATCCCTGTTTGAGCATCACCTAAATCATGGCTTTGTGTCCTCCCTGCCATAATTCCCTGCGGGTCCCCTCGTCAGCAAAGCCCTGCTTCCAAAGCCATGCCCCTGCTGCTGGGCTTTTCCAGGGCTGCTTGGATTCCCAGGTGCTCCAGGCTGAGATTCCAACCAGGAGCTGCAGGCAGGAGCAGCACAGGATTCAGCTGTGCAGCCCAAACACAGCAATGGCAACGGCTCGGGGAACAATTAGGGAACAGAATGAATGGAAATGGCTTTTGAAAAAAGACAATGAGCCAATTGGTGTTATTATCCCGCTCTGGCAGCATTCAGGTTGTTTGGCAGCCAGCCAGAGGGATGGGTTTGGTTCCTTTCTCTCTCTGATTGCCTTCAGACATCAGGCCCAATAAAACAATTTAACTTATTCCACCAGCATTGCCAAACCAACGTGTTCCAGCCCCTCTGGACATCCTTAACCCCTGCTAAGGGGGTGAGCCCACAGCATCATCTCGTATCTGACCACACTCACGACCAAAAAAATAATTCTTAGAATGATTCCGATCTAAATTCTGTCACCTCTTGTCACAGTGAGTCACAATTCTTGTGTTTTACCTCTGGCTCTTGTCACAGCACTGGGTCCATCCTTTCTCCACGCTCACCACAATTCCATGAGGTTCTGTAACCTCCCTGCAGCCTGGTGGGCTCAGGACTTTGCAGCTTGGGAATCCTCCTTTCCCTGAACCATGAAAGGAGTGAAACTCTCACATTCTACTAAATCCTATTTTACCCTTCCAGCTACTGGTAAATCACTATAATAATTTGCTGTAGGATCACTCAGTGCAGTTTTTAGTTTCCCAAACCAGAAGGTTGATCTCAATTCCTTCCCAGAACTGTCCACTGCCCAATAAATTTCTGTCAAGGTAGAATTTTTTTTTTTTCCCCCCCCGATATAAAGCTAAAATTTTCTTCCCCTTTTTCAGCCCATTCCCTACCTGTGGCTCAGACTTCTCATCTTCCTCCTTGGGCAGGGCTGGTCACTGCTGTCCTGTCCTTGGCTATTTCACCTCTACCACCCTCCAAGTGGGGCTTTGAAGGATCTTTTCACCCTGGGCAGGTGAAAACCCCACCTGAGCCCACAATGAGTTCCTGGAACTCCCCTTGTATGTGGTAATTAGCCCCATGTATAAATTAACCACCCAGTTAGAGAAAATGAAGTGAGTGATTCTGAAGCCTTCAATATTTCACAGAATTATTTTAATATTGCATTAGGTGACTGTTTCTATTATGGGGTTTGTTTGGTTTTCTTTCTGCTCACATCAACTCTTCTTGGAATATCTCAGCTGTGAAAATCATTCTGAACATTTAGATTTCATGAATTCACAGAAATTTTGGGCGTTGCTCTGTTAAATCTCTTCCAAAAGCAAATACAGGAGAAGTATCCCAGCCTGTCCAAGCCCAGACTCGACCTCAAGGAAAACTCCTGGGAGAAATTAGGGAAGTACTGCTTGAGACAGACAGGGAACATTCAGATATTAAAAACTTCCTGTCCCTAGGAATAAAAAAAATAAATTAAAAAACGTTAACAGTACTATCAATGCTATATCCTGCTGCACAATTCAGCACATTTCTAAAATGCAAAGGAGCTTTGCAAAGATAGAAAGTCTTTAATTCCCTCCTCTCCAAACCCCGTAGCTAAAACATTTTCTTACTTAATTCCTTTCCTCCACCACTTTCTATTCCATCCCCCCTCCAGCCCCCATTAATGACGTGTATTTATCAAGGAATGGTTGGGTTTGATGATCTTGTTCTTTTCCAACCTCAATGATTCTCTCATTCTGTGAAGTTTTGTGTGTGACTTTGTGGTGAGATGGGACCACCATGGACCACTTGACCTTCTGAGACCTTTCTGGCCACGTTCCTGTGGCTCTGGGCTCTCCACCCTGGTTAGTGAGCCAAAAAAAAAGCTCATTCCACCTGTCTCAAAGTCCCAGCTGTACCATGCAGGACAGGTTTTCTGGGAAGAGCTGCCCCTCCCTTCTCCTGCTGTACACTGGAGGTCTTGTAGGTCTTTTCTCCATCTCCTACACTTCAGTTCTGTACAGCAACGCTGCCTATCAGTGCAAAAAGCAGCTTCTCCCCCTCCCTGCTCCTTTGGAGCATGCACAAAACAGCTGTCTTTAAAATTCCTTGAAGGATTGTGTAATCTCAGCAGTAGCAGGGAGCACTTGGGAGTGGAGTGCATTACAAAGTCTAATAACAGCAGCAATAATAACAGGGAGGCAGTGAAAGCTCAAGGATGCTGTGACTTTGAGCACAGCTCTGCTGTGGCTCTGAGAGGCTCTGCTGCAGTCAGATTCACCAGCCAGGCTCCAACACTGCTCAAGGAACACAAATTAGGATTTTTATTTCCAGAGGGTGGGCCTGGGCAAGGCTGTGTTGAGTGCAATAAAGGTGTTTGCAAACTGAAGACTCTTCAATCAACTAAATGAGCTTTTCACCTTTTCACAGATCCCGGTGCTGTTTCCATCAGTCTTTACATGCTTTTGGTGTGATCTCACCTTGGAAGGAATAATCAGGTCAGCTAAAAGGAAGCCAAAGGATCTCCCCTCCAGGCCAAGAATTGTTGTTGACACCTGCAGTGCAGCAAAACCCAGGGATTTGGTGTTTGATAGTTGTCTGATAAGATATTTCTGATCTGTGCACACAGAAAATGATCACAGCATGCACCAGGAGAACACAGCAAGGCTGGTTTAGGGCAAAGTGGGCTGGGCTGACCCTTGGAAAATCACTGGGCAAAGAGAATCACAGAATGAATCACAGAATGAATCACAGAATGAACTAGGCTGGAAAAGATTTTTGAGATCATCAAGTCCAACCTATGACCTAACACCTACAAGAGCGGGTCCAGATCAGCCTGGAGAAGGAGGAAGGGCTCCAGTGACAACCAAAACTTCTTCCATTCAGGGTCCTGAGTCAGCCTGAAGGGAAGCCAAAGTCACTTGAAAGCTGAGAGATGCTTTCTACACAGGACACCAATGGAATGTGGAACCAAAGGATTGATCTCGAAGCTTCGGCCAAAAAAAAATCCCGTGTGATGAATGACAAAAGCTGAGATCAAATGTGCTGCTTTTTATCCCCATTTTTAAGGCCCTGAAATCAGTACAATTTCAATGGGAAGCTGCGTCTGAAATATCAAACCCAGCTCCAGAAATCTCCCTCTATAGAGAAGATTCACTGCGGGGAGATCCCGTGGGACAGATAGAAGCTGACAATTTAATAAATGAAGATGGAAGCAGAACAAGCTGACATCTTAATCAGCTCTTCTTCTGGAAACAAAGGCACTGCACAATTTCCTTCCTTATCCAGCTCTTTCTCAACACCACTTGATCATATCTGGCCACAGAAATTACTCTTTGACCTCTCTGGCAGCTGCTTCTCTTTACAGCAATTTGTTTTCGCTCCATGTTTCCAGGGAGGCCAAAAAAAAAGAAACAAAAAAAGACAAAAAACCCCAAAAAAACACACCACAGCAAAAGAAAACCCAGCAGCACTACACAACTCTACATAAAATTGTCACTGACCCAAATGTATGAATATCACTCCCTTTAGTAAGTCTCTGCTCAAATAAACAGCTCTCTGCATGTTTGCAACCTGCAACAACCAAAAGCAGGAGCTCTGAGCAGCAGCCTCTCCTCTAATTGCCTTCCCCTCCACCAGCAACCAGCAGCTCTGCTCCCACTGGTGGGCCAGAACAATTCCAGGCAGGAATTTTTAATGTTCCCATCCAAACCGTGCTCCGTGGCAAGCTGGTCCTTGAATCCCTGACACTCTGTAATGGTGAATTCATAAAGCTCCTAAAATTCAGAGGATTGGGGGATGCCAGCCTGGGAGGCAGCACAAAGCCTGGCTGCAAGGGGGGATGATTCACTTTAG
This sequence comes from Rhabdornis inornatus, assembly GCA_013397075.1. Lineage (NCBI taxonomy): Eukaryota > Metazoa > Chordata > Aves > Passeriformes > Rhabdornithidae > Rhabdornis > Rhabdornis inornatus. The sequence continues at coordinate 303,938 of VWZS01001445.1, forward strand.
AGAGGCTCCTGAAGCTCACATCAAATTTTAATAAGTCTTTGACTCTCTTTTGGAAATGTCACCTCCTAATGACACCGTGCAAAGATGCTGCTTCTCCTATTAGCTCTGGCTTTAAAATGCTCAAATGCTCAGCTCGTGGTGCCTGCTCAGCTGTCAGAGAAGAGCTTAAAACACCAGGGAAGAACATTCTGCTGCTGGGATGATGTTGGGATATTCAGCACCTGCTCCTGCTTCCAGTTCCCCCAGGAAGGATTTCCCCTGACTTCAGGGTCAGATGGAAAACCCAAACATTTCTGGAGTTGAATTATTCTTTTCAAAGCTGGGGAAGAGACTCTTCAGTTCATCTAAAAAATGGCTGTGTGCTCAGCAAAGTCCTCCTGCACCTTTCAAGCCCCAAAAGCCCACCTGAAAAACCAATTTTGCAGGTACCAGGTTCAAGGGCAAGGCAGAAGGGTGGAGGATGAGACAATTACAGAACCATTAAGGCTGGAAAAGCCCTCCAAGATCATCAACACACAGCCCAGCTCCCCTGGTTGGGGGTTTAATACACATTTCATGTCCTGGCCACTCCACCAGGTGCTGACCACTGCTTTTACACAAATGCAGCCACATCAAGCCAAGCACAAATCACAAACTCACAAGACTCTAAAGTTTATTTTTTGTAGTGGAAGAACCCAAGCAGCAGAGGAGAGAAGGTGACTTTGGGGAACAGCTGAATTAATAAAGGAATGTCTGCAGGAAGATGGGATTATTTGCAGAGGGAAACAGCAACAAAAAGTCTTTCTGTGCCAATCTAAATCAGCTCTCAGCCTGAAGCAGCTACGAGCTGCAGGGATTTCCAGGATCCTGGAAGGATAAATAATGCAGGGGGTGTATCCACACCTGGCTGGGAATCACAGCACTCCTGTGACAGGAAAACAAGGCTCTGATGGCCCAGGGGTGCCCCTGGAATGTGATACAGCAGGAAAACCTAAATTAGGAACAAGGGACTCAAGCAAACTCAGTCTGGAGGTGCAGAGTGGCAAATGTAATCTTATTTTTCATCCCTTGCCATGGGCAGGGACATCTCCCACTAGACCAGGTTGCTCCAAGCCTTGTCCAACCTGGCTTTGAATATTTCATTATTCCAAGATAAAATTGTAGGTTTTTTTCCATGGGAAGGGCACTGTGCTAGAGGTAATTAATTAATAAAAAATTGTTTTTGCTCTCCACCAAATCTCAGACACAAATTCATTTTCATCCTGCTACCTGTTGGTAGAAAAACCAGCCTTAGCTAAATCCTGATCTGCCCCCTTCTCCCCTGGCCATCACCTCGTTAAATCTCACTAACTGCACAGGGAATTTTATTTTTCAGTTGATGCAAAACACAGATGAACCTCCAATATTTCACCCCGTGGGCCCAACTCACCCCAAATTTTCTTCCTGCAGGACTTTCAGTGATTGCAGGGAGCACAGCAATGCCATGGGGACAGGAATCACAGCACAGGGATGCTGAAAGGCAGCACTGGACACACAATTTACTTCTAAGACCCTTTCATCTGTAGTTTCATATCTCTTCTATTTCCAGCTCCCTTTGTAAGGGAGATAATTTCCTCTTTTCCAGTTTTACAGGGATTGTGAGAGGCAAATGAAGAACAATCCCGCCCAGAATAAGGAAATGTTTACATGTAAAATTAGTATTCAGGAGCAAGAAGAGCTGCACAATCTGCTGTGCATGCTTTAAGCCAAGAAATTTCATGTGAACATTGAATTTTTTATTTTTAGTTGTAGCACTGTGCTTGAAGAATTGACAGCTGAGCTCCCTTTTGGGGATTCAGCTTTGTGTACCAATTTAGTAATAAAATTAACTTTCACAGCACATTTCATGTGCAAACACTTCTAACAAAATATCAGTCTCCTTTTGCTGCTGTATCATGAAATTCTATTTTCTTGTGCCACATCAATCCCCACTTTTTAGGTTAGAGGTCAAATATTGTATCTAGAACATAAATCCATTAAAATGTCAATAATTAGAGAGGTACCATTTATACAGCTCTGGGTGTAACAACTTTCTCACAGTGTGTTGGTAAGAATTAATTCAGTTCAATTAACATCCCAAACTGAAAAAGCTGATAAAACACTGATAGGGAAATATGAAAAATTATTCCCAGCTGCAGTTGGTTGTACAGAAAAAGCTGAATGAGGAACTGAGCTTCTAAAAATAGGTTTAATTTTTTTTTTTTTGAGTAGTATTGAATTATTGAATTGGATTCCACGAAGTGGAGCCTGGATAATGGATTGAGGAGATTCAGCCCTGAAGGATTTACCAGAAGATCAGATAAATATAGGCAGAGACATGAGGAGAAATATTCAGATATCACAAGAGCTTCCAAGCAAAACCCTGGGTTTAAACCAGCTGAGCAGGGGACAAACAATGAAAGAGTTGATTAATTAGACAAAGCCTTAATTTTAATGAACTCTCCAGAACTCACAAGTATTAAAGACCACAGCAATCTCCACCAGCCAGGACCTAATGGGTTTGGTGAGAATCTTGCCTTCAGCTCTAAAGCTCCTGAGCATTCCCATTCCAAACCTTCCCAGAGAGTTTATTTGAAATATTTGGGCTTTGTTTTCCAAACCCCCTGTGCAGATCAGCCCCTGCTCATAAACCCAGCTGAGGCCACGGAGATTCGAGCAGGAATATTTGGAAGCCAACATTTTTAAGCCCACTTTAGGATTCTCAGTGGATGCTTTCCATCCTTTCATGGCAAACTGGAAGGAATCAGAGTTTTCCTGCTTCCTAAAAGTTGTGGAAAAACTAAAGGTAGCAGCTACTCACGGGGCAAAGGCTGAGCAGTGAGAGGCAAACACAAACCTTTGAAGCAATAAAAAAAGTGTTTCCAAGCTGTTAAAATTTCTCAAGCAAGACCAGAAAAGATTAAGGAGTCCGTGGATTTATTGCTAAGGCACACCCTTGCTGGAATTCAGGAGGTTTGTTCAGCTGCAGAGGGAGAAAATTGGGATTTGTTTCATTAGGGTAAATTGAAAACAAAGCCAAATAGAAACCCCCTGTCCACCCCTGAGCCTGCAAAGCTCTGCTGGAGACTTGCTGAACTCATCACTTGGATGTTTATAATATTTCATAAAATTTGGATGTTTATAATATTGCAGACAGAAGAAGAAAAGGGGACAGTGGATCCAGAGGGGATATTCCAGGGGCAGCACTTGTGCTGCATCCAGTGGGCACCAGTTGGTCCTTCCCAATAAAGAGCCAGGGGAAATTTTTTTCTAAAACTGTGTTGATTTGTTGATTTGGGCCTCCTAAGTCATGTCTAACATTGCTGTCTTCATCCCAACTCCTTGGCACGCAGATCCCAGAAGATTTAATCCATAATTTACCACATAAATAAGAGTTCTAATGGAAACATCACATGCAGAGACTGCCATAATATATCAATACTTCATAAATTGCCTGTGTTGAGTCCTTTATTTTCAAGAAGCTCAGGAATTATCCTCTGGCCTCCCTGGGAATGACCAAGGAATGCCTCAAGGGCAGAGGGAGCACCAGTGGGATTCTCCACCTCACTCCAAAAATGCTTCCCTGTGGCTTAATCTTCGGTTTATCCTGGTGCAGAAAGTTTAAAGTGAGAGTTCTAAAATTCAACTTGAAAAATTGACAGCTTGCCCTTCTCACTCTCACTCTGGATCTCCTACAAATAATCTCTCCCTCTGGCTTTTTATTGTTTTTATTTTGATTATTTTTTAAACAGGTCCATTTAGGAGTATTCACCAGCTCCTCTTTATTCCTCTTCTGAATTGAATTTGTTGCCATGCCTCAAAATGCTGATTGCAGACAGCTCTGCATCATTTCAGCAATTAATTGCTTCTTAAACTCTTGGTTTGGTTGGAAATACGTGGAAGATTTCTGCAGAGCCTGATGTGGCTGATATTTGCTGGCTGCCCTTAGAAAATTGAGAGTAATGATTTCAAATTAGAAGCCACTGAGCCAATTCTTGCACAGAAAGAAAGAGGCCTTAAAGGTCCATGGAGTGAATGCTCAGGGCTGGTTCTGCCTCTCCACAAGTTTCTACCTGGCCAAAAATACTCACAATTCTATTTTCCCTGGAAGAAATATAACCCTGCCTCTGTGGTTCATTAGAGTACGTGAAGCAGGGGAAAAAACCCTCAATTTACAGATAACAAAATGGTTTGTTGTGTCATTAGTTACTCAAACTTCAATTAAGTGCAGATTTAACTGAAGCCAAAGTGGTTAACTTTGGAGAATTAATGATATAAATCTTGAGTCTCAGACAAGCAGTAAGGTCCTGAACTGGAGGAATAGATCTGTAGGACATAAAGATGCAAAAACTTCCCAAAAACATATTTATAACACAATTTCTGAGACATCCTCATTGCAGCCTTTAGATGAACAATGGCAAATAATTAAAAAAAANACAAAAATCTCTCTCCTGCTTTTTCCTTTCCTCTATAACAATTCCTGCCTGCCCACCCTCAGTGATTATTTCTCACATTCTCTCACTCTCCAAACTTTGCCTGGCAGGGTCAGAGATTTAGAGGCAGTGGAGGATTTCTTTTCCAGGTAACACAACCCTTTTAATTGCAAATTCACCTGAATTTAGATGAAGATGAATAAAGGGATGTCACCCATTTCTAATTCAATGAGGGAATTTATTCCACCAATGGAGTGAACTCTGTCCCCACAGCTCAGCCCAGCAAGCAGGAGGGATGGAACAGGGGGAGCAGCAGCTGGGAGAGCTCCAAACCAGGAATTTGCCATCGGAAATGCAGCTCTGTGTCTGACAGCACCACCAGATTCTGGCTTTTATTAAAACTGGGAGACCCCTGTGGTAACCTGAGTTAATCAGGGGCTGAGCAGCTCCCAGCTCACTGCCAAGGGCACACACACAAAGCAGGAGCTGCACTCAGAGTCACTGTTAAAATGTGCTGGTGTCCAGAATTTGTTGGGTTTTGCGGATTTAAAACCAATCCTCAATATTTCCACACACCACAAAACGTTATTTTTGTAGCACATTTGTGTTCCACACAGTGATGCCTCCTCCTTCCACACAGCACCATTAATAGAGGGATTGTAGTGAGAATAATTTGGATTACTGAGAAATAGAGGGTTTAGATTAATAGAGAAATAGATGTAGTTCTTGTATCTCTGATAATGATTTTTCCAATTAATTTTTCCATCACACTTATTACTTTTGATCAATTAGATTCAGACACCCAGGGCCATATTATCATAATATTCATATTTTCAGTTAAATTGCAGTTTTACCAGCAGAAAAAAAAAGAGACCTCTTCAGTTGCTGGTCCTGGAAACTGAGGCAGAGAGAGGCAAAAATTCTCCTGAGAGATTCCAGCTGCTCCTCATCCATGGTTAGGAGGGAATTTGGATGTGTAAATCCCACTCTGGCCATTCAAGACAAGGATTTGTTCCTTGTCACAGCCACACCAGCACTGCTGATTTTGCTGCTTCCTGCTGTGTTTTCCCCTTCTTTAAAGGCTGTTTTACAGAGGTTTGGATATCATCAAGAAGCAAGTTTACATTTCAACACTCTGAAATACTTGACAAATCCCCAAACCCAAGGAAATTCAGCTTTAGGGCTGGAATCCAGACTGACACTCCAACCTCGCTGCCACAGCCCCAAACTCCTTGCTTTTGTGCACTAAAGCCAGACCTCTCACTTCACTAAATACTGATTTTTTTGTAGCAAAATTATAGTAACGAGTGCTCCAGTTTCACTAAACCCCAGTACCTACAAGATTTGGATTACTAAATGTAACCTAAATCCTTTCTGCTGCTGGTGTGTGCATTTGAAGATAAGTAGCAGGGTGAGCAGGCTAATAATGGCTTGGAAGCTCCTATGGATATTCAGCACATCTCTAATTTCATTGCAACTCTTTTTCTCATTAAATTTAGATGAAAGACCAAGACATCTATTTCTTCTTCTTCTTTTTTTTTNCCCTGGTTTTGCATGGCTATGGTGCAAAATATCTCACATATCATAAAATCACGGAGCCAGAGAATGGTTTGGGTTGGAAGGATCTTAAATATGATCACATTCCAAGGCTCACCATGGGCAGGGACACTTTGCCCTAAACCAGGTTCTTCCATCCAGCCTGGCCTTGAACACTTCCAGGGATTTAAATTCCATCTAATTATATATCCTTATATTATATATATTCTATATTCTATATTCTATATT